>VWZF01004324.1:118995-184134 GCA_013396755.1 Sclerurus mexicanus
CGGCCCCCGCCGCCGTACGTACCGTCTAGGAGGAGGATGCGCGTCCCGCAGCCGCTCTCAGTGCCATGCCCAGCCCCGGCGCGAAGCCCTCCCGGCCGCAGGGGTTACCGCTGTCCGCGGGGTCCCGCAGCCCGGCGGTGACATGGCATGAGCGCGGGCAGGGCGGGAGCGGCGGGGACGGGCGCACGGCGGGCGCGGGCTGCGGGGCGGCCGCGGCNCCCTTCGGCGCTCCCCGCGCCGATTCCCTGCGCGGCACGAGCTGTGCCCTGACGGGATTAGTCATCCCGTACCGTGACTCACCCATCTAACATTTGCTGCTTCCTTCCTCATAGTTTTTTGGGGATTTTTTTTTGTTTTTAATTCCCTTTCTCCACTGTAACTCTTCCCTCCTCTCGAAGGACAGCGGGCTGCTCCCTCTCCCTCCCCGCGATCCCAGCTGTGCCCAGCTGCGGGCGCGGAGCCGCAGCCGGCGGCAGCAGCAGCGGGTCCCGCCGGCGTATCGGGGTGGGATCGCTCCTTACTCGTGCCATGGGGTCCTGCCTGTCTCCTGGGTTTGGTTTATGCCCCTTTTTGTATCTGGAAGCAGTGCGCACCAAAGTTGGGGCACCGAGACTGGTCTACAGCCCCCTTCTCTCGCCCCGCCGGGAGGGGACGGGCGCTGCCGTAGGAAGCGCCTGGTTGATGCCACAGCTGGGGCGACCTGGGCGAACATCGCTGGGTCCCTGACCTTGGCCCCGGGCTGCTGCAAGCAGCTGCATCACCTTTCAAAACTGAGTGCACTGTCTTACCAACAAGTTAGATTTTTTTGCTGTTTTGTTGTTGTTGTATGTTTGTTTGTTTTGCTTTTTTTGTGGGGTTTTGTTTGGTTTTCCCCCCCCTTTCAGCTTCTCTTGGAAAGCTGCTCCTTAACCTATGCAATGCTGGGAAGATCTGCACTCTCTGGGAGCACGTTACTGCCCAGTAGCCCTTTCCCACAGCTGGCATCCTCGCCCCTGGCTTTCTTTGCTCGGCCAGATTTCCTGTTTCTCTCCCAGCCCTGGTTCTGCTGGAGGAAAGGGATAGGCAGACAGGCAGGCAGCCTGCACGGCTCCTTCCCCACACATGCTGGTGCCCCAAAGCACAGCATGGGAAACAAAAGCAGAACTAAAATGGGGACAGCAGACCAAAGACTCTGCTGTGAATTTTTTAATATAAACCTGATGCCAGTGAGGAAAGGGAAGTGACGTTGTTACAGCAATAACCCTGAGGAACATCAGCTGTTATTGATGAGGACAAGTTAAAGAGCACCTTTGTGTGCAGTTAGTATTTCTTACTTATTTTCTTATTGGAGGCAAAACAAATAGCTTAGTTGTGCTGCCTTCCACAAGTGGCAAATCTCTTTTTCCCCACTTTATGTTTTTTTGAGGCATGGAGCCTTGTCACACAAAACACAGCAACCCTTTCCTTGTTCATGTAGGCAAAATCCTTCTTGCTCCCTTTCAGGCAAGATACAAACAGGTATCGAATGCAGCATTTCTCTCCACTTAAGGTATGTTTCTGCAGCCTGCAGTGCAGCCCTATCACCCCAGTGACATTCACTGAGGGGATGCTGTTGCCCCACTGTGTGGGCATAGAGATACACATTTGGGGGAGTAGATTTGGAATAATGCAAACACTGCACTCTGCAGCTGAGGCACTTACGATTAAGCACCCACAGACGGATGCTGTGGGCAGCACAGGCAGGGAGGATGTGGCCCCAAAGGGGCTGTGCCAGGTTTCTCCACAAGGTACAAGTGCCACAGCCATTGCCCTGAGTTGTGCTGGCAGCTGGCCAGATGTGCTGGCACTGCTGGGGCACTTCCATGGCCCTCAAGCCTGGCAGGCACAGCAAACAGCATCAACACTCTCATCTAATAAAGCAAACCACTCAGAAATGCCACTTTACCTGATAATTGTAAAAACGTTATCTTCTGACTAGAAATAGTGTTTTATTTGAAGGGTTTCAACCAGCTCCATTGCAGCCCCTGGCAGCTCAAGCCGGCAGGCTGGGCATGCACAGGGGCCCCTCCTCCTTCAGCAATGGTGAAGGAGTTTTCATGTCAATTACTTTAATTAACTCATTTAGAATAACACATTTTCTGCCAAGATCTTTCCAAAAGCTAAAAAGGAATGGGGAAACAGACATTTCTGCCACAACAAAATTCACACGCTGCTCAGCAAGTTGCAGTGTTGGGCAGCTTTGGCTCTGCTCAGTGATGGTTGGCATAGCCTCAAATTTGTTTATATTGTTAGTTTTTAACAAGGCTGCATTGCAAAGACCTGCCAGCAGCAATAAAACCAAGAGAGAGCTGGGTTTGGCCAGAAAATAAGAACAACAGAGAATATGCATATATATCTATATTCTTTGTTGTTCTTATAGATATTCTTATATATGTTGTTTTATACATTCTTGTGTGTATATATATGTATATATATATAAAATCCAGCCTGTCCCTGCTGCACTCACACAGTGGACTGGTGAATCCTGCAGACTGGCAGGCACCATTAAGGACTAATACAATTAAATGACGAACTAGAAGGATAACTTGGGCTGTATTTTTGAAGATCATACTCTCATTCACAACCTCATCTGAAGGAAAGGGTAGTCCAAACTAGCTTTTAACTTACACACTGCAAAAATTCTGACCCAGGAAATGCTTGCATTGCACAGTGCTAAGAACCAGCTCCGAATCAGAATCAGCCTCGTCCCACTCCAAAGCGTACCCAGAAATTCAACACAATGTTTTCCCGTTTCTCACAGCAGGAACTGCGAGGCTTGGGATGATGCAGGCTAAAAGGAAACACAAGAATAGAGACAACAAAGTGGAAAAAACACCCTTGCCTTACTCCGAAGTGGCCGGTTCTGCACGGGCTTTGCTGTGGCTCTGGGATGCGGCAGCGAGCGGAGAGCTGGCGCGGTGGAGCGCACCCAGTGCTCGCCATGGGAGCGCACGGGCGAGGCCAGAGGGAACCCAGCTCTACCCAAGGCAGGGACACAGCGTTAATTGTGTCAGTGCTATTGCACAACACTGTTGCCTTGACACTGTGTCATGTAAAGATTTTAAACTGCCTCTTTATTAGTCATCCTCTGTTCATTATAATAGTGCCTGATAAGCAGGGCCATTTCACCTTTGTGTTCTCTGTACACACTTATCGTGCGTATTTATGTCACCCAAGAGACTTTCAATCTCTTCCTGTAGCATCGGTAGATGCGGGGGAATGAGGAGCTGTTGCCATTAGAGCCTGCTGGGGTTCTTGCCTGTTTGCTTGCTACCTTTTCAGACCCCTGCTCTCCTAGTGTGGGCATCTCCACAGGTCCTTGCTCCTGGTACTGAAAATGCTCAGGCAGAGGCTTAGATTAATGCATGGAAACCAGTAAGAAGGGATAGGCTGATTGAAACATGCACTTAATTTTTTTCAGGATCAAGTACTGTAGGTGTGAGCTTAACACCACGGGACTCACTTTGATCTTCTCCAAGGGCAGAATTTTCTGTGGATTAAATTCTTGCCTCTGAATTATGGTATTGGTTATTTAACAAAATCAAAGCTGGGCCATGAATAACTAAATATTAGATTTAATGTAAAGAATATAGTGAAAGTTTATGGAACTCTTTAGTCTCATTTTGCAACATAAAAATATACTGCCTGTGTGAACTCTGTCCCTGCAATTCCTTATCTAGCCTTATCTTTGTGAAGTCTGAACTTTCACTGAAAACTCCTGGAAATAGCAGTATATTTTCCTTCCTGTGGTATTATGACCTTCTCCTCATCCTAAACATCAATTATTCTTGTGGTGGGGAGAAGGAAGGGCACTTTGGCACTGCCACCTGTAAGCACAGTGCAGTCAGGTAACACAGCAGCTTCCCCGGCACCCGGCGTGGTGCTGGCACTGCTGCTGTGCTGCAGGGACTGTTTGCTTAGAGCTCACGTCTCTGCTTCAGGCAACACCCAACAGTTATTAAAGTCCTTCTCCATCTGGAGGTGTATCTGAGCTTATTTGGTTTCACCTTAATTTTCCCCATTTAAAAAGACTCAAAAATAGAATTCAGCTTTGCACCACAATCATGTGAGGATATGAGTAAAATCCCATTCTCATTTAAGTTCAGAAAAAGGAACGGAAACTCCATTAAAAGCAGAGCAAAAACCACATTCACTCCAGTGTGAACAGAATTTCCCCCTTAGCACAAAATTTTGCATCCCTGTGGGCTGGAAGGGGCTACTTGCTGTCCTACCCAGCATCTTCAAGGGCCACTTGGAATCTTTATGCAACTGCTTTAAAGGATTAGGAATATACATAAGTTAATCACCATTTAGAACAAAATTCTACCTAAGCTTTTGAGAACCAACTAGAATATTACCATTTCCATAATCCAGCACCTTATTTTGTAAAAAATGGTTTAAATGGTTCTTATAGAGGCAAGAGTGGTATCCAAATTTTGTGTGTATTTAAGGTCCTGTATTTTCTTGTGCTGGAGAAAAATGGCCAGAAAAATGAATGTATTTGTCTGAAAATCTGAGAGGTGCCCAAGTCAGATTTTTGACCTGGAAAAAGAATAAAGAATACTTATAATGTGGCTGATCATACTTCCAAAAATAATTACTATTTTTGTAAAGGAAAAAGTGTTCTCTCTTAACCGCAGTACAATATTTTTAGATAAGAATGCTTGTGATCTGTTATTCTACCTAACTCAAAGAAGAAAGGGGGGAAAACTTGCACAAATGAGCATGGCTGCCTTCTTCTACCCATAGTGTTTCATGAGAGCATACAAGCTAAAGCTAAAGCTCTTTGACCACATTTTAGCTTGATCCCATGGGATAATGTACCTAAGAATTAATTTTTTTTGATGCTGGGTTTATATCTTCTGGAATCTGTGCTGAAGACAAATTCAGGCTGTTGCACTTAAATATGGGTTAAGTCACCTCTGATTAGTATAATCAGCTACTGAGGGGCTGCTTGAATGGGGACATAAAATAGAAACTTAATAATAACTATGTTAAAGGCCCAAATTCCCCTGAATTCAGCAGGCAGAGGACAAATGGCAGAGGGAGCATGAGGCAACAGCAACAGCTGTAGTATTGCCCATGGGTGAAGCACAGAGGAAGAACAGACAAGTCAGTGCAGAATTACTGTCCATCATCTGAAAATGCATCCTTCCTAATAAAACACAGTGGTTACTACTTAGCACATTAAATCCACATTGATAAACATGAATATTTCCTATTAATCCTCATGCTGATGCTAAGCTTTATTCATACAAGGTAGTAATGCTTCAACTCTCTCTGGTACTTGTCCTTTCTTAGTTGCTTGATCCCATATATAGCAGTTGGGAATTGTGCAGGTCAACTAACTACTCCTTGCACTGAAAGTTTCCACTTCTCCTCCTAGGCCTTTACCCAGAGCAGATGCAATGGTAACAGCATCGTCTTGCGGAGTTTTCAACATCTTGGGTTAGAGCATCAATGACTGACTCCAAGGCAAGACCCAGTGGGCTCCTGACCAAACATGGCAGAGGAAAAGCTATCCTTGTCACCTGAACTTCCTCCTATAACCCAGGATCTGACCAGATCCCCAGGCTCGACATTTGGGTGACAAGGGACACACATGTTGGGAAGGCTTTGCTGGGACTTCATCCATACCTTCCCACCTACTCCCAGCTACTTCCACTCACCACCTCTGTTCTGCCTGGACTGGGCTGCAGCCAGAGGGCTCCCAGCTACATCCTAATCTCCTTCCAAAATTGGGAAACTGGGCCGGAGAGTGGCATTAGGATGACTGTGACTTCCAGGCACAAAGTATGGCAGTTCCTGTGGCCCCTTGTACAGCCTTGCTGGTGGGGAGACCTCCCTCAGCAGAACAACCTGCAATGGGGGACTGAGAGAAGCTACCGCTCAATTTCATTTTGTAAGGAAAGTAACATCTTCCTTTCCAAGACAGTGACCAGTGCAACTCTTTCCCTGCTCTGCACAAGAAGAAATTAAACTCAAGACCCTTGAAGATGGCATATGGACACAGCAGAAAGCAGACAGGACATTTGTGTTGAGAAGACAGTGGCGCTGACAGTTCTTCCAACACACCCTGATTGACAAAGTCTGAAAAAACAATGTATGTATGTATATATATATATATACACATATATATATTTATACATAAATGTACCTGACACCATGCAAACTCGCTCATTTCAGACAGCCACATGTATTTAACCACTATGGAAAGACCAGGCACAGTTTGACAGTTGGATTATAAATGTCAAGCAGTAGCTTTTTAAGCACAAGCTGTGCAGGTGGTTCTTTAGAAGAACTAAGCAGCCTGATTGTCTTGAGGGACCACTGAGAACACAGCCCAGACACTGAAAAGGACAGAAACCTGGAGCACAAGCCCCAGGGCAGAGCTCTCTAAACACCTCCCTTAATGGTCTTTTAGGATACTCAGGAAGGAAAATGTGTGTCCTTCATGCCAAGTGCACCAAAGTCAACAGGGTTCTTGGGTAACTTCCACTGTTTTCCACTGGTTTTTTCTGCCTTTTTAAAAAACACAGAAACCTTCTAAACAAGTTCATGAATGCATAAATCAAGTGACCTGATATTCAACAGAGATTTTACCTGGGGAGCAGGATGAACTGAAAGCATCACATGGTGCTGAAGCTGAGCCACTCTGCTCATACCTAAACAAAAGCAAGTTAAATCGCAAGTCTGTGAGACTTTATCACTGTGTTTTACCACTAAATGACACTGAAATGTGTCAAAAAATATTCAGAACTGTGTGGGATGTTACTGCACTCTGTACTCACAGAAAAAGCACATGGTTTTTCTGGGCACAGGGGAGGTGCTGAACACCATCAATGAATTGACTATGACACTGGTAACTAGTATTATATGACAGATTTTGCCTACAAGCAGTGTTGCAAAAAGTCAGTCCTAATAAGTGGAAATGAACCTCTGACTAACCTGGTGAAATTAGGCAGTTCTAAGTGCATTTTTGTGTGTCTATAGAAAATCAATATACAAGGCAGCTGGAGTTTCCCCATCTAAAGAGGAATATAAGATCCATTTTGGTCAGGGGTTATGAATGAAGGGCTGGGATTGGAGAGAAGAGCTGCCTAATGAACGTGCTTGTTATGAAACTTGGGAAATGTTTTGCAGAAGTAAGACACGGGGAAATGGATTGCATTTTTTTTCCTTTGGACAGCTTGTTTCTTTACTTGGCCTAGATGTGGTGGTGACCATGTGGGCAGTTACATACTGCCACACTTCTCATCCTGACCCCAAACCTTTCATTGCACCTCTGACTGTCTTAGCATCAAATTCTTCTGGTCCTCTCGACATCAAGAAACCCCCCCTCCCTTCTTACTCCAGGCAAGCATCCGTCCTCTCTGGTGAACCAAGCAGCACCTTCCCAGCACATTGGCAGGCAGTCAGATGAGCCTGAGGAGGTGAGTCTTGGTTTGGTTTGCTTTGGAGATTTTTAGGTGTTTTTTGTTTTTTTTTTTTTTTCATTCAGCAGAGCATACAAACAATATGTTTCTGCAGAGCAGAGACCAAGGATTCTCAGAGCACTGAAACCACTGTTTAGGAAAATGCTAGCTTACAACAAGTTACTTTTCATTAAAGCAAAAGACTGTTCTTTGGAGCATCATTGCTGTTGCAGTGACATCTAGTTCCCCCAAGTACTCATCCTCCTCTTCTCCATTTAATACATCTGCCTGCCCTTAAATACTGGTGGTGGTGCTGGTTCACAGAATAAGTAATTCCAAACAAGGGAAAACAAGAGCAAGAGACTTGGAAAATAAATTTTTAAAAGTGCATTGTTTCCTGTAGAGCCTCACTGCTTTCACTTGCAGAACTTTGGGTGACCTGCATTAGACAGCACTCACACGAAGCTCCACAAAAGCAGCACTCACTGCGGGTTTGCTGCCCTGTCATCATCTCCTTCAGTTAATTCAGACACCATGCAGTACTACGTACATGGCACAGATAGTGTCACTAGTGCAGCAGCTGATGGGTGAATCAGAATGAAACCATGAAGAGGAAACATGTCACAAGCCAAAGGAAATGCTTGCTTTTCAGTGGAGTGTTTCATCTCCAGAAGAGTGCTGAAGTTAAGGATACTGATGAAAGAATTAACTTGTGCCCTGGTCACTAAATGTAGCTTTTTATGCAGTTATGTACTGGTTCTGTTGCCATGGTAAATATGAATATTTGCCATGACAACTGAAGCAGTGTGGCACACAATCCTCTTCACACAGAACATCTTCCTAAGCACGTGCCCCCATTCATACATCCTACAAAATTCTGTGTCCTTGAGAGCAATTCCTGTGGGTTTTTCAGGCACAGTGATTAATTCTTCTGCATTTTATGGTGGGATATTTCCTGGTGTCTAATATTATTTATTATTTGGTGCTTACATACCTCTTTCAGTATTACATCTGAAAGTACCTTCCAAAGGTAAACCTTACAGAAAACCTCTGCTTATTTTATGATGAGCAGTTCAGGTTAAAAAAAAAATCACCTGAGGCCCCACAGCACTGCAGGGTCGGGACTGGCATTTGCACCCACACCTCCTGGGCCAGGACCTTAGTGTAACAGGAGCATGGCTCTCATTGCAAGAAGATGGAATGAACTCTTCAGCCAAAATCTGCACTGTCGGAGCAGAACAGCTGCTGGGGAAAACTTCACTGAGTGCAGTGCATCTGTACCTCTGTTTAAACAGGAACAACAGACCACAGTGCTCTCCTTGAACCCCTGTTTGTGGTCTACCCAGGTGGCTGCATGACTGCTGGACACTGTAGGCAGTTTGGGGATAGAGCCAGCCAGCCCACTGCAGGGAAAGGATTACCTGCCCTGTAGCATTTTTTTCCAGAAGATGCTTCTGAAAACATCTTTCCCCATTCTCACGGAGGGGTTGTGCATGCTGCTGCTGATCAGAACTGTGCACACTAAAACAAAGCACACGCTGCCGTTGCTGTGTTCATCCTGGTCAACCTGAAGCTGCAAACACCCTGCAAGACCACAGTTCCCTCTGGCAGATGGGCTTCCTCATGCCAAGCCTTCTGCTGCTCCCCAATAGGCACAGCTTGTGACACGGTGAGCAAATGCCACCAAGTTGGATGGAGGTTTGCATTTACTTTATAATAAGAACTCATTGAAGCTCTGCCCTGCCTGTATCATTAGCAGAGCATGGCGTTTTCTAAAGTTATTTGCCTTAAAATAATTTCTGGAGGGAAAAAAAACCCAACAATAAATTGTGATCAAGAGTTATGAGTAACCTGGAACACCAAGAATGTGCTCAGAGTAAATATGTGGCCAAGAAAACCATTATCAACCCAGACGATAATTATTCTGTCTATTTACCTCTAAACCTTGCCAGACATGTTCAAAAGTGCATAACAAGTGACATCTCTCCTTTATCACAAGGTTTAGCCCAGAGGGAAATTCTCTCCCTTTTAGTTACCGACTTTAATGATGTTGCTTTTGGCTTTGGATCTATTTCCCAACTTTAAAAAAACAGCATTGACAACTTTTTTCCACTGTTTAATTCGTGTAGTCACAGTAATTAAATATGAATCTTCAAATATTACTTGACATATTGTAGATTTATCATCAGTGAAACAGTCTTCTGCCCATTTCCATAATTGCTGCTGTTCAGAACAAAATGGTTATGTGCTGAAAGACTGACGATTTTCTCCTTTTGGTTAAGTTCTCAGTTGTTTGCCCTTTTGGCAGTGCTGTATAGAAGTTTCATTTCATAATTAAATTAGTTTCCACTCACATATGGAAGCAATAGTTTACAATTTTTTTTTCATTTTGAAGTGTTTCTTAAGATGTGGAGTCCAATATGTACTGCAAGGAGTCAACATATCCTTTAACAGCATCTTAGGAAATGCTGCTCATGTGTGGCCCTGAATGAGTAACAGAACCATACAAATCACTTAGATATTTCAGCTGAATACAGTGGCCTTGATGGCCAAGAAAGAGTTTTGTCTGATCAGTGCCTTTAACCCTTCCTGCTTCTGTGGGTGGTAAATTTTGCGAAGAATTAACAGTGACATCAGGCCTTCATTTATGTTGAAAGGTTGGGGTTTCTCCATCTCCACACTGAACACTTCTACATAATGACTGCCCACCAGCTCCATGTGTTTCCTTTGACTTGTATTCTCCGGACAGACCAGTTTTGCAGTAAAGGGGAAAGATGAAAGGAGTACTTTGGGACACTCATAAACCTTGGCAGAAGCAGCTTGTGTGATTTCCATGCCTCAGAAAAAGTGCTCTCCATCCTGACTCCCCAAGGAGGTGGCTGACTAAATGTTACCTGTCCATCAATCGTGCTGTTACACAAGCTGGTCTAATAGTCTCTGCTTAACTGTTCACACATTTGTATCTGCTTAGAAACCCTTCTGGCTGTCTTCCCTTCTGCAATCAAATATATACCTTCTTGTGAATAAAGACTTATGAGACTGAAGAAGCCTCTTAAGGATGGTTGAAGTATGAGAACCAGTATAAAAAACTGCAGACAGGTTGAAGAACTGAAAGTGATAAGAAGCCCCAATTAATTTTTTCACTGAAAATCCTGGTTTCATTCTAGGGGCCAGGTTACACTTTCATTTATAAAGATGAAAAAGGAACAGGCTGTTGCTCATACCTTTCATAAATCCTCAGCAAGCACAGCTTTCTGTGTCTCACCACCCCACTGTTTCTGGCTGCTCCCAGGTGAGCCCCAGCATGGGCACTGCAGTCACTCCTCAACACATGTGGTGACAGTGATGAGAATCCAGGGACAGCGGTGGGACCAAAGGAGAACTGAGCTCAAGAACAGGACCATTACATTAGAATGAAGCAAAGAGGTTTTCCCAGCCACGATTAAGCCCAAGCTTTTCACTGCCTGCCAGCATATACCCAGGACCCACCACTGGTGCCTGGGCTGGAGTGACAGCCCTCCTGATTTGACCAGACCTGTAGCTCCTGCCCTCCTGGTGGGAAGATGCAGCACATGGTCTCATGCAGCTCCTGAACTCCTCATCATGTGTCTCAGAGTTTCACCAGAGCCCCTGAGAGCTTAGAGAGCATCTTTTAATTTCACAGAAGTCAGATCAGTCCTCTTCATTGAATAGCAGCTTTCATCACAGATTAATGACTGTGAGACTACAGCTTTGGGGTTTTTTTGAACCTTCATACTTCATTACAGAAGGTTAGAGCCACAGCCAGTGGTGAGGATGGGCAAGACAGGTTTCCTCTAAAAGAAGGACTTACAGTTTGAAATGCTGAACTGATTGACTTTGTAATTTCCCGCTTGCCACAGGCAAAACCCACTGCCCACATGAACATCAGGTGCTATCACTGACCAAAACACGCTGGGGCCAGGGAGCAATGAGATGATCTCTGAGCAAGGTGCCCTCCTCCTCTCTCCATGAGAACATGGAGATCTCCCTGGGCACAGCCAACATTCAGCTGTGTGTTTCTATTTCAGGTCTCGGCTGCTGGAGCTGGCTGAAGCAGTTGATCGGCTTACCTACTGTCTTACCAGGATCAGGGCTTGAATGAGGGCAAGCTGGCTGTGACCCAACCCAGATAAGTCTAAGGGTGTGCTGACAGGCTGGGGAAGAGAGGGAGCTGGGATAACTTCTGCTCTCCATGACAGGAGTTTGCTTGGTATTGTTCAGATTTTCAGACCCAGGGAGCTTAGTGTATTGGCTTCTGGCCATCAATTAATTATAGGAATGAAAGATGGTCTGTTTGGGGTTTTTTTGGGCTGCTTTTCTGGATCAGAAGGTGGAGCCCACTCCTCTAAACGTGGGTCTTTCCTATACTAAGTTATCTAAAGAGTGGACTTCCAAAGTCCAGGCCATGCTCCTGCTGCAGGAGTGATGTGAGCTTTCCTCTGCCCAGGCCAAAGCAGCTGTTTGAATGTGCAGCTTCCCCTGCTCACAACAGCTGCAACTCTGACACACTGCACAGTAAATGGAAATAGATGCTTGAATCCTGTGCAGTGGGTGCTGGAAATCTGGATATCCACAGAATAGACTCTCCATCCTGAGTGTGACTGTCAAAGCCAAGGCATCCCAGGCAGTGTTTATTTGTCATCCTTGGAGAATCATTTCCTCCTTTACATAGCTTTTCTGCTGCTCACAGATACAAAGGGACAACCCTTTTAGTAGGGCCTGTTGTGATGGAACAAAGGGTAAAGGCTTCAAACTAAAAAAGCCTTGATTTAAACTACAAGTTTTTTCCAATGAGGATGGTGAAACACTGGCACAGGTTGCCCAGAGATGGGGTAGGTGCCCCATCGCCAGAAACATTCAAGGTTAGGTTGGGCAGGGCTCTGAGCAACCTGATCTACTTGAAGATGTCCCTGCTCAGTGCAGGGGGGTTGGACAAGATGACCTTTAAATGTCCTCTCCAACCCAAACTATTCTATGACTTAATGT
This sequence comes from Sclerurus mexicanus, assembly GCA_013396755.1. Classification (NCBI taxonomy): domain Eukaryota; kingdom Metazoa; phylum Chordata; class Aves; order Passeriformes; family Furnariidae; genus Sclerurus; species Sclerurus mexicanus. Next base: position 131,436 of record VWZF01004324.1, read on the forward strand.
CTCTGTATCATGACCTTTCCTCATTCAGATGAGTGTAAGCAAATGAACATTTTTCTTGATCTAACAAACAAGAGCCTGGATGCAAATGCTAGAAACAAATACTGAATTTTTTCACAGAGCAAAACTGTCTGGGTGGCACTTGCGGCCTCCTTGTGGTGGCCCATTTATGCATGACCTCTAAGGCTGAAAAGAGTTGCCTTGGAGAATGTTTTGGAATAATATACCCTGCTGATCAGTCAAGGTGAGACACTGAACTTTGTATAAGTCTGACACTCCTAAAAATAAAGGTGAACAACCAGGCAGTATTTTTTAATTACCAGACTGGTATTGCTTACACTTCCCAGAGGGAGAGAAGAGGTATCCCTTCCTTCATGAAGTCTGGTGGGTACAGAACTTACTCACATTTTCTTAAAATCCTCTCAGAACAGTAATAGAAGGGATCTTTGCTTCTGTGTCCTTGTAAAACATATAATGGGCAAAATTTTAAAGGGAACTAAGCCTTTGTGAATATCAGTTCTCTTTTGTGGCGAGAGGAGATAACTGTGCTGTGAAGAAGCTCACTCTCTTAGGCTCCCCTGTATGTTGGAGCACTGGGTTTAATTTTTTGGGACTGCAGGGCCTGAGTTGTATTTTTAGACTAGCTTGGAAGGTATAACCAAGATTTCCAGCCAGGCATATGACTGCATTTTGTGTGCAACTCAAAATGGGAGAAATTAATGCTATATCCTTTGATGGAACAAAAAGACAACAGAAATCTTCAGGCAGAATTCTCTTTTTAGATCTACCTACACTGTGAACAGTGATGGCAAAGAACAGCATCTTCTGTGCTGCTTGCAGGGAAAATGCAGCTTGAAAGCAGATGCCCAAAGCAGTATCTTAGAAGAATATATTTAGCCTAGAAGTGTTTCAGACTGAGAAGTGATCGTGCAAAATACATTTTCCTTGCCAGTATAATTTTAGTAAATAAGGAGAGAAATTTTATCCTACTTACTATCATAGATAATCTGGTTAAAGTGGGGGTGAAAGAGTAGCTTTGGGTGTGCATTGGAGATCATACAGTCCAACCCCCTTGCTGAAGCAGATTCACCCAGAGTAGGTTGCACAGGATCACATCCAGGAGGGTTTTGAGTAACCCTGCAGAAGGAGACTTCACAAGCTCTCTGGCCAGCATAGCATAGATTCAGAAAAGAACACACATTTCCCACTTATTTGATCCACTCTATTACAGAATAAAGCAAATAGACCCAATCCAAATATGCCATGGAGCAGGCAGCACTATGGCAAACCAGAAGTGTAGGACCTGGCAGAGAAGAAGCATCACTGAACATTTTAAAACTCAGCTGGGTCAGGAGAACATCCTTTCCTCTGATAATAGAGCAGTAGGGTGAGGTTTGGCCTGATAAAATGGGCTGGTTTGGTTTGGATGGCTGTTTATCTAAAGTGACCGGGCAATTATATTTTCATCACTGATTACATGCATTGCTCAAAAGTTGCTCCCTTCAGTCACTGAGTACTGTCCAAGAGGATATTCCACCAGACCCAGCTCAGGAACTTTTGCTGCTTAACATTCCTTCTCCAAAACCAAGAGCCAATCTCCTTTGCAAAACCAGACCGCTGTCACACCAAGAGGACTGGAGCTGTATTTCCTTTCCCTTTGCCTTTGGTCTCTGGGGATCTCCATCTCCATGTGCCTCCTGAGCCAAACCTGCTCCCTAGCTCCACTGGGAAAAATGATTACACTGCATGGGGAAATCCTGCCTTCCTGGGTGACCCTGCTCAGGCACTGCCTGTGCTATTCTGTGGATATCAGGGATGGCACTTCCCATGCTCCATCCCCTGAGCAGGTTCCCAAACCTTCAGGTCCCACCTGAGTGTGTAAGAGAACACCAGGAGTCTTTTCCTTTTGGTATCACTGCAAAAGGCTTCCTGTCTATCAGACAGCTCTGTTAGAGTCGGTTTTGCACTGGAACTGGCAGGATGACAGCCTACACTTTGCTCCTTAATCTTATTGGCACATTTAGTTGGCCAGATTAATACTAGATTGATTCATGGCTGCAATCATGAAGGATAAGAAAATTCTAAGAAGCACTTGCATATTCTAGACCCATGAGATTTCTTCTCGTTTTTTGTTGTCCAAAATTTCTTTTGAAGTCCTCAAACATCTCTGACCACTCTGGGTTGAAATCTGGAGGCAGGATGACTCCATGAATGCATTGGGAAATAGTACTTAGTAATGGGCAAACCTGAATCAGTGTGTCCTCTCAGCTCCTTTGGGATGTGGGTTAGCCAGCAGAGCCAGAAGTTGTGCAATGCTCTGGATTGCCCGGGTGCAACTCTGCCCAAGCCCAGCATGCAGGAAGGTTTGTTCCTGTGCAATGGGGAGAAGTGTCCATGCTGAATCAAATTATAAAACTCCCTCTCAGCACTCCCAGGGCACGCTTGGTGATGACTCTGCCTGATGGCTTATGCACAGCTTGGGAAGCGGGTGGAACAAGCCTGGGAAGGAACTGACCCACAAGTGGCCTTGTACCATGAGCGATGCAAGCCAAACCCCAATGAAAGCACCATCCTCCCTGTTCCACATCCCTGTGTAATGATACCACCAATGGACAGCAGAGGTACAGGCCTAAAACACAACCACTCTCTTCCCACCCGTTCCTCTGACTGTGCATCCCCATGTCTGATGGCAGCTGCTTTTCTCAGTATTAAAGCATACACAAATGCCCCTGATGAAGATGGGTAGGATGGACAGGGCTCCAAGTACACCAGCCTTATGCACAATAAAAACTGAAGCTGGTTCTACCAACCAGCAAAGGTTATGGTCTGAATAATTCATTTAACTACAGCACAACTCTACTGTGATGTGGATTTCAAACCAATAGTGAGCAATGTTTTTAAGGCCCTCCATGGCAGGGGAACTTGGGTTCTCTCTAAATCACAAGGGGCTGCATCCCTCAGAGAGCAAGGATGTACACTCTTCTGAGCAAAGAAAATCACTGCTTTTTTGGAAATGTCACACATTACTTTTGCTTTTTCAAGCACACAGAGATACAGCCAGAGAAAGTGCTATCGAGGAGGAAGATTAAGACTATGTTGAAAACTGTCTAGCCAAGAGCATCTCTATAAACAGTTATTCAGATATGCCCTGGTCACACCTATCACCAACTAATTGCAACATGACTATAAGATCACCAGGACCATATTGACATGTGAGGAAGTGATTATGAACATAGAGCTTCCTAAGAAGCAAGAGCTGTCCCACTTTTCACAATGATGTTGGAGAACAGAAATCTCTGTGGAGCTCTAATGGGCTACAGGGGTGAGCTGACAATAAGCACTCTTTAATTAAGCTCTTTGAGAAAGTCAGGCTCCCACCGGGCTTGTTGTGAGAGCAGCAAAGCTCCTGATTTATAGCAATTCAATGCCCAAGCTTCTTAATACTGATGTAGGACACCAAATCACCAAGACCTCTTCAGTATAATTAAAGGCAGGATGTGATCCCGGCTGGCATATCACGGCTCCGAATGGGAATGCAGTCAGGTTGTACCCTTGGGGTTTGTCCTGTAGCTTATACAGTCTATGCTATATAATAGGTTGCATTGATTATGGTAAAAGCTCAGTTAATTACAAAGGGGGAAGAAGTAGTGATGGAGAGATTATTCAGGATCTTCTGAGTTCTGACTACGCCACAAACTTTCTGTTTCTACACCACAAAATTTCTCTTTTCCTCTTTTAAATCGAGTCGAAAAAATAATTAAGCATGTAGGCATGCAGGGGTTAATTAGTTATGGCTTGATTTTCTGAAATGATAAGGAAGTTTCATTCTTGGCACTCTTTATCTTTGAAAAATCAGACCAAACAGCGTTATATTTCTTGCAGCATTCCTTAACAAAGGGTAATATTGCTCCCATAACCTAAATCCATCTTGGCCATCTCATCAGGGTTCTATGCATTGATGCAGCACACGCAATGTCTGGATTAACTCCTGCCCTGAACTAGTGCTCAAGCACACAAAGAGTGTTAGAAGTGCCACCAGCCTGTGTGGCCTGTGACCACTGGCCACTCTACGCTGTCCTTACATGGAGATACATGAGGTGGTGCTGCCAGTGTCCAGGGCTGGGAGCACCTTGGAGCCAACCACTGGCATGTTAGAAAGTCTGTCTGCCTGCCTTGAAACTGCCCTGCATGTGAGGATCTGTTCTGATCTCTGATGAGCCACAACGATCTGCGCAAGCTGAATTGATTTAGAAATTCTAACTTCAACTTCCAGCCACTGACTCTGATTATGCCTTTATGTGCTAAATAGGAGGACTTCCTGCTCATAAGTGTTTCTTCTTGGGAACATTAGCTCTTTTTAGACTGCAGTCAAGTCAGCCCTAAACCTCTTCTTTGATAAACAAAGCTGGTGGAAGTTGTGGACACCTTCACTAAAACACAAATTTTACAGTCCCTCTGTCACTCTTGTTCCTCTGCAGCTTTTTATAATCCTTCTTGAAATAAAGGAAGGCTTGCACCAACAGAAGTAATGCAACTCAATATGTAGTCTCATGCAACTCAACTGTAGTCCTTCTGACTAATGCACTGTGACTATTTAACTGTGACTCTTAAAGTCTTGTTCAGTCATTACTTTCAATCCTGTGAGCCTGCCTTCCCATCTGTGTCCTTTGATGCATGACTCTCCATCAGTCCATACCAAAATGAAAGCATGTGTTTGATATAGGTAGCTATTCCCTATGTATTACCATACAGGGCTGAATAAAAACAAGAAGAAAGTGCCTGCACAATTTGAATCACCATTATTCTTACTTTTTCACCAGAAAAACTGTGTCGATATTTTTAAAAAAAAAAGATTTTCAGTTTTCTGCTTTGGGGCAAAAATACCATAGGAAAGAGAATGCCAACAACAAAAATATCTAGATACAATTACAACCCTCAAGGTCACAGCTGTGCTGTGGACAATGGGACTCCTTTGTGGGTGAAGTTACTCCCTCTGTGGAGGCCAGTCTGAGGCCTTTGTCCCCAAAATTCTTCAAAAATAGGTTCCCTGCAGCAGGTAGGTCACTCTTTTACTCAGGATGGGATTTTAGTCTGTGTGCATATCAGATGAATAAGATTTGATTCAATGAAAGAGTCTTAAGGGAAATTTTTTTTCAAGCTGTGTGATGTGCAAAAACACCCAAACCATCAAGAAGAAAGACATGAAAAAAACAATAGAGACACCAAAAGCATAAAGGAGGAATAAAGACATCCTTTGGGATAAGGCAATGGAACACGTGTGGGTGGAAAAGCACACAGGAGAGATATGGAAAGTATTCAAAGAGAAATTACTGTATGCCCAATGGTTATGTGTGCCATTGAGCTATAAATACTTCAGGACTGGAGACAAGGGTAAAATTTATACAAGGAAGTAGAAAAAGTCATCTGAATTAAGGAAAAGCTCTCTAAAAGCACAGAAAAATTGACAAAATTGAGGTGGAGAATGGGACAAAAAGGACCTGTTATTGATGTGAAGAGAGCAGGACCAAAGACACACTTGGTTTTTCCACCTATGGGTGTGCGTTTATTAAAATCTTTAGTGTTTGCAGTGCTGGTGTCACTGTGAAAGAGCACATACAGAAGGAGCTGTATCACAAGGGCATAGTATGGCCCTTCAGAGGCCATGACCCTGACCAAACCTCCCGGTCATGCTGCCTTTCTCCCATTGCTCACTGGATCCACCACTATCTCCATCAGCATGTTACACTTGACGTTCCTGTGGGGCCTGACTGCTGCTCTCTGCTGTATTTGTTCAGCATGAAAGGGGCCCCGTACCTCCATGTGCCCGAGACCAAGCAGAGCTACAAGTCACACCCCCAGTGCCAAAACTGGCTCTTAGTATCTCCATCACTGACGTACACTTATTTCTGTTTGTCCAGCAACACACCTGTCTATTGACACTTATAAACAGGAATTTCATGTCCTGGGGTGATGGATGTGAGTATACAAACAAAATGTTGCAAATCCTGTAACTACCACTACACACTGAGAACCACATTCAAGACCTATGCTCAGAGGTGTGAATAACTTCCAGCAAAGGTAATTATGCATTACCTCGAGTAACTCAGCTTCCCCAGGGCAGGATTAATCTCAACCAACTTCAGTTATTTAAGAGCTCCGTGCTAACTCCCAGCTAGTTGTGCTGGCTTTTTTTTTCTAGAAACAGTGAAGGGAAAGATGCTCCTTCAAAGGTAGGCTTCAACACAATGATGAAGATTGCCTGGAAGGGCCCATCTCTTGCCATGGACAAGCCATTTTTTGGGCAAGGCATGGGTAACTTCAATCTCATTGCAGGAAATTCTGTTTTCCAGAAATGGTTGTGCTGTTGTAATAATTTGGGATGCGTGTCAAGAGCTGAAAAGGAGTATTTTACAGAAGAGGTTGAAGTATACCCTCACAACCCCCTTTGACCCACCACAAGCAGCCGTACACTGAAGTGATGTGAAAGTTCATCCCAACAGGAGACACTTTCCCACTGCTGTCATTTCACAATGAGCAGATACATCTGCACTCTGTTTAATCACACAGACTCTGCTGGGGGAAATCAGCCCCCCCCCGACAGAAGGAACACGAACAACATGTGCAGTTGCGCCTTGCTCTGAGGAGCGGGCACTCGAACACCAAGCACGACTGCCCGCTCCCTCCTCTGTCCTACTTGCTTTGCCGTGATTACATAAGCAGTATTTGCCTTGCTCCTACTTTCTCATTTCCTCCACTTGTTTTCTGATTTTTAGGACACTCTTTTGCTCGAGTTACACTGACCTCTTTTGCGAGAGAGGGTACCATATTTTCTGACAAATGCCTCTTATCTTTAATAACCCGGCACATTTATTGCCCAAGTCAATAGTTAGACTTCGGAATTCTTTTAATTAGAAAAGCAACCACTCTAATCAATAGTGAAATCTGAAAGCCCCATGTAACAGAGAAGCAGCTATGCAGAAATCTAGACCATCCACAAGCAAGGCAGACACCTACAAATATCACACTCATTTTCTCCTTTTCATTCACCAGTGGAAAACATGACAACATATTGCAGAGCATCCAAATGACCCTAAACATAGTCATCTATGGGAAGTTCTGCTTTAGTTATAGTGGAATAAAAAAATGGCAGCACTACTAAAAAAACTGGGTACCAGTTAATAAATTCCACAATGCTCCCACCCTTCTGGCCACTGTGGTTTAACCGTGTGGCTGTGGGAGCCCGTCGGCAGCACAGTGGTTTATCTGCCATGGCTAGGAGCTTACAACACGAGCTGAGGGTTTCCTTCTCAGGTCTCCTCAGATATGTGGCATGAGCGGCAGCTGATGCAATGGCACTGATAGCCAAATTCCCACCCCAGCCAGCTGGCCTGGGGATGGATTTTCTCTTTTATCCGTGACAGAGCCAGCATAATTCAAAAGCTATTTTATCAAGTATATAAGAAAACCTGTCATGTGGAGGGCAGGGGTGAACAAGGGAGCAGAAGACATGTGGTAAGGGGAGACAGGAGAGAAATGGTTTAAACCAGAAGGTAACAAAGTACAGAAAATAGAGCTCCCCTCCTCACCTTGCTACCCATTGGGCAGCAGCACAGGGACACACTGCATGCAGGGTGTATGGCTTGTGCTTTGTTTCATCGTAGGTACATTAGGACACCAGAGGATTGCTTTAAAATCTAGTTGTCACAGGCTCCTATGGTATAAAATCTGTTCCCCCAACTTTAAGCTAAGCAGCTTCCAACCTCCTGACTGTCAAAGCTGAACAGCAGCACCGGGGATTTTGCTTGCAAGCTTTTACAGAGGGCACTGGTTAGTGAGTGCTGAGCACCTTCTGTACATAGCCCAGCATGACAGTGCTTCTCTGCTCAAACAGAATGGAAGATTAATCAGATGTTAAAAATTACTATTCAACAGATATTCTGTGACATAAATACCCAGACTCACAGCAGAGCATTCAGCAACATGTCCGAATCCCCTTCCTCTTCACGACAGGAACAGAAACCACTTCTCAAACAAATAAGAACAAGACTTTTGTTTTGCTTTGTTACAAAGAAGAATCAACTGATCACAGCAGACATCAAAAAAAAAGAACCTTGCTCTTAATTATAATCTTTCTGGAGCAACCAGGATGGCTTCAGATTATTTTACATAACTGTGTTAAATCCCCCCTGAGAATTATTCGCCTCCTACACTCCAGGGTGCCTGAGCTTAAAAGATGGCCAGTTATTTAACAGGCTTGTCAGTAGCTTAAAAATGTACCAGCACTTGCTGCAAAAGAACAATTGTGAGTGGGTTACTTCACTATCTTCACGGACCCTTTATGATGGGCAGGAGAGTGCTCTTTGATGGTGCATTTTATTTTGAAATGCGTACTGCACTTGTGTATTCAAATTGTAATGAACATAAAATATACATATATGGCCAAGGCTTGGAGTCTCTGTTCGAGCAGTATTTGCAGTAGGAGCCTTGCAAAACTTTACGAGTCAGCTCGCATAAAGACAGCATTTTTTTCTTCTGTAGTTTGGAAAAGAAAGGAACATCTTTCCTGCGTCACCGTCATAGAAAAAAAGAAGCCATCTGACTAATGAATAGGTTAGCGTTTTCTTGGGGACTTAGAAATGCAACTGGGAAAAAATGACATGATTCATCCTTCATCGTGCTGTGATCTTCCCCTCTTGGGTTACATTTGTTTCTTTTGATTTTTGGAGTTTAAGGTGTGTTTTTAAACATGATTAACATTAATGTTGAAGATACATAACAAAGTGAGAATTGAATTTTTGTTCATGGACTTTTAAGCCCATAAACTTTCCAAAGTTTGCATGCAGACCTTTGAGCCACCCAAGTATCCCTCACCAGAGGACATGCCTCTTGCTGGGCCTGAGCAGGCAGAAGGAAAATTTGTGTTTTCTCTCCCTCCTCTGGGGGCTATTTTCTGAGTAGAGGCAGGACTGAGAGCAGGTAAGTAAAAGGATTAAGCAGTGTATGGGCTTTAGCATGGCCCAGGCATTCTCTTCACTGCCATAGGGACAACAAATGAGTACACCAGTAACATCTTACTATTCCTTTCCCTCTGATGATCTGGCAGCAAAGTATGTCATCTGTTAATTAAATTCTCAGTGAGCTACAAAGAGACAAAAGTGATTACTAGCGTCAACCATGAAGATGGAAGAAGTGCAAAGTGAGATGTAGCAGCTCTTTCTCTGCTGCTGACCAACCCAAATATCCCTTAGAGATGTAAATGGGAGCTGAAGCCATCCTCAGCTTTCCTGCACCACCTCTATCACCTTTGGTGCTGCACCTATGAAGGCTGAAAAAGTCTTTTCTATTATTATTTTTGATGGCTAATCCACCTGAGGGTGATGGCAGGCAGCCAGCCCCAAGAGCAGTCTTCGGAGTGACACAAGAAAACTGACAGCACTGACTCCGAGCTCAGGAATCTTTTAGTTATAACCATAACCCTGACTTCTTCCAGCAATGGGAGAGCTGTAAGGACTGGAGTTATTGCTGCTGTGCTCAGGGTTAAATCTCATACTGAGAGGTTCAGAGGAAGGTCTCTCTGCACCTGATGGTTTCAGTCCCTTCTGCCAGGCCCCTCCACCCAGGAACCCCTGTCCTGCTCTTGCACAGGGGAGTTGGACCAGGTCAAGGAATGGAAGGAGGAGTAATTTTGTGAAGTCAGTGTCACCCCTTCTTCATGCCCTGCTACTAGATTTCCTATGTTCATGGGTAGGGTGGAAAGGAAAATATGACCTGAGCATGATGACTGTAATTCTTACAACTGGAGACTGATGTGAAACGTTTAGCACTGAAATCAAAACCAGAAGATCCACAAGCTGGTCATCATGTGAAAAAACAATCCCCTGCAAACTGGCCAGAAAGGAGCGTAGACCTCAGTTACTAATTAGAAACCAGTTGAGAAGGACAGAAGCTCATCATGTCCCAGGCAAGACTAGGCCACACGCAGTCAGCATCCCTGAGCAGCAGATGGACTCTAATGCTTAGAAAAAAGGTGAGTTGAACCTTGATGCAAACCCAACTGTATGGGAACCTGCAGGGTCACGTCTGCTGCCAGGAATCCCTTGGCACTGCAGCACTGCAGATCAGTGCCATGCCTCCCTTCACGCTTGGTTGAAGCTGTTCAAGAGGATGTACCAAAACATGGATCTCTAAGCTCAGAAGGGAAAAAGTACAAGCAGAGTTCAAGCTGACAGAGAGACTACGCCACAGCAGCCGAGATGAGCACCAGGACAAATGGAAGATGGGATGGAGCGGGAGCAGTCCTGCAGTGACCAGAGGATCCTGCAGTAGCTAAAAGGCAGCCTGTTTCTCATGGAAGCTCTTTGCAGAGCTGGAGATGCCAGCAGTGGGCAGCACACTGTGCTGGCTTAGATGAATGGATGAGCAGCACAGAGGGACTGATCAATCCGCACTGGGATTTACATCACGATCTTGGACCATAGCAGTGTCCAGTCCCACATCTCTCTGCATCCTGACCCATCCCATACACTGTGGGCTGCATCCAACTCTGTGCCCCTACTTGCCCAGGCTCTTGACGCTGTAGGTAGGAAAGAGGAACTCTCCTATTCTCTCTCTCTTTGTATTTGCAAACATTTTCTTCTGAAATAATGTAAGTGAACTCATCTGGAAACATGAAACTCAAGTTTTCCGAGAACATCTTGGAGAGATTGATTTCATGTTTCTGAGGGTGTAAATTTGGGCTTTTTTGACTTCAGAGGAACTATTTTGAATTTGCCCCAAATAGAAAATACAACAACTGATATTAAATACCTTCAATCTCATTTTAATGAACTCTGTATTTCAGAACTGGGATAAGTGCCTTCACTCTCTGCTGTTAGAACAAAAGCTACATGACTATCCAGTATTATTATATGGCAGAACTGACAGGGGTTACAAAGCTTCATCATAATTTATGGAAAGAAAGTTAAAAGTACACAATTGATGAACTTATCTTATTCACCCTCTGGGTTTGCCACTTATTCGGTTCAGGGGACTAAACATACACCATTTACACTTGTAAGTACATTATGTCCTTTCTTCCCCTTAAATCAGTCCCAGTAGGGAGCACTGCAATTGAGCTGCCAAAAAGGAAACTTTGGAAAAAGTCAAAACAGACGATTTTAAAGCTTGAGAACATTAAAAAATCTACATTGTCAGTGTGACAGATTTGTACTTTATAAATCAGGCCTCTAACTAGCTTTTTAAAATACAATGGAGCAGTCCCAGTTACTAGTGGCAGCTCAGTGAGCAGGGAGTGGGGCTATGGGGGTCCCACACAAGAGCACTGCCAAGAGCATTCCCAAGCAGCTGCCCCATGCAAGAACAATGTCACTGCCACAGCACCCATGTCACCCACCACAGGGAGAAACCTGCAACCAGGGAAGCCATAAAGTGCCCAAGGAAATTTTTAATCTACTCTGCAACTTCTCACAAGGAGTTCTAGCAGCATTCCAAAAATCAGGTCCTGTTTCTCTGAAACACACTGCCCTGCCATGTGGCTGAGCCGAGGCTTGGGTTTGAAATGGAGAAGGCAATCCATCCCTCAGCAGGAAGGTACGAGTGGCCTGGTTGTCTCCCCTTTTGTCTGTAGTCATCTGACAGGGATGGTGCAGGAAAGCCTGCAAAGGGACCCTCACTGGGGCACTGACATAGATCCAGAGTGTGGTGAGGCCCTGGGCACCTGCTGTGCCAAGCCCAAGAGAGTCATCAGCCCAGGGCTGCATGCTCTTACTTCCCTGCTCAGCAACAAGGGGATGGGATACACTCAAAGCACATACTCCATAAAGCTAATTTACATGTTGACCAATAGTACATGGGCACCCAAAGTATCTCCGTTGGCCAGACCTTAAAAGACTGAAACAAAGAGTCCATAGTAGGTGCTGAAGTTGATCTCTGGTAGCATGAAGGCTGCTTAAATAAGTGCCAAGGAGAAAGGACTCTCAAAAGATGTCCTAAAATTATCCCCAGGGAAACCAGCTGAGATGAACCAACCAGCATGAGATGATTTCCATAGCACAGAAGGAGCGCCATCCCTTCCTCAGTACAACCAAATGCTACACCAGGAAATAAAGCTGAAATGTTCTTGAGCACAGAAGGAGTGCCATCCCTTCCTCAGTACAACCAAATGCTACACCAGAAAATAAAGCTGAAACATTCTTGAGCTCTAGGTGAGTAGTGGAGGGTTAGGCTAAGCAGGTGCAATTTCCATTGAAAATAATATATTTAATACTTACGTAACTTAAACTTTGATGCTGTTCAATGGACTGCAGAAATTAGAGTAAAAAAAACCCCAAGAACCAAACCTGCATCAAGCCATCTGTGCCTCCTGTCTGTTCAGCGTGGGGTAGAGTCTTAAAGAAAGATTAATGCGTGGAAATGGAAAGAACTATGTAGAGAAAAATGCAAATAAGCGGCAGGACTGCAGAGCCAGAGCAGGGGCTGAACTGTAATCTCGAGACAAATGGATAGGAGGGCTTTTTCCTGGATCATTGGGAATCAACCTGTGTGTCAACTAAACCTTTCCAGCTGCGAGTAGAGAATTAAGGAATGGCAGAGAGGGAGGGAAAAGTTGTTCTGCACGGAAGAACTGAATGTCACAGGCTGCAAACATCTCAGGACTGGGTTATGGCAAATGCAGAGGAAATACATATAAGGAATATATATATGAAAGACTTCCCTGTAGCATCTTCCAGTGCCTAAACCAGGATGCAAGAGACCTGCACAGGGACTTTGGATAGGGACATGGAGTGATAGGACAAGGGGGAATGGCTTTGACAAAGGGCAGGGTTAGATTAGATATTAGGGAGAAATTCTTCCCTGTGAGGGTGATAAGGCCCTGGCACAGGTTGCCCAGAGAAGCTGTGGATGCCCCATCCCTGAAAGTGTTCAAGGCCAGGTTGGATGGGACCTTGAGCAACCTGGTCTAGTGGAAAGTGTCCCTGCTCATGGCAGAGTGTTGAAACTAAATGATCTTTAAGGTTCCTTCCAACCCAAACCATCCTATGATCCAAAGAAATTGTCAGGAAAACAACAGGGAGAAGAAAAACTTTCACTGCTCTGGACCTGAGCCTCATGGAAATGCAAAAGGGACAAATGACCCACAGGCATTGTGGGGCCACAGGATGCTCAGAACAGCCCCTTGCTAGTCTGGTGCTGATGTGTCTGTGTGAATCACACCTCCTGCAGAGCCGGTCCTTTCTGCATCCTCCATGCATTGCTGTTTGTATTAACCATCCGTGGCAAGCCTCATTGTCTAGGCTAGAAGAACCTGTCCTTCGTTTTTCATGGGGCACGTATAGAAATAACAAAAGAATACTTTTACTTGAAACCTAAAGCAAAACTCCATGACATCTTTTGGTTGCATTTCTCACTAAAAAGTAACAAACCCATTTGCACATGGCACTGATGCTTGGTTTAATTTGTTCCCATTCCCAGGGAAGCTCTGACCTCAAAAATCCTTGAGGGTTTTGGAATCGATCAGGATCTGTATTTTCCAGGAGAACGCCTTATTTAAAAAGCATCTGAAAGCTGACTCTCAGATAATCCCTTCACAACAAAAAGACACCTTATCTCCATGCTTTCTTCTCTTTGCTATTTTTTCTCTCTCCTTGCCATTTCCTACACTTCAATGTATACCCAAATTTTCTGATTCCTCTCTGTCCCCTTCTCTGTGGTCAGTTTTTAGTAAAAGAATAAGTAAAAGACATGGGTTTCTTGTGCTCCTTGGAGAAGAGCAGACCAAAGGAAAAAAAGAACTGGGTGAGTGAGCCATGCACCCCCTCTCCATCAGCAAGTGTTTGAACAGGATGGCAGCTCTGCCCTTGGAGCACAGAAATACCAACAGCCACTCTCTGGAAAAAGTGAATTTTCCTAAATGCTTGGGCAAACCAAAGGTTTTGGAGCTGTTCTTAATAGACTGGGATAGCCAGGAGAAAGCTCACTGTATACACTAATGAAAACTTGCCTAAGAACTTTGGGGCTGTAAATTTCTATTTTTAGAGGATGTGGGTAGTTAAGCAACCCCTGCCTGCTTGTGTCAGAGCAAGAGTGGCAAATGTCCTGCCTACAGAAAACCTCAAGCCACAGAGGAATGAAATAATGTCCTGAAAGACTGAAACAGAGTCTTTTAACTGAGGGAGACCCAGAGTGCAATGAAAAATCCAGATGGAAGCACAGCCACATGTTGCTATGGGAAGTCCAGTTAAGTCTGGGGTAGAAGGCAGCAGGGAAGCAGCAGAAGTGCAGGATGCATTGGTCTGGGGCAGGAGGTGTGGGAGAGGTCTGGGGTCAAGGTGACTACATTCTCCAAATATGTTCAAACCTTCCTGAAAATGGCTGATTTGCCTAGCTTGCAGCTAACCTTCCTAACTTGCTGTTTGTTAAATAAGCAACAGGCATGAAGATAGCCTGCTGTGGGCTCTCAAGACTTTTCTATGAGTCTAGTATTTAAAAGGTTAATCACTCCCTGCGGTGGCCAAAACCCATCAAAAAAGCCTACTCTTTCATTTACCTCTATCACCTTCTATTCATAGAAAAAAAAAAATCCCCCCAAATATATTTTGCTGCAATTATGAGAATGTGGCTCATGCTCAGGCTTGGATTTGTCCACTTAATTCACCTGGAGTAGCACCACTGAGCATCAGGGGAGCTGCAGAGAGGTGAGCAGGCCAAGAGCTGATAAGAATCTGAGGATTTGATCAGTGTCACAGCTCTCTTTAAAAAGAGCTGAACATTTTATTAAAGGCATCCAAGATGATGCTTGTGATCCTTCTGTGTACAATACACGTGCTTATCTTAATGGCACCTCCATCCATCATCAGCTCAGACTGTTAAACACAAAAAGGGAAAAACACAAGAGCAGCCTAAGAAGTGTCTGTATGGATGGGTGGATAACAAACCCAGAAAAGAAGAAAATTCAAATCTCTAGTTCATTCAAAGTAGAGATTCTCAACCTCCTCTCCTTCAGCACCTTCCAAAATATGAAACAAAAATATTCAGTGAGGAATTCTCCCTGCATATATATTCATTATATTCTGCTGTAAATTCTGCAAGCTGTCTCCCACGCCACAGACAGATACTCCAGGCATTAGCTGACTTGCATTTCAAACACCAGAGAGGAAATGGACACAGTGGGACTACTGACACCTCTGGGCTCTGAACAGTGAGGTCTGACAGTACCACTCCTGTCTCCAGGAGCATTGCTCAGCCTCATCTCAGGTACCTGCAGGCAGTCAATCCAGGTTTGGAATTAGCCACACTGTGGTAATGGAGGCAACAGGGCTCATGTCTACCTGGGATATTTGGTTCAGGCTCAAGTTGGCTCAAGTTGGCTTCTTTAAAGAGTTTTACTACTCCAAGTGCAGTCCTGGGGAGCAGATGAAGAGGTGGAACAGGATCAGTGAGTGGGTGCACCACAGAGATAATTGAGGTGCTGGGCATAGAAGCAGCACAGATTTGGTGTGGCCACCATAGAGCTCAATACACAAGGCTGGATCCTAGCTTGATTTCCACAAAGTTCCCAGATAAGTCCATGATTCCTCCCAGGAGTCTAAGGTAGGACAAGGTTTCTTCATGTGAGAACTGCTCACACAGCTCTAGCTATCACCATGCTCTACACATAAACTAATCTTTCTTCCCAAATCTGGGAGCTCAGGCAGGTACACCAGGCCAGTGCTTACATAAAGAAATGACCCAAAGGAATTTGTTAGAAATTGTCCTCTACAAACTCAGGGAAGTTGTATTACCTACTGCCTTCTCTTGTTATAACAGGGGTCTTCCTTACTAACACAGAAAAAAACCCACTTGTCAATTTTTGGAATGTCACAACGTATTATAAATGTATGGGAAAGGGAGAAATCCCCAGTTCTCATGCCTGGCTCTCATGAAGCTAAAGGTTTTGGGCCAAAATTTGAGATCCTAGGTGACAAATAGGTAACATCTCAGTAACTGTGGAGCTTACTGGAGCGCAGGGACTGCTGTGCCATGATTTCAATTGATGTGAACCACCACGAGCAGACCAACAGCAATACACCTCAGTCAGTGATCTGGCTTGCAGATTCTGTTTGCATTTCCTTCCCACTAGATAAAGGCTGTGCTGATGGATATGCTGGTGGTTGTCTGAGAGAGAATGTAAACTCTAATGAAAGAACTCAAAGCTCTCACAGTTACTGAGAAAATGGAAGTGGGAGACTCCTACTCCTGCTAGTCTGGCATGCCACTTAGCAAATGTTCCTTAGGACCCATATTTGGGAGCAGGTGCACCTTTCAAAACAGAGGAAAGAGGAGCAATGTCCTGCAACTGCAGTATTTCCAGTTGGAGGGAATCTCCCAGGACTGAGATCTCCACTGAGGAAGACATTGTTCAAGAGCTGCTTAGAAGTGGCAGTCTTTTCTAAAATATTCCAGGCAACTGGGGTTCAGTTGTGTCCTCTCTTTCCCTGCTTTCCATTCCCCTCCAAAACCAGTGGTGTTTCACAAGAGCCTGGAGTTGGGTGAGGACTGTGGCAGCAGGCTGGTTTGGGGGTGGCTGTGGTCTGGGGAGGTCAGTGCCAGGCTCACCATCCTACAGGGAAGGGCAGCCATGAATCCTCGCTGGTGTTCCCGGTGGTGTGGAGGTAGGTGGCAAAGGAACCAGCCAGTTTCACTTAGTCACATGTGATTACCAAGATGGGGCTGCCCAGCCCCTGAGAAGCCCCAGTTCCCATCACTTGGAGGGGACTGTTCAAAGCACAGCTGCAAGTCACAGACCTGGGTTCAGCTTGCAGAGAATTTGAATTCTGTGCTTGACCAGCCATTGATAACAATGGTCTTTGCTGCGATAAAACTCTCTCAAACACAAACATCTGTGTGTGAACATTAGCATGGCCTTGCTTTGAGGACAGAAAAAGAAAATATCTCCTTCCCCTTCTTGTCACTATGGAGTCTTTCACACTCATCAGCTGTTTTCAGATGGAAAAAAAAGTCCTAGCAGGTATAAATAAATGGCAAAGATATATATAATATAAAGCCTCACCATAAATTAATAGAATACAAACATGTCTGTGAATGAAAATGCAGCAATAAGTAAAGGTTTCCTTCGTTCTCTCCCATTTTTCAAATAATTCTTGAAAATAAATATTTGTGGTATTTTTCATGCGAGAAACAGAAAGAGAGGAAACCCATGCATCATACTTTATGAGCTATTATTTTTATATGCCTAAATAGCTGCTGTATTAAGAAGCCAAGAGAAAACAACTGTGTATTTAGTCCCAAAACAAACTCAGAATAAGTAGAGCCAGTGCTGGCTGCCCTCCCAAGGGCCTCACTCTAACACACTTCTGCTTTGGTTTGGGAAACCATCTTTAGGGAAGGAAAACACCACAGCCCCATGTCTACCTGGCTGCTTGCCTGCCTACAAACAGCTGGCCATGGTGCTAAAGAAGGCAGAGATGGGATTGCAAAAGACAGTTTCCTCACTTCAGAAGTAAAAAAGAAAAGAGAAGAAAAAATCCAGCAACGTAAAACCTGAAAAGTTTACGCACTGGTTGCTGAGCCGAGGCTCCTTTTGCACAGGTCACTGGACAGACATCAGATGGTAAGACCTTTTAATTGCTAATGGCCTCGTCTGGATTTCAGTGCATGACACAGAGATAAAGGACACTATATCCTATTATCAGTCCCCTGAGCAACTGTTGCATCTTATTAAGTGTAACTATAGGTCAGAATCCTGTACTTGGAGAGTATCATGAATCATAGAATGGTTTGGGTTGGAAGGAACCTTAAAGATCATCCAGTTCCAACACCCCTGCCAAGGGCAGGGACACTGTCCACTAGATCAGGTTGCTCAGGGCCCCCATTCAACTTGGCCTTGAACACCTCCATGGATGGGGCATCCACAGCTTCTCTGGGCAACCTATGCCAGGGCCTCAGCACCCTCACAGGGAAGAATTTCTTCCTAATATCTCATCTAACCCTGCCCTTTGTCAGTCTAAAGCCATTCCCCCTTGTCCTGTCACTCCATGCCCTTGTCAAAAGTCCTCCTCAGCTCTCCTGTAGCCCCTTTAGCTACTGGAAGCTCTCCCTGGTGCCTTCTCTTCTGTAGGCTGAACAGACCCAGCTCTCTCAGCCTGTTTCCATACGAGAGGTGCCCCAGCCCTCTGAGCATCTTCATAACCTCCTTTGGACTTGCTCCAACAGGTCCATGTCCTTCTTATGTTGGATGCTCAGGAGCTGGATGCAGCACTCAAGGTGGGGCCTTACATGAACAGAGTAGAGGGGCAGAATCACCTCCCATGACCTGCTGGCCTCCTTGCTTTTGATGCAGCCCAGGACACAATTTGCTTTCTGGGCTGCCAGCACACACAGCCAGCTCATGTCCAGCCTCTCATCTACAAGCACCCCCAAGTCCTTCTTGCCAGGGCTGCTCTCAATCCATTCTCTGCCCAGGTTGTGCTTGTGCTTGGGATTTCCATGAACCAGGTACAGGACCTTGCACTAGACTTTGTTGAACTTCATGAGGTTCTCACAGGTCCACCTCTCAAGCCTGTCCAGGTTCCTCTGGATGGCATCCTTTCCCTCCAACATGTCAACCACACCACACAGCTTGGTGTTGTCAGCAAACTTGCTGAGGGTGCCCTTCATCCCACTGTTCATGTCACTGACAGAGGTTAAACAGCACTGGTCCCAGTACTGAGCCTTGAGAAATGCCACGCATTGCTGGTCTCCACTTGGACACTGAGTCACCATAACTGAGCCACTGACCACAACTCTGAGTGTGACCATCCAGGCAGTTCCTTACCACTGGTCCATCCATCAAGTCCATGTCTCTCCAATTTAGAAAGCAGATGTATCTTCTTTGACAAGAAGCAGAGTATTATTAGGGCATTCCTTTGCTATAATAATGGTGTGTGAGTTCCAAAGCAGAATCCTTGTATCAGGCTTTGATATTTTTACTTTCACTGGAGAGCTATTTGTGCAGCAGGGATGAAGAGCATACACAGATTTCTGTTCTTTTATGTCACTTTCCATCCCAAAAAAATGATAGGTAAAAGAACTCACATAGTGCTGTCATCATGGTTTTTCAGAGAGACAAATCAAGGCCAGGCACAGCTACAGGCTTTGCATAAGATCACATCCCAATGCAGTGCAAGGGCAGAAGCAGAAGTGAGCACGTGTGCTGTTGCACTGCTCTCTAACCAGCAGACCATCACTTCCTTCACTAACCCTGCAACGGGATGGGAGAAGGCAGGATCAAGCTGCACAGTTCCTGCAAACTCATCAAGGACTTGGAGCAGAAGAGAAAGACATGGATTTTCATACAGGTCAACTTCCAGGACAAGATAGCATCAACAGAATTCCCTAGAAAAGAGGCCAGCAAGGACTAGTGCTGAGTATTTTGCATCTCAAATGCATGCCTTTCCTTAAAGCCTTAGAGTTTTTGCTTCTAAATAGACACCTGGCCAGATTCTGCACCAGCATACATCAGCACAGCTCTGCTGAAGGCAACAGAGCCACGTCTACTTTTATCAGCTAAGAATCTGATCCAACCTTCTATGAAAGAAGAGGGAATGGAGGAAGTGAGCTGTTCACCTCCTTGCTGCCTCTTGTAATGCTGCTTCCTGCACCAAACTCTCAACACCTTGCAGCACTGGGGTCTTTGGGGTGAGGCTTAACACATATTCTCGGGTAGTAGCTGAACTGATTGCCAGCAGAGAGGGAACTGTAAGTCAGCTGTGATAACCAGGGCCCTGCTGAGTTGCAGCCAGTGGGGAACCTTTGCAGCTCTGAGAGGTTGATAGTTTCATAAATAACAGGTCTTCTAAGAGGTGCTGCAGTTTGACTGCATTTCATTAAATGGTAAGAAAATGAGCTGATCCCTGCTTTGAAATATGGAGATTTGTGGATTTATTAGCTGCATTACTCACCTCGCCCTTCTCTGAGCAACACAGTTTCCCTCCAGTTGTAGAAAGTCAGGTATTTTCAAGCTGCGGACAAGAAACATGAAGAGGCATGTGCAAACCTCAGTGCTGAGGGTGGCCTTTGCAGGCTGCACAGAGCATTTCCTGGGAGCGCTGCTGATGCGTTGTGATTAGATGCCATTTTAGCTCCGCAATGAGCATCAAGCGACGCTGTTCTTTCTCCGTCCTGCTGCATCTGGTCTGGCAGTAGAAAGCGCTCTCTCATTTAAGACAGAGATTTTTGCAAGGTGCAATCTCTTTGAATCCTGCTTTCTTGTTTTTCTTTTTTTTTTTTTCTTTAATTTCTTTTAGAAGAGTTTTTGGAAGCACTGAAAGCTCGATGAATCACTTGACTGAATGGCCCACATAGTTTCCTCTTAAGTCAGCTTTGGCAGTGAGCCACTGAACATATTTTAAGGCTTTGCTTTGAGTAATATTTTTGTTGGTGAGATTATTCAAATATTTGAAGCCAGGCCACCCATCCCACTCTGCACTTAACCAGAGGGAGGAGTGCTGCAGTGTCAGGGTCTAGAAATCTGGGCACAAAGGCACTGAGCAAGAGGAAAACTGCCTCCTACCCAAAAGAATTTCCCTTTGGATATAACATTATATTTCCAGCTGCAAGGCTGGGCGATCCAGCTGCATGCCATGGGCATTAATGGTAGCCAGATGCAACTAGGCCCAGAAAGGGCTTGTTCCAGCCCTGCAGATAAAGCAGCCACCGCTGTTGTCTTGACGCTCACACTTGTGGGGTGATGGAACCCACAGCAGCAGCAGGATGAGCAATCTGCTCCCAGGCTGCCATCACCCAGCACACGAGAGACTGTGGGGTCCAGTGCTTGGGGCAGGTACTAACTCATGTGTAGTCTGAGTCAGCTTCACCTCTGCAGTCATACAAATCATAGCAGCATTTAGGATGCAGCTTTAGACCTTTAAGATCATTGAATCCAACTGTCATCCTCTGCCCCTGTGCTCCTGCTGCGAAGGAAGCTACAATTCTTTGCCAGGTTTTGCACCCTCAGCCTGGCACTTTGCTCCCTTTCAGGGATTCGATCCTGTCAGCAGCTGCCCTCTGTCCTCATGCCCTGCAGCACGGTCTTGAGCTCTTGCTTTGGGGAGGCTTAAAAGGAGAGAGCGCCTGCGGGGGGAGGAACCAGTTTAGTGGACAAAGCAGTGCAAAGAGCTGGGGGGGATTTCAAACTGATCACAGCCAGAATGAAATCCCTGTTCCTTCCAAATTCACTGTTCTGAGTTAGATTAAAATTCTGCAGATGTCCCAAGGGATGTTCTCTAACACAACCCTGGATCTGGGAGTAAATTCTCCTAGTACTGAATTCTGTGTGAACCCACATCTCTTCACTCTCCAGTGAGTTTAGAAAGTTTTTTGGCTTCAAGCTAATAATTTAAAAGGGATGGTCTTTTTTTCTAGCCACTGGATTCCAATTAGCCTTACTTTTCATTTCAAAAAAAGGAAGCCACCATACAGCAAGCGTCCTGTGAACTGATAATCTGATGCAAGTACAGAAGGACAAGTTCAATCAAACCCATCTCGCTGGTTTGAAGCACTGCTCGCGTTCATTTTAGACTCATTTCAGCGTGGCAGGTCACAGCAGTATAAACATCACGGGAAAAAAAGGCCGAGCTGGCAAACAGTCAGAACTTGCTGTTCCTGACCCAGTAACCTACTTTTTGAGCACCACGTAACATGAAAGCCACCCCTAGCTCAGACTGCGACGTCACCTCTTACTTAACTTTTTTAGAGGGAAATGGGGGCTTCTGGTTGGGAAGAGTTAGATGAGATGTGGTCATCATTTACTTCATGCTGACCAGAAAAATCTGTTTAGGTTAGACAGGAGTACAGAGACCTCAAGCCCTTGACAGCCACCATCTGAACATGCGTGTTCTACGCAACAGAGTTTGGATGTGGGAGTCCATCATGCCAACACATGGAGCAACCCTGAGTTTTGTCTACAGCACCAGTGCCACCATCAGCATCACAGCCTCAGGCATAGAAACTGTCCAAGGGAACACTTCATGAGGGACACCTGTTTTACCTCTGCAGTGTTGCTTTAGCTGTTTTCAATCCAACTCCCTCAGCCTGACCTGATGTGGTGTCCAGAGAGCACATAGTTCAGTCTCTAAAGGCAGTGAAGACTTAAAGACAGCCATGAGCAGCAAAAGCTGCTCTCCCCATGCTGGTTCTCCCTTCAACTGGGCAACAGCAACAGCCATCAACACCTAGAAGTCTGGCAAAACCAAACTGTAGTCAGAAGACTTCTATGAGTGCCAGGCTATCTCAGCACAGCCCTGACATTTCAGAGCTTAATGGGGCCCCAACCAAGAAAAACATCTACATCTTCATTTTGTTTGCCTAAAGCTATCAGGAGTTCTCCCATCAAAACACAAATGGAGATGGACTAGGAGGAGAGTTTTCAGGCAGTTTTCTGCTAGAAGTAAAAGAAGCACAGAAACAGAAATTATACTTATCCAATGCTCTTTGCAACTACATTTGCCGCTGTGAATGTCCTTAGAAATCAGTGTTTAATGCTTGCCATTAAGAAGGAAAAGATAAGCAAAAAGACTAAACTCAGACTTAACTTTTGAAAGGATTAATATTTTACTGCACATCAGGGAAAAGAAATAAGAGTAGTAAGACAGAGTGACATTACAGAGTGAGCTCTTTAGGGAAATTATGGGAAATGACTCTTAACCGGAATATGCCCATTTTTGCAGGCAATTACTTCCACTGCCTGTCTCAGCTGAAACACACATATACACAAAATAGGAAGAGGTGGAAATGAAATTACTTTTGGTTGAACATTCCTGCTACATGCAAAAAGAAGCGGTTGAAACAATCAGAACAAAATGTCTTCAAGTTATTCCACCTTCCAGCTGGCTCAAACTAAGATTTTATTTCTGTTGACACTTGCACTTCCCCATTGCAGAGTAGGAGGGGACAAGGCACTGCAGGATCTTAAAAATTCTAGCTACATTTTCTTGCATCATCACAAACAATTTTCCCACCACCTCTTTCTACCAGCAGTTTTAACTTAACCTAAGATTAAAAACATATGGAAGTATTTCACTCTGGCTGACATAAGCACAACACAAAAGTAAATGTTTAAATAGACATAAAAAGTAATTTTTCTTTTCTACAATGTCTAATTTAGATCTCTGAAATTGTAAAATTAAAATCTATTCTAATCCATACTTACACAAAAAATGCATCTCTAGCAAATTATAATATCTAACTGCTTATTACACAAAGATCTCAGAATGACTGTATTGTAAAAAAATAATTGCCTAATTATGAAATCTTGATGATAAAGACACCATTGTTATGAAAACATCTGGGCTACCAGCCCCTCAGAATGTATAAAATTTTGATAGGCAGAGCCAAATCAGGAGGCAGATGAAAGAAGAGTTTTAAAGAGGTCCAGAGAAAAACCATCACCCACTGCAATTTCTCTATCAAAGTGGAGGGGATGTCTACAAACAAACCAACCAGTAACAACCAATTCACAGTGGCAGAGCAGTAAATGTGTATGAGGAGATGAGGGACAATTAATAAACACTGTGCCTATTCTTGCATAACCTTGGAGAAAATAGGCATCTACTCTACTCCTCTGTAATAACAACCGGGAAAAATATTTGTTGTATCAGGGTGATAGAAAACCATTTATCAATTTGATGCCTCAGAATAACAGAGTTGACAAATCTGAGCATAACAGCAATCAACAGCATTTAAATTGTATTTGAAGAACAAAACTGGAAGAGGAATAGGAATGAAGGAGGGGGAAAGGTCATGCAAACAGAAGTACTGAGAAAGGCAAGAGAAGTTTGACCCTTCTGTTCAACTCAGCCAAACAGGGCTGATTATGAACAAGAAACCTGTTCCTTGTTGTTCAACCTGTTGTAAATGTTATGTTAATAGTGAAGTTAGTAGCTGTGCATATTTTACCTGCTTATGAAAGGATGAAAGCTCTTCTTGGAAAAAAGGGAGTACAAGCACACCGTTATCTTAGATGTAAGATGCTACAACAAAAGGACTAGAGACAGTGTGAGAGCATCTTCAGTGTACTGGAGGATGCAGTCCATGCAGACCTTGCCTGTGAGCCAGGATATGATCATGTTGGAGGGACCTCTCTCAAAGCAGGACTTTTCTCCTTCCCAGCTGATCCCAAGCCCTGAAGACACATACACCCATACCCTGAGCACGAAGGTGATTCCAAGGAAGTTAACGAGGACTCCTTGTTCAGATAGTTAAAAGTTCACAGAGCAGCATTCACAGGGCTGACAGCTCCAGTAAGGTGTGATTTCTTATCCCTAACTACAGCTCCCATCACTGGCAGTGACTTTTCACCACTGATCAGCCTGTACCTTTGAATCTCCAATGGAAACCTCACACACAAATAATCTGCAAGGCCCCAGAAACAGACGTTATGGATGAGACATCAGAGGATGATGTATCACTTATAGGGTATGACACATTGGTTATGGGAACAATTACAAAGCAGACAGCATCAAAAGCACAGTAGCCTCCTCACATGGTTGCCATCTGTGGTTCTCTGCTAAAGGTTGTATCAGGACTCTGTTGTAAAATGCTGCTGAGATTTATAATTCAGTGGACAACCAAGTTCTCAGCCAAGAAGTCCTTCCAAATGAAAACAGCTCAGCTGTGGGTATTCTGCTCATATTGGATATTTTTGATCACTAACATGATAAAATCCACAAAGCAGCATCAGGCTGTGCCATAAACAGCTCTGCACAACAGCCAGACTGATGGAGTTGATGACCTGCTTCAGTCTCGGGTCTGACTGCTCATTTGCATGGTGTTCAGATGGTAGGATGAAACTCACTCCCTGTACAAAGGCTAACCATGAGATCTGTACAGCACTTAATTCTCCCCTAAGCCTGATATTTGGGCTTACAGGGGATTTAAGAAGCATGTACACTGCAAAATGGCCTGTAGGGTACCAGTGAATAGAGTCGCTTGCGCTAGGGAAAGCTTTCACATCTTCTTCTAAGGAAGCACTACTCTCCTGCCAGGTAAATAAAGATGCACCTGCTGTTTACTTTCCAGCACATATTGCAAAGCTCATGTTAATTAAACTCCTAAAACACACAGCAGAATAAATCTTCACTGACGTAATGCCAACAAATTGTATATGAACTCTCCCCCGCTATTTACTTAGTAAATATTTGCTTGGAAATAATAACTTGTGGTGTCCTGGACAAAGGACAAGCCAGTTAGGGCACTGGAGCCAAGAGCATCTTTTCTGCTCTCCTGGGCTCCAGAGCTAAAACTCCAGGATCCTCTGAGTCAACTTACACTGAGTTCAAACATCAGGCAAACACACTTGGAAGGAGACATCCAGGTTAAATCCCACAGTCCTGATGCCAGGCTCACCTTTACAGTGGCCACTGGTAGCTCTGTGGCACCGGAGAACTTTGGTATAACATCTAAAACCTCAGGATTTTCCCTGGGTGGTTTGTAGGTTGTAGCATAGGGGTATGTCTGTGGTTCAAAGGATGGTCCAAATAAAAAACCATCTCCAAAGCTCAATGTACATCACAGCAAAAGTCTCCTTTTCTTAGAGAATCCAACCCTTTAAAATACTCTGCAGCTCTCAAAATCCAAGCACTAGGAACCTAGGGATACTTGGTGTGTTACTCATTTACCTTTAGGTGAATTTCTAAAGTATTTCACATATGGATAGATTTCTCAAATCTAGTTTCCAAACCCTTGTTACTCACAAAATAACACACAAGAAACCACAGTGAAACCTTGTTTGACATTTATGGAGTGCCCTTTAGATAACTTTAGTCTATTAAGGCAATTGCACTATTAGACTATGCAGTGACTAAATACCCTTGTTAATGGCAAAGCTGCCTCTGACTTCAGCAGAGGTTCATCCCTAAAATCCCATGAAATGTCAATCTGTTAGTACCCCTCTAATTATTAATATACATATATTTGTCTTTAAAGCAGATGGAATAATTGCACAAGGCTGAAAGTTGTCCAAAAGAGAAGTGTCTTCTACTGGGGAACAGAGTATAGGGCACAAGCACTCCCAAAATACGTAACTCATGCTGGCAGGCTATCACAGCCCTTTTCTAATGTTGAACCAACACAATATAAGATCCTTTCTCTTGGTATCAAACCATATTTTATTTCTTGCCAATTCTCGCTAGCCAGCTACAACTCAGTTCAGACAAATTACAAAAAAATTGCAACTATACTAACGAAGTCTCTTAACCTTCACATTGACTTCCTGCTGAAGTACATGCAGAGATGCATGTTTTAAACTGTCATGTTATTCAGACTCTTGTGCCTGTCTTTCAAATACAGATTATATAGCATTGCCATACTGGACAAAAGGTCTGGGCTGTGATCCCCAGGGATAATGGATACATGTAATGCTGCTTATCAAAATACTATACTCTATACCTACACCTGAAAGACAGAGGCATCACTATTGCTTCCTCTATATGAATAAGATAAACACAGTTTATAAGAAGGCATATTTACATAAGTTTTGATGATTCCTGCAACAGATAGAGAAGCCTAAATGCATGTTTTTCTTCTCCTACACATAGCCTGTGCTCAGTGCTTTGTCTGCAACTATTTAACAGAAGAATATCTTAACTTTTTTTCTCCCATAGAAGAGCTGTTCCCAAACATCAATGGCAGCTTCTGTTCCAACAACACTGACACCCAATGCATGGTTACTGAGCCATTTTTCAATGCAAATCCTTTGCAACCCACCAAATTGCAGCACTGGTGGATCCAAAAATGAATTCTCCATCTTGGTGCTGCAATGCAATGTGCCTGTGTGTTTGAGAAATACAGCCCTGTATTTCCTACACAGCTGAAGGCACTGTTGCACCAACCATTACTTGATGTTATTAATTTGGACCCTCATTCAGCAAGTGCTGTAGTGAAGCTTGAGCTCATGCTTAGGTTCATTCCTGTTCAACAAAGTGCTGCTGCGCAAGTTAAAAATTCAGTCACAGCTTTTGTGTTTCAGTGGTTTGCCTTCACCAGAGGCAAGATGGTAAATGGTACCCATGTTATTTCTAACATGGCTCAGTTTCCTTGGTTCGCACGTTTAAGAAGGAACCTTAACCACAGCATTCAGCTCAAAAAGATCAAACCCAACTCATCTATCTTCCACCAAAACAACCAAATGAAAAGACCCCAAATAAAATTAACAGCTTTAGCATGCATTTATGGGTAGCTGGAGGATGTCAGACTGTGAGAATTGGTGCAGAAACACCCTCTCCTAGAGCCCAATGAGAACTTACACTTAAGTGATCAAGATGAAGATGAGCTGTAGAACTGTCCCCCACAATACACCAGTGGGAGCAGGGCCTACTTTCCCAGAGCAAATCCTGGCTTCTGTAAACACAGCCATGCTTGTGAGAGCCACCAGTAGCTCACATGCAATCAGAATAAGTTCCCTTCTAACGATGATAAAGATCTAGATGGGAAATGTTATTTAAAACTAAATTCCTTCAAAAAAACCCCAACACCCACGGCCAGATTCACTTGAAATAAATAGTATTAAACTTCTGAAAAGAGGCTCAGGACATCCCAACTGAAGTGCCTCAAAAGGCCCAGTTTCCAAGAAATCGCTTGTTTGGGTTGATCTCCTGTCCGGTAGGTGGGATAATTTGGGGGGCATGTTTTAAGCCTAAATGCCTCATTGGAACTCTCCAGTGGCAATGCAGTTTGCGCAACCTCACAGGCCTTGTACTAAGGAGTCATTTAAAGAGCATTCAAAACCTTAGACTGTCCATCATCTCCAAGGTAATGCTAAAGCCATCCAAAACCCTCCGCCTAGTTTTATGGAGGTGAAGACCACAGAGAACACACAAATCGAATATATAACCCTACCAGAAAACATTTTTCTACCTTTAAATAAAGTTACATGTACTCATAGATACCATTCCAAATAGAAACGTCTTCATCTTTGGGAAACCAAAAGGTAATTTCAACATTTACTTCCTCATGAAGATAAAAATAAGACTGCTGTGATGGTAACAGAGCTGTGTTTTTCAACAGCCTCTGTATTACAGCTGGTTAAAGCTACCAATGATGTACTCTCCAGTAAGACACAACAAACTTTTTGAAGTTCAACAGGGTGACAATGCAGCTCCAGCTTTGCTATGTTTAGTAGCCAGTAACCAAAACACATCCCAAGGTAAGAACCAGAGGAGCCAGGCATGCACTTTCCCGGGGCTCCGCTCTGTGACCCCGTTTCACTGATGCTATTGCTGTATCCTCATTATAACACTTCAAGAAAGAATATAAACATCTTGTACATTAAAATGTTCTTGACTTTTATGAGCAACCTGATTCAGCAGCCCTCAGGGTGCACTTTCATGACCAGCTCAAGAAAATTTTGCCCTTGAAAAGGCACTTCTGCCACTCCCAACCTCCTTTGTGTGAAAAATCACGCTTGCACGGTTGAAAGCTAATGCTTGGGGAGACATTTTGAAAAGATCAGCTTTCAGCTACTTTGCCATTACTGTGCCAATGCAGTAGAGGTTGAAAGGAGCAGAAAACAGAACTGCCTTCTTTGGTTTTAAACCAGCTACTCATGAGTTGTTATCCTTGGTGGCACAACCCATCGTCAATGAGCCTCATGTGCTCCCTGGTATCTGTAGGAAATGGAGGAACCTCATCTCTGTATCTTTGAGGCATGTGACTGCTGTTGGCATTGGTGAACTGACTGCCAGGAATTCCACACTGAACCTACAGCCCTGCTATTAAGTGATTTTAATAAGACATTTAATTTATCTCCCATCTCCTTTTCCTCATAGCATTAAAACCATTTTCCTATCTTGTTCTGTGAAACTTTAAGTCTTGAAGTCACATAGGCACATCTCTACCTTTGTTGTGGATCTCCTTGTGGGGAGCCACAAAGCTGAAGGTTTTCTGAAGCGCGTTCCAGGCATATTTTGTAGAGCCCCATCACTTCAAAATGCATATTGTGATTGACAGCCTTTCAACTTTATGCACAATCTACTGTCCCAGTATCCCAACTTCATGTGGAGCTTCTCATGCAACTACAGGAAAGATCACAGTACCAGCAAACACCCTTTACACGTGGAGCACTGCACAGGTGACAGGACAATTTGAGGGGAATGAGGATATTCTTAAACACTATTAAATGCCACTGTAGATTAGTTGTCAAATGCAGATATAAAGACCTGTGAAGAGGAAGCTATTCACAGCATTCAGCACTGAGTTTTATTGCCCCATAAAGTTCAGCCCTGTGCCCCATATGCTGCAGTGTTATCTGAAGAAACTGTATCTACAATATATTTACATGTATAAATACTTCTGTAGCACAAGGTTGCCAAAGATCAAGGACCTGATTCAGCAACCCACTTAGTTTAATATTAAGCAGCACTACCATCAACACGATTATTTATCTACTCAAATTCAAGGAACTGCTACGCACTTTGGTCAAATGAGGCCAAAATGGGGGATCATGTCTGAAAAACATGTTGTGTCTTGTGATGCATGGGTGAAGTCTCACCTGTAAAAAGAGAGAGAAACCTGGGAGAAATACATTGTTCTCCTACCACAGAAGCATGAAGGGACAGTCACACCTAACACAGCAACAAGGAAGAACGACCTAGGGCTGAATGTCAATGGGAAGTGGTGCGGGAAAGTGTCAACAGAAGGTGTTGCCCATGCCTTTCTTTCTCCCTCCCTAAACTCATCATACAACCATCGCAGAGCCCATGGGCTGCACTCAGAGTGGGGTAAGTGAGGTCCCAGTGGGATGTCTAGGTTAGGAATTGGCATCTTCCTGCACTGGAAATAAAAAAAAAGATAGCCAAGAGGATCTTTGTGTGCTATTTCCACAGCTCTCACCCATGAAAGCTTTGCTAAGAGCCCAGTACTGCTGACCAGGTCTCACAGTATTCCCCTTTTCTATATAAGAAAATCCTCATATTTGCTTGCAAATATGTGATGCATTGCTAAGAAATGTGCAAAGATATGTTTTCTGACAAATTCCATGTAACTTCTGTTCCTTGGAAGTTATTTTATCATTGCTCAGGGATGAGGGTCTAGAAGCCCTTGAGCAGACACACAGATGGAGTTTATTCAGCAAGACCAATGCCTGTTCTATTCCTTAGCCTTCTTTGTGTCTCTGAGACAACAGTTTCCAAAAGAGAACTGTGTTCTTGAGAAAAGCAGACTCCACATTTCACTTCGGGTAGAACCCTAAGGTGGATTAGACTGTCATTCTGCCCACCTCCACTGCATGCTGTAAGCAGCTTACTTGCAATATGACAGATTTAGCAAAAGTGACAGTTGCTTGCTGTCCAATATCATTAGTTAGCCCTGCCATGAGAGCTCAGACATGGTGCTCCATCTCCTTACAAAATCAGCTTATTAATAAACATACAGCCTGACACAGTATTTTCCATACAGCTGAAGCAGTGCTTTGAGCAGGGAACTGCACAATTCACCCACCTATGGAGACTCAAAATCAAATTCTAGCCAAGATAAGGTCAGAACAGAAAATAGGTTCAATAGACTGGCATGTCAGAAGGACTGGGACAGCTAAGCATCTATGCTTACCTTTATTACTCATCATTCATTACCTTTATTACTCTGGTCCTTGAGTCTATGAAGGGAATGGCAATCTAATAAAAAGGCTACCAGAGTCAATGAAAACAATGCAATTTATTAGTGTGCCTTAGGCTCGGCTGTCCAAGGTATCACACAATATCAGTGCTCCCTTTCCCAGCTGACAGGGCTCAGCTCCTTCCCCAAGGCGCTCTGCAGCAGCAGTTAAGAGTTGGACTGCTCCCCCAGGTAGGCAGAGAAGGATGCACATAAAGGAAAACCTGCTTCCTATGTATATGTGTTTATGTTACAGTGTTAAAACAAGCTTGGTATTAATAAAGTAGCTGTTAATTCCTGCAACAAAATACTTAAACTAGGAAGAAAATTGCCTAAATAAGATTGTAGCAAACAATACCATTCAAAGTAAAGTCTCCTCCTTATTCTAAAAAGTACAAGTTATAGAACAGAACCAGTTTTCACTGCTGCTGATGGAAAGGTTTACATAGAACCCCAGTCAAACCTATTATTTCCCCTTTACAGCCCAGTGGGCAAGACCACATGCTGACTGCTGCCTCCCCTGCTACATAAAACCATGGACCTGTGTGGCAGTAGCACATCTCAGGTGAATGATTTCCCAAAGGTCTTCACAGTAATCCCAAAACCAGGTAATTCTATAATAATTTCAAGAGAAATGTTTCTATTTTAACATATACCTGTGGGAAAAGAACATCCAACTATTTTACAATGAGCACTTTAAAGATACCCTGGAAAATTTTTCAAGAGCTACAATTAAGTGGAAGAACAGTTAGCTATTTACTTTAGGGGGCTTATTAGAATGTTTGAAATCATTCTTGCCCTCTCCTCTCCTGAAAATAAAAGCCTTTATTTCCTTTGTCTATTTGACAAACCTGGCTCTGATCCAGTCAGTCATAAGGGGACCCTTTAGGATGCTCCTAGTGTCGTTCAGGCTCTCTGCTCCAACTAGTCCTGTGGCTGTACCCCAGGCACACAAAGAGCAGCCTGACCCCATCTTGGCCCATAGGTCAGGGGTGTTTGATGTGCCATTCAACATCTGACAAACAAAATGAGGAGTGTGGGCAGGAACAGGGGGGAGGTGGTGCTGCTCCTGTCTCTGGACCATTTAGCAAGGGAACAGCTGTGTAGAGATCCCATGGCCCTTGCCTCAGGCCAGGCTCCTCCAACTGCAGCTGATCTTTGCAGGTAGTTTCTGTTAGAGCCACAAAAACAAAAATTAAGGGCCAAAAAGTTCAGTCTAGGGACTAAAAACTGGTGGGAACCATGCATGAGGGCTGAAGCAGCTGCCAGCAAACATCAGCACCATCATAGGGCTGTGCTGGTTTCCTGCTGCAGACTTGCTGGGCTGGTTTACTCCTTGGGGCACAGGAAGGTAAGTGTCAAAGTTTCTCCACCGGGCATCCTCCTCCTGATGTTTTAAAGAAAGCAAAAGGAAACTACCTGCAGGTACCTTTGGTAGGATGGCTGTCAACTAACATGCAGACATGCTGTGCATCAGCCCTGTGCTGTAACACAATGCCATGCCTCTGCTGTCTCAGAGGGAGCACTGTTCTTGCAGCTGTACCAGAGAGAGAGATGCTCAGTGGCATTAAGTTATCTCCATGGGGATTTTCTCAGATTGGGTACCAATGTCAGGAAGTCAGTGCAGTCCTAATGACCCTTGTTTACTCCTTCAAGAAACAAGTTACTCCTTGGGCAAAGCAGTGCTCTGGCTGAGGTATCTGGTTGGTAGGAGTTTTAACCAGGCCAAACTTCCACCATAGAAAAGACTCAGGACAGTTGCTGACACGATCACATCCAGGCAAGTCAGTGACAAACAACACAAGCCACATCAGCCTGCTCAGAGAACAGAAGGGAACAACTGTCCAGTGGCAGAGTTCAGAGAAACCTGAGGCAGCTTCACCAATAGGAGAATTGCAGTTGGACTGCAAATCCCAGCTCCACACCACATTTTAATGACATTTTAAATTCTTTATTACCACTTCATAATGGTAATTAAACACAGGCATGCACACAGAGAAGTCTGCTTGATATATAAGACAAGTCTCATCATCTGCAAGCAGCAACTAGGACCTTGTGGGCTCAACTATGGGGCTTCAAAAGTTCCAAAGCCACCAGCACCTTCGTGATCATGTGTGAAGAACTAGGAAGCTATGTGATATTTCTCTATCCATGGTCACTTATGGCCTTCTACTTAGCCTCAGTGAGGTACACAGTGCTTGGAGGCTTGCAGCACTGGATGGCCTAACTCCCTTGCTATCTTTGCCATTCTGGGGGTAGTGTTGCATTACTGATGCACACAAGAATAATTCATCTCTCCCTCCTTGAAAGGACAAGCAGAGATTTCTGCCCATCAAGACAGAGATTAGCACAAGGAGACAGTGGAGCATAGTTTCTGAGGTGTGGTTAACTTTCGGCATCTATGTTTAAGTTCCCAACAAGGCTGCCCATCGCTTCCAGTTATTAGAATGATTTTTATGACTATGTGCATTTAGCAGTACTTGTCTCCTGGCCAGTCCTGTGCTGCTTCTATTCTATTACACCCTATCCCAGAAGCAGGGAGCCTGGAAGACTGAAGCTGAGCCTTCCAGCCAGGACTAAACTGGCTGATTAGCTTCCAACCAGCTTAAGCCAGCTCACATGGAGAAAGCTAATGTGGATGAAACAGAGGCAGCATATCCCCAAGTATCAACTTTCCCCTTACCAAAGCACAGCACCACTTGGACCCTCAGAATAGTCCACTGCTCCTGGTTTCTACATTTGGCATGAATAATGAGTGATGTAGCACAGGTGAGGGAGGGACAGGATGGTCAGGAGGGTGCAGTATGACACCATGCTTCAGGTCCCAGGAGTCCTGCTGGGGAACAGGTCTAACAGCTACTAGTTTTCAGCTGTACGGCTGTTCTGGATTGAAAACAAACTGTGCTTTGTTTTGGTGTTGGTTTGGATTAAAAAATTTTTAAAAAATCAAACCAAGCCAAAAAAACTTCACCCAAATCCATCCTAGTTCCTGCCTGGGGGATAAAAAACAGCAACAACCCCAGCTAACTTGCAGTTCAGTGCCATGCTGTAAGCGCTCTCTAAGAAGAAGTGTGTGCCTGCTCAGGGTTCTGCTCATCTGAACAGTTCCTTCCATTCTGCCCATAGGTAGCTGTTATTGCTGTTACCTGCTCCATTAAACCTCTTGCACTTTGACACCAGACAACTTGCAGGTCAAACCATCTTCTGTTTGCCTGTAGCTGGCACCAGTCAGAAACTGGTCAGCAAGAGAGATCTTTATATCTACATGCTAATTGTATTTTCAAATTTGGGATCCATTTCTGGCCCAGGCAATGAGCCCACTGGGATTCAGAAGGGAGCCTCAAGCCAGGTTTTAACAGACCCATCATGCTATGTGTGTGGT
Organism: Sclerurus mexicanus; assembly: GCA_013396755.1. NCBI lineage: Eukaryota > Metazoa > Chordata > Aves > Passeriformes > Furnariidae > Sclerurus > Sclerurus mexicanus. The sequence goes on from VWZF01004324.1 coordinate 165,436, forward strand.
TCCTCCTTGCCCTTCTTCCCTGCTTTTTGGAGCACCACAAACATAGCTGTGATCCAGGGAACACATTCAGAGTAATAAAAGCATGAATTACACCTTTCCAACTGGTATTAGAAGTACCTCCTGCCCACTATCCTCCCTAAAGCATAATCTAGAACAAGCAGAGGCCCAAACAGGGTCATGCTTGTAGGCCAGTTGTGGAGTGATCTTTATTGCACCACACAGTTCGTAGTAAGGAAAAGTTCCTGCCTCAGCCTGCCTGTGGTTAGTTGCCTTTGGGCAACTAACAATCTTTCCCCAAGTGATGGGGTGTTCCTGTAGCACAGAGAAGCCACCTCCCCTGGTGCCACGTTCGCCACCAAGATGGGACTTCATCTGCTCATTTCCCTTCCTGAGGTCCAAGTCCTGGGCACTGCAAGCAACAGCCTCAGCCAGCCCTGCCACACCCCTCCCAGGCTGCCTGGGGTTGGGTACAAAACATCGGGGAGCTGCTCCCTGCAAAACTTCTCCAACAAACCAGAAGCACTAGCAAGTGGGAGATGCCAAAGAAGTGGCCACCACACATCTGACTGCCCATGACCCCAGAGACCCAGTGTGAATTGTTTGGCAACAAGTTCTGGTGCAACTCACTTGAGTCTGGAGCAAAACACTGCTCTCGGGTTAAGTCCCCTCTTCTTACACCCATCCCCTCACACAAGGGCCACACAATCAGCCAAGGACCAGTCAGATCTATGGGGCCACTGGTCCCAAACACGGCGAGAGAAGGAGAACAAATAAGACGTTGGCCCTTGCAAACTGCTATTCCAGCTGAATATTGAGAGGAACAAATGAAAAAACCAAAGTGACAGGAATTGTGGCATCAAGTACCTTTTAGTTGATAACAAAAAAAAGGAGGCTAAAAATTGACTACAAGAGATTCTCAGTCCCAGGGGAATACAAGCCTGTGTCTCATACCAAGTGATTTTTCTGTTGCACAGTTCATTTTAGGACAACGCTCACCCTTGCAATGCCAGTCCCACGGCCTGAGGCTGCTCCGGATTCAGGCACCTGACTGCTGAGGAACAAACACTTCTGTTTCTGAATAATTCAGATCCCTCACTTATTTAGGTCCATTTAGGCTCCGTTTCTCACTGTTTGAATCTTTTGAGCTTACAGCTAATTGGGCTGTGGATGCACAGCCCCACTCTGCAGTCCTGCCTCTGTAAGGAAACCGCCAGTTCCCCCAGTAACTCCTGCATACTTTAAGCACATACAGCACTTACAGTGCAAATATAACCCCAAAAGCTCAGGCATTCTCTTTGTTCATCTTGCTGCAAACCAAGATTGCTTTCTGCTCTGAGACACACATTTGACAGTAGCTCCACAGGAGTGCTACTCTCATGAGTAGCTCTTCCCTGACAGTGGCAAGCACATACAGACCTATAGTTTCAGTCTTAAATCAAAACAGACATGGATATCCAGTACTCATGGACACAGTCATCCAGCATGCACTCACCAGTCAACATGAGCATTTGCACATGGACAAACAAACGTAGCAGCTGAGCTGCAAACAGGCACAGCTCTGCAAGTGCAAGAAACAACAGCAAGTGCAAGAAACAACAGCAAAGCCCCAGAAAGTTATGTTCTGAATAGTGCCAGCACCTTGAATTATTAGATATAAACCATTTCACTGCCTGAGCACAGCCTTCTTTCACAAAGCATTATTACCACTATTAAGGGAAAGCCACTGTGGCTTAAGCACAGCTTATTCTTAATTGTGTTTCAGGCATGTTAGAGGAAAACAGACAACACAAACAAGTTACAGAGCTGTTTCACAAAGCAGCAATACCCTTAAATGATCTGTTTCATTCAGGCAAGATGATAACTATGCAGACTGGCTGGGTTTGCTTGGGGTACCATCGCCTGCACGCACATCTCAGCTCGTAATTCTGGAGCACCTTCTCAGCACCGTACATGCTCACACCTGCGTGTGCACCCCGCCACACACCCCACCCTGAGGAACACATCCCTGACTTACCCTTCAGCCAGCCAGCAGCCCCAGACCCTCTGAAAGCTCCTGCAGAAGAGTTGACAGAGTTTCACCTCGTTACCCAGCGAGGGCGTTATATAACCGGCACCGTTTCTGCAGGCAGTGAGGATGCACCCCGCACGCATCCCTCTCCTTCCCATCCCACACGGACACATCTCCCAACAACCACAGGGAGCCGGGGAGGGGGCAAGGTGGGCTTCGGGGTACTTGTGAAAAGCAAAGCTAACGGTATCAAAGAAAGTTCAAAAGGTGCCTGATGTTTATTAAGAGGCATTGCTACTATGAAAGGAAGCGGTGCAATGGTGTAATGTTCCTTAGCCCACTGAAAGCAGCTTGGCCTAGATTTTCCTGTACCGTTTGATGTGACCATTCATGCAAACAAGAGTAAAACTTTCGCTTTGCTTTTAATTAAGCAACAAAACAAACAACAAAAAAAAAAGAAAAAGTGACACATACAAAAGACCTTTTTTTGCTGTCATCTAGGTCTTCTGGGCTACTGGCAGATGGAGAATATGCAGGAATCAGCCCCATTGATTAAACTATTATTAGCACCAAACAAACAGATATGCTTAGCCAAAGACAGGACAAACCCCATGCCCTGTACTTCTGAACTAGATACAGGGAAAAAAACCCCATTGCTCTACAAAAGGCTTATTTGTTTCTTTACCAAAGAATTCTCTAGCACAGTGTGCAGAAGCAAAGCAAGCAGCATTTTAATATGCAGTAATTAATATAAATAAAAAACATTACTGCCTTTTCTCTGTTCTCAGAGACAAAACCTCACCAGCTTTCAGAAGACTGGTCCTGTATCTGAAATAATCATAAACAAAATGTGGCTTGTCATTCAGGACATTCTGGTGTCCATGAATCACTGGCAGACACAGTACACAGCACAAAAATGCATAGGGGCTGTAGCTTTAGGACAGACATAAAACTCTTATGTAAGCCATAATCCTCTCACAGACTCCTTATTCAGTGATTTTAAGAACCGTGCCATAGCAGTCTGCTGGCATCCCAGTGGTTTTGAACCAATTTGAAAATGGGGAGACTCCAGCCCCAGCACAGTCCCTCCCTGACACCGGTGCTACCATCAGTACCGGGACCTACCTTGCAGGGTTGTGGGGTGCAGAGCATTGCTGTTCACTAACATATTGGTCCTCCACAGAGCTGCTGCTGTTGCTTTCTGTGCTGAGTGAATCACCAAGATTAATCCCCTGCAGAGTTCACTGAGGCTAACGATAATCAAGTTAAATTTACACTATATGATCAGAGTATAATTAGGTACTGTTATACAACTCCTATTAATTACAGCGGTAATACCCTTATGAAATGCAAATGGGAGGGTGGGGCTGTGGTCAGAGGGGGCTTGACCACTCAGATGATTTCAGGAAAATGCCCCATTAAAATGCTCTGTATGTACCTTTAGTTACCTGCTTGTCTCTGCTTGTGCTCAAGATGAAACAAAAAGCTTCAAAAAAACAATTATAATCCTACAAAATGTAATAAATCCAGAAGATTAAAGACCTCCCACATGTTACACTATCACTTTCCATTTACACCAAGAAGCAAGAATTCCATTTTAAATCCCAATGAGCCAGAGTCATTATTAGCTTGCTCTGCTCACATTCCTACACAGAGAAGTCCCAGGTGATAGCAGTTATCTACTTCTCACTGAGATATTAACTCACTTGAAACCAAAGCAAGTCTTCCAATATCACAAAAGTAAATTTCTCTTTTCCTCCCCTACTTTTGCCTTCTGGATTACCTCGTGGGCCAGGGAGACATCAGCTCGTCCTCTTCATTTGCTTTATACTCTCACAAACTCCGCCGGGAGACAGACCCACCTACGGCCAGGTGCCTCCTTGTCTCTGTGCCCCTGCAGCACTTGCAGTGCATCAGGAGAACACTACAGAAACACAGCTGATCTGAATCCCTTGATGAGCTACTTCACCTGGAAACGAGTGTCTGCCAACGAGGCACAGCTGGGGAAACACTGGATCTGGACGGGAAGAGTTGCGTTAAGAGACATTGCACAGTGTGTCATTCCAAGTCCAAGGTGGTCTTTGCTTTTGGTAATCTTGCCTGAGGTATCCATTAGGAAGAGCAAAGCTTGTGCCATGTGGTTTCCATTAGCATCTGCTACATACGCTGTTGAATGGCTTTAGTGAAACCTGCCAGGGAGTGTGTGCTGTTACTGCTACTCATGTAAAAACACCAAAATCCTGGCCTTGCACCCACATAGTCAAAGACACAGGTGAGGGTCTCTTCTTCATTAAGTAAATCATCAACACAAAGAGTGAGCTTGGTAGCCAGAACAGGTGCTGCTCTTGAACACAGACACCTGTATGAGCCTTCTGCACCCAGGTTCCCTCTCTTCAAAGTGCTTGCTCAGTCTCAGAAGCCTGGGACTTTGCAGCCATTGCTGCCACTGCAGATCATTTAATTAAACCCCCAAAAGATGGGAAGCACAATTCCTTCTTTGTGTAGAACTTTTCACCCTCGGTCCACCAGACAGCAGCCATCGAGCACACCTCAGCAGTCCCACTTTGCAGAAAACACATGTAAAAGCAGCAGTATGCTACAGCAGATTGTACTAGACATTAATTACCAAACCCTGCCAGCTATAATTATCTCATTAAGTTTTGGCCATAGACTCTAAATCGGTCCTTTACAAGATAGCCTGGAGGGCACAGCTGCAAAGGATCCAGGGGCAGAGTCCTGTTCATGAACATCATCTAGGTCCCACTCCACCATTACAGGCAGCCAAACTGTATACAGAGTTATTTTGACCAAATGGCAATTTCAAAGCAGCCTGCATGGCCCTGTGTGTGTACTCAAATCCCCCTCTCTATCCCTTGAAGGACAGCTCTTCTGGAGATGCACAGGAACTCTGGCAGGAGAGGGTATGATTGTTTCCTGACAGCTCCTTGCTCTGTAGGCAGACGGAGGTGGGCTCCAGGCCCATACAATTCCCTCACAGTTCAGATGTGGATGCTTTAGAAGACTCTCAATCTTTTCAAGCACTTGCAGTTCCTAGCCAAGACTATGAAAGGACCTTTGCCTTCCTGGAAGCACAGGGCTAGCAGAACATCTCGGATCCTTTGCTGGGATTTTTGCTTGATTAATGCATGAAGGACACATTATTCCCTCTCATTCCTTGCGCATTCCATCATAGCTGAGACCAGGACACCCCTCAAAAGGGATGCCTTGAGGATCTCCATATTCTTCTCTCAGCACAGTAGTGTGCTCTAAGAGGAGAGGCAACAGGCTCTGGCCAAGACCTTCAGTCCTTTTTCTGCTTTTGTGACACTTTTTGGTCCCTCGCTGCTGAGAACGGCACTTGTGACACACTAACGGGAGCGTGGCAGTGCTCCTGCAGCAAGGCTTTGATTTAGGAAGCAGAGCTGCTCAGCCCACTCTGCTCTTGCTGATGTAGTGACCTGGTTTTGTCAAGACTGTTTTTCTCCCTACATCTTTGATGTCATTTTGGAAGGCAAGTCATGAGATTTTCATGGAAGCATTGACTCAAAGTTGGACTAAAACAAAGCCAATCATAATACCATTATAAATGAATGAGGTGCAATTTCCCCTTAGAGGATTATTACACTATTTAGGGTTCTAGCACATTTATTTCCACAGTTTAGTAATCACTTTCATGCTTCTCATCAGACTATAATCCATTTATATTTTAATGTAACAAGTTACAAGGATTATCAGCTCATAATAAATATGCTCATCCCCTAAAGCATTTAAACAGTCCCTACACTTTGTAAAGAAGATCTTGCTTAATGAGCAGACACAAATGAAAGAGGAAACTAATACTGTGTTATATGGAACATCATCAGACTGAAAAATACATGCTGGTTAAATTATTTTTCTGTGAAATTGAATATTTTTCAGCACACAGATATTTACTTAGAAATCACTTTTATCATAAGGGAGGCTTTGAAAGTCTCTAAGATTGCCTTTTGCTTTGGGAATTTGTTTACCTTGTGCTCTTAAGTTTAGAATATTACATTCAGCCCATGCACAGGATTATGTCAAACCAACATATCACTCATGAAAATCAAATTAAGGAAAGCTGTTGACACAAACTAAGGGAAATCCACCCAAATAAAACCCCCTTGACTTGTACTTAGGTCAGTCCTCGTGCTAAAGTATCCATGAAATGAAATCCACCCTGTTAGAGAAATGTAAAAATCTCTTGGCCTACTGGCCTGAACTGTGAAGTTTTTATTGTTTCTGGAAAATCAATCTCATCAGTCTTTTCTTAGGTAAGTACCACTCATCTCAGCATCTGCAAGGCAGTATTACATGTGCAGGGTCTAAACAGAAACATGTTGATGCAGAGAGTGTGAAATTCTTTCTGGAAAGCTTCCTCTTCTGCTGTACCTCTCCAGACTACACTAAATAGGAGTACTTGAATGCTCAGAAGAATTTTCTCAGTTAAAAAAACCCAATGCAAAATCCACATCTTTGCAAGGAAATCAGCTATTTCTTAGGCAGTGCATTGTACTGATAAGGCTCTTTTCCTCTCATCTAAACCCCACTGTCCATCCACACCACATTGCTGCAAGGCCATACCTCATGTTAGCTTTAAACAGACTTTGCTGCATTAACATGGAATCGGCTCCAGCTAAGGGTGCCTTCTCACCACACAGGGATTCAGCAGCAGCATGAAATACCTGCACCCATCCTCATGCTCCACACTCCCTTCTTAGTTACACCAGCACAATCCTTTGCAAGACTGTTTCAGTCAGAATGAAGGTAGAGGGTGTGTTGATCCTAGATCAGTGTAGCATCTTGTACATCCTGATACTCTTCATCTGCAGGATTAACAGGCCCAAAGACAAAGTATTACAGATCTCTGCCTTCCGCTGTCTCTTCATGTATCAGAGCCACAAACCTTCTGGCATCACCATGAAGACTTACAAGCACACCAGACTACGACCACTGTAAATGTGTGCAATGAATTAAATCTAATGCTGTTTTCTTTACTTAGGGAGCAAACTTTGCAAAGCTCCTTATGCCCAGAAAACAGTTGTACTCTGGCAAGGAATTTTTCTCTTGTGAACTCCATGTTCAAACAAGCTCCCTGGTGAGGTAAGCACAGGCTGTCTTTTAACACAAACACAAAACTCACATTTAACTTATTAGCTGGGGGAGGAATACAGATGAGGGTTGGATGAATCTCATGAGTCATCGTTTCTGTAGGATAAAAAGCAAGCTTGTCTCAAAAAAATCAATTCATTTGTTTCCATTGTGTATTGCAGATAGAAGTGCTTAAATAATAGAAAGATTAATAGAAACACTCCAACCAATTGTTCTAGAAAAAATGAAAAATAGCTTTTGGATTATGAAAGAATATTCTTTAAATACAGAAAAATAAAACATTTCAAATGAAACAATGTTTTGGGCGAAGGAGACAAATGCAGATTAGTCATGCTTGAATGTACTTTCCCAAACAATACATTGCTTAGAGCTAAGCCTAAGACATGTACATACTCCAAGGCATACATGAAAAATTAGGGTCTGTATATTAGTTTAATTCCTTTATCATTTGCTCACTGATGTATTCTTCGAGTCTCGTGCCAACCCTTCCCCCAGATATTCTGCATCCTGACCACTGAACTCATTTGCAGCTCAACCTTTTGGGCAAATGAAGGGATGTGCTCTTGAAGTGTGAAGGAGGACAAAAGCACAGTGCTAACACCATGGAAAGGATAATGGAATCACACAGTTCAAGTACAGCACCATCCTCTAGTGGTGTGCAAATTTCAACGAGCCTTTTTTATTACTTTTATTTAAGATTTTGGAAGGAGGTGGAAGGAAATGATGAGGCAGGAAAAAGGTATACCTGAAAGAAACCCAGGAAAGTCAAAAGCCAGCTGAACAATGTCAAAAAAGTGCTGAAACGGGGGTTTAATGGAATACTCAGAAGAACTGACAAAGAAGAAAAGCATGGGCTACAATGTGAGCTGTATAGACTTTGAAGAGAACATCAAACTACACAAAATTAGGTAACAGTAAAAGTAGCCACTGATTCAAGATCTCACCAGAAACAATTCCTAGAAAATCCCTGTGGATGGATGGAGGTAAATGGCAGACATTTCTGGCAGAGCAGTGGGTCAAAAAATTCAATTTCCAGTCCCTTCTCTTGCCTGCCCTCCATTTCTGAACCTGGGATCCACCATAGCAGACAAAGCAAATCTCTTTACCCCTGCAAGGGTAGATGTGCTACAGCTCCAAGGCCAGGCCCAACTAGCCCAGGAGTTAACCTGCACTAAACACCTCTCTACTTCCATTTTGGCATGTTTGCTGTGTTTGATGCCCAATACCCCTTTAGCCTGACCAATCTCTTTATACGGTGGCTTCTTTGAGAGAGTGATCATCTCTCCCCATGCACTGGCAAAGACTGGGCACAGCTGGATCCTGCCTTGCTCTTTGGGAACACCTGCAAGAAGAGCGGGCAGTGCATGCCAAGGAAAGCACTACAGAGTGCCACTATTGGTATCTGGATACCTAGTGCTACAGTCTCTAGGAAGATTAAACACCCCATTGCAACACAACCTGAGGATGCCACCACACAGTATTCTGTGATATTCACCTTTTTTTTTTGCACCAAAGGTGCAGAATACCCAATGCAGGGTATTCTGACGAAGAAAATGATTAAAAAACACCACCAGTGTTATCCAAAAGCTCTTTTTTAGGCTAAAGGAGCTTAAACTTGTACCAAGTCTCAAAGGCCCAGTTTAAGCAGAATTTCTTTCCTGGGGAAATATTGCAAGGATTGTATTTTTTGAAGACTGTTAAGAGTAAATGATGGCTTTATACTGATTTCCCAGGGCTAGGAATGTGAATGAGAAAAAGAAGAGTCAGTTGACATCCTATTACTGCAGGATAACTTTTCTTACCATCCAAACCACTGCATCCCTGGCACAGTTACCTTCAATGCCTCATTTTCTGCATTTCAGTTGCCATCTGATTTGGGACCAGCCTTTGTTTATTCTCCAAAAGCCAGTATCACAGGCAAGAGGACTTCCATTACGATGCAAAGCCTCACCTGTTCTTCACAGCAATACGGAGCACACTGGCTTCTACAAACACAGCAATTCCTCTTACTGGTCAATCAGTCTGTACAGCCATCTGAGTCTGAACAAACTGCTGAGTCTAAACTGACAAAAACTGTCTTGGCAGAATTCAAGGAGACAAGACAAAATAAATTACTCTGTCTGCTTTACCGGTCAATCAGTTCACATATTATATCCACATACAGATGTGATCAACTGAACTTGTGCTTATGTAACCAGACATGTTATTGCATTGCTTCATCTTTCACCAAATAAAATTGTAGCAAATTAGTTCTGGTGCTGTGCAGAATTACCTGCTGTGATGAACTACCTGTTCACTCTTTGAAAAAAGTCCATAAAAAGCACACGAAAGTCATTTATCCCATCAAATTGCAATTTGGACCATGCAGCTAGAGCACAGTTGACCTGAGGTAGAAAGTTCACAAGCCACTCAGCTCTGCTTCCAAATTAATCCCTTGCATAAGCTTGATATAAAGCAAACACAGCATTTTGGCATGGGCAGGCTTTCTTGAAGAGCTGCATCCATCATGAATTCCCAAGGGGCTCTCTAAGATTTCCTAACCAAAAGGCTCAATGTTGTTTTCTTTCAGTCCAGATTCCCACTGCCAATGCTACTCTGTGTACTTACATGTTCTTAAGGTTTGTAATATGCTAAAATAAAACTGTATTTGACTACAGAGTTGAGCTGTTCTGAATCTAATAAGCAAAAGACAACACAGAAACATGCTGCTATTATGGTGTTATTAATTACTCCTCCCAAGGCCCACGACAAATAGAGGAATCGTCTATAAAATTGAAAATTTTCTTCTGACATTACTGTTTTCATACCTCAGGTATCAGAGCTGATAGCACAAACAATTCTGAAAATAAATGGGTAGGAAAGCAAAATCCCTACCTAGTGGTATAAAACTCTCATCTCTCCCTACAAAACTCAATGTAAACTAGGGATCACAAGCGATGTCACACTACAGGAAATATTTGCTTCCACAGAAAGCACTTGGTAAGGAAAAGTAAAAAGGAGAAGTGCTAAAAGGAGTGAGGAACTTGCTGCTGCTTGCAGAAGTATAACAGGTTAGAAATAAATGCTAGATAGGAATAAAGGTACTGGCTTAACCAATCAGTCATTACCATGTAGAGAGATGCCATTATATTTAAAATATAAAAACCAAGGTCCAGTTTTCACTGAATAAAACTGGGAGCTATGTTAAAGCCATTAAGCATTAAGACAGAGGACTTCTGTATTAAACACAAGGAATACAGAATTCAGTATCTACCCAGCAAGTCACTGGGATGTTGGGAAACAGCCATCAAAACAGTTTCAACACCCAAATCATCAGAATCACCTTTGGTTTGGATTTTTTAGGGAGGGCATACTTTACACTGAAGAAAAGACTGGTGTATTGCAGACATTAACACAAGCTTGTAAAGAAAACTGCTCCATCATAATGGTTGACAACAAGAATTATCCAATGCTTGTTAATTATGTGGGAATTATTCCAGGAAAGGCCTCAAAACGTAACATGGTTTGAGAGCAGTGGGTTCTTGTCTTCTTTTTCAGACATGAAACCACCTACACGTCAAAGACTCATTCCCTTGAAATAAGCAGTATAAGCATTCCAGCTGTGAAGCTAAACTTCCAGTCGATCTCCAACAGCAGCAGAACCATGTTAATGACTCAAGCATGCTAAGAGAAACTGCATCTTGAGGATGAAAAACTGCAAAGGTATTAAATGACTCCCAGTGGTGCCTGCAGCAGGGGCCCACACCCACAGCAGTGTTTGTTCAACTTTGACTGCTGTTACTCTCACTCATAAATCATCCTTCAATTAAAAACAGTTTTAATTAATAACATATCCCCTGTGCCTACACTCTGGGCCGTTTCCACTAAAACTATTAAACCACACTGTGGCATATGCCATCTATAAGCATCAACAGCTTTTTTTACAGGCCTGTGAGTAGTTTGTACTGTTGTAAGAGCATAGTTGCAGGAAAGCACCTGATCACCCCTCGAAACACTGGGCACAGGGGAATCATCTTGGCAAGAACATGCCATCCAAAGACAGTAGGACAAAGAGGGTTGTGAAGTGTGACAGCAAACCAGCACCAAGAAAACTCACTCCCAGGCATTCAGCCAGTCACCAAATTAACTACTCAACTTGCCTAGCTCTTCACCTTGGACATCCTTCCCCACAAAGCTTCCCAGTACCCCTGCCTTTTGAAACAGGACTTCCGTTGCCTCTGTCTCTTGGTTTCAGAACTGGAAGACCAGCACCCATTCTTTTTCTTACCGCTTGAGGTTCAAACAGAACTCAAGTCCCAAGAGTTTACCTCCATCTATTGTCTTACAACTATAACTCAGCATTGTTACACAACACTGTCATTTGTTTCTCCTAACAAAAAGGCTCAAGCTCTATGTCACCATCTGAGAAATTCAGATACTGGCACATCTTTAGAGAAGAGAACTACTCTGGGGGCCCCGAACCACACAGCAATTGCTTGTTGCAAGCCCCATTCAAGTGCCTGTGGGCCTCCTCTTGCAGTGACACAGCAAGCACTGCTTTCTGTCAACTTTAAACAAGCAGCTTCTGTGTTTCCCTTAAACTGACAATTGATTGGAGATAATGAAACATTAGAGTGGCAGTTGGTCTTTAGTATTTTGAAAGAAATATTTACACTCCAAGGGCTTGACCCTGCCCTAAGAGATGACTCAGAACCAGTAAAAATCCTCATTTGTACAAGGCAAAGCGAGTAAATGTGTCCCAGATCTCACACAGCAAAGCTGTCAACTTATGAATAACTTCTGAAGTTAAAAATGGAATTAGCTCACTACTTTGCATGATTTACATTTAATATTTCAGGTCAATGGTTCTGCATAATCCCCTGGAAAAGTGGAATAAACACTTCCAAACAAAACATATGGTGCCTCAGACATCACGTCTCAAGCCATGCACATTCCAGCCCTCACGCCATCTTCTCAAGTCACTCCTTTGCTTCACAGGATCCCTTCCTCCTCTTGCCCCACAGGCTGCAGTTTATCTAAATTTCATTCCTACCCATATTAGGCTATTTTGTAACAATACACGTGTGGCTCAGTTTGCCATTTAAGAGCCCTTTGCTTTCCCATCTCTTACTCATCTGAGCCATCACCAGCCATACCCTCGCCTCAGGCTCTCAGCGCACCCTGTCCCGCTGCATCCGCTGTCAGAAGCCTAAGCACAGGTTTTTTTAAGCTACAATGATAATTGTATACAATAATACAGCAGTCTAAAACCCATCAAAATCGCAGTAACATCAAACATTTTGCTGCTCACCAGCACACAGAGAACAGTTTTCCATCCAGCAGCACACCTTCCCTCGTCCATGAGGGCGATGAGGGAGCCAAGCCTGCCCTCTAGCTTGTCCTGCTGCCTTAGCATCAGCCAGCATCAGCCTCAACCGGCACCAGCTCCACAGCGAAAACAACACACACGGCGGGGCCTTTGGGGCACGGGCAGTTTGTTATTTTTACGTTAGGCAGTTTTCTTGAGGATTTGGGTTTGTTTTATTAATGTTAAATGAGAGTTATTACTAGGCTCTCTCTTACAATGCAAAAAACAGGTGGAGTTTTATTTTGTTTCAATGCACTATAAAGACTGTTTCAAGTTCACGTACCTTAATCAATGCCAGAGCATGGCAAACAATTCCTGTGAAGAGCACAGCCACCAGCATCACCATTTGTTCTAGAGATTTCCTACTCAGTACTGGCAGTCAATAATGATTTAAGTCAGGCATCCCTCAGCTCAAGCCAAAGCCAATCATCTGCACACTTCCACAGACTGAGTACCCACCACGACAATGTCCTGCAGTCCTGGTGGGCTTGGGCTGAGCACGTAGCAGGTCCACCTTGGAGCCAGCCAGCCTTGGCTCTGTTGAACACAGCGGAAAACTTCTTGCATCTTCTCACAGAAGCCACAGTTGTATAGCCCCCACCACTACCAAAACCTTGAATGCAAACCCAATGCAATACGGTATTATTTAAACACTAATACAATGACCATTAAACAGTTTTAAAGCTGCCATGACAATTAACTTTGACATTAAAAGGAATATCTAATANCAGAGCACAGGACCCAGCTAGTAAAGCACAATAGGTGTGCTCCCAATGAAATCAACTTCTTAGAGGTTAGTTAGGTTCAGAAAAACTGAGTGTTATAATCTTCCAGCACCAAATAAACCTCAACATCTCTTTACCACAGGTTTAACTCTCCATTTATTCTCCACTGTGAGCAGTGCTATATATTTGTTTTATGCTAAAATATACATGAGCAGTATTAAACATATTATTCAGAAATTGTTACGCACACGTGCTTGTTGACTGGATCTGGTATTGTAGGGTAGTTCTTTATTAAAAGGCAGTATTTGTTCTACAATGTACAGTTCACACACTGGAGAATGGGAAGCCAATATGACCACATACAAACTAACTTTGTATTTCAAGTACTCTGAGACAATTCTTCAGTTTGCTGGCAGCAACCTGACAATGGGGCTCTGGGTGAGAAAAGTTAATGTGTCAGAAACAAAGTGTAAAAACTGTGTGCCATGGTGTATATGCTTGTGCACACCTGGCACTGGGGTGGACAAAAGAGGAATGAGACTTGGGAACACGTTCCTCAAAACGCTGGACACAGACAATCAATTTTTGTCTCATTCATGCCTAAATTTTACCATGGACACGTGCACCACCAAAACCACGCCAAGCCCCGTATTAAGCAAAACTTCAAAAAAAGGCTAAACTAATACAACAAACTGGAAAACTCAAATTAACAGAACAATCTGAAGCACAGTAGCTTAACAACCATTGATCATCAGTGTTAGGAAAGTTTTATGCCTTGCTGGAACCTTTGGAAAATGTTTTATACAGAACAACAGCACAGCAGTGGAATGAAATCTCACAAAAATCTCACTACGGTTTGATTACAGGAAGTTCTACACACAACCAAGGCAAAAAGAAAACAATCAACATATTGTATCATTTCACAGTGTACAACTAAGTATTCAGGAAGAGAAGCCAATTTTCCATGTGGTCACTCTTGTGTTCTCTGGTTCATAAAGGACACGATTTGCTGATGGCTACACCTTGTTTCTCTTGCTCCTTCCCCTACCATCCATTCCAGCACCTTATAGCTGCTACTGACACTGCTTTACCACAGGAAATCCAACTGCATCCTTTAGCAAATACCAAGGAGATACATATCTGTGTAAAGACATACAAAAAATAAGCTATGCCCTTTCCTTTGCATCATCAAGATAAAGGAAATTAAAGATTGAGTTTTACACTGCAATAAAAAATGTATTTGAAAAAGCAAAAAAACTGTATTTCACATTAGAAAGGCATCACCTGAGTTTCTAAACAGTTCTGCTTTTGAAATGACTTCTCAACTCAGAAATATATTAATTATGCCTGTCCCACTGTGATGGTTTTGGCTGGAATAGAGGCAATTTTCTTCATAATAGCTACCATGGGGCTATGGTTTGGATTCATGCTGAAAAACACATTTGAGTGTGCAGATTTTGCTTTACCTATTAAACTGTCTTTATCTCAACACGTGAGTTTTCTCACTTTGCTTTCCTGCTTCCTCCACTCATCCTGCTGGGGGGTCAGTGAGTGAGCAGCATGGTGCTCAACTGCTGGCTGAGGTTAAATGATGACACCCATAAATCAGGAAACTATCCACAACAAAGTGAAATTCCATCTTTTCCACTATAGTTGAACAGTAAGTAACGTGGCCTTTTGAACTAGTAATTTAATTCCTTTAAAATGTAATGCTTGCTTCATGACAATATTATTTTTGGAGCAAGCCAGAAAAATACTAGGAATGGCAAAAATAGCTGCAGGATTTTCAAAAATATATAATTATTCCATTCTAATTGCAGGTGAAGACCTCCTTAGCTCAACATAGTAGAGTCTAGCTAAAGAACAACTTCCATTAACATTACAGAAAACATTTGTACAGTCAAGATGAGCACAAGTCTTACTTTAACCACAGCTGAGGCACCAGCCTCCTTTTTGTACATGTGTATCATACATTTTGAAGAATGATTTTCCTTCAGGTCACAAAAAATTTGATTTACTGTAGTCTGCAGACAACAGATGACATGATCTTCATTCTAGTCCTGTTTGCCTTCCCGCCACTGCCGTGAACCCTCGTTCCAGGCTACATATACAAAGAGAGCAAGTACCACGTGAACAGTAACTACAGCCACTATGGCAGCATAGAAATAGCTGTCTCTGTCAGACATTCCTAAGGAACCTGGGAAAAGAAAGGAAGTAAAGAGTCAGTCATTAGGAACTCTGACATGGCAAGTCATAATTCTTCCTGAAGACCAAAGTTACAATTGCTCCTGTTTCAAAAGACAGCTCAAAACGATTCACAGGGAAGAATTCACTGATAGATAAAGGCCATTAAACTACATCTGGAACAAAGCAACACTGCAATATTCAATATTTAAGATAAAATACCCTGGATTTGACGTCAACAGCTTAGAGTTCTACAACATTCATTTTTGCTGTTACTATCTTCCAGCACCAAATAAAGCTCAATGTCCTTTTTTCCTAACTCTCTTGTGGGGCTGGAAAAAGAGGGGACAGAAGAAGGGAAGAATTCTAAAATTTATTTGCCACTATAAGAGGAGAAAACTGTAGAAGAAAAATTAAATTTAGAGGACTGCTACCTTCTATATTTAGACCATAAAACAATAATTCCCCACCAGTTAAATTACATGAATGCATCTCATATGAAATAAGCCTTCCAATGTCGTAAGACCAAACACCAAAATATTGTTTCCCTTAATTTTAAAAAAACCTCCCAACAAAATCCCCCAAAGAGCAAAACAAAAACCACATATTACACCACTTCAAAAATACCACCCTTCAAACACAAGCTCAGTCCTTTCAGTGCTGACAAATCCTGTCATTAACTGACACAGTGAAGTTAAGGCTCAGCTTGCTACACCTCAGATAAAGAAAAAAAACAAACTAAAAAGGATCTTGAAAGTACTTAACAAGCTTTGAGCCTTCTATGTGCTACATACAGCAGTACACACCAAAGAGAACAGTCTCTGGGACAACTCAATTACATACAAACTGCTCTTAAAAGCAGCTGCTTTCTCCCTCCCTCTTCCCCACTGCTGAAGGAGATAACTTCCTAGTACCACAGGAGAAAGGTATTAAAGCCTTGCAGAACTGAGACTACAACATCACTAGTTGTTCAAACAAACAGCTAAAATCTCTCTTCCTGTTTGTTTTCCTTCCTTCTTTTATAAATTAAAAGAAAGTTCTACAAGGAGCCACATGCAATAGCTGAAATTGTGTATATGATTTAACTTGTTTACATTTACAAATACATATATGTTTTTAAAAACAAAAAATAAACCCCGTAAACAAAATTATTCTGTCTTGAACACACCATTAGTTTGCAACACCTGCAGGGAACACATTTATGATGATTCTGACAAAGGTCTGCTGTAGGATGATGTCAGACACCCTTGAGGTAAGGGGAGCAATGCACCTCTTTACTATATAAACCATTGTATAACAAACAGCAACTACTGGATTGCAAACAATGCAGGGCAGGATGCATTGACCATTTATATAATTTTCTGTTCTAATCAGACATTACAGAACCCTTTGTCTGCATAAGGAAACAAATATTCAAACCAGGAAGAACAAAGATGCTATTAAAAGACTGTGCTTTTCCTCTTTTTTTTTGTAATAATAATGCTAATTGGCAAAAGCAGAATTACCTTCAAATACATAAGCCTTTGATGAAAAATATAGCCCAACAGGTAATGTAATCATTAGAGCTGTGAAGAACAGAAGCGTTCTTAAAGTTGATGTTAATGAACCCTCATTTCTGAAATAAATAAGAGAAGTTACACAGAGAAGAAAGTCACAATATACATGCCTGAAACAGGACAACAACTTGTCCCGAACCAAAGCCAACTACTTTTCAAGAACTGAGTAACTGTATTGTTTGGAAGCAACAAAGACTTGTAATATGCACTTGTTGGCTGCAATAAAAATGATAGTATTAAAAATAATGTAATGACTCTGCCAGTCAAAGCTCACAAACATGATTAAAAAGATGATTTTGATTTTTTTGTTATTGCTTTGCAAGCATTAACAACATAGGGGGGTTATGCTAATATGTTTGTCAGTGTACTATTACATAATTATTAAACATCTAATATTAGATACACATGCACTTATCACATGACAGCTTTTTTGCATTAAAACTTGCCAAGTTCCTTTTTTTTTTTAGTAACTACAAGTTCAGGAAAATAACAAATCCTACAGGCTAGGATATAGTGAAAAGTACGCTGAATTACTTTAACAGCTTACTACTGGAAGTTCCTTTTTATTAGGTATTGTTCGTCTATTTTAAAATAATTTTTCAGCTTCCATTAAGAAAGCTGGAATAAGTGTAGCAACACTCAGAACATGGAGCCAACAGACCAAAACCTTTTTTTGCCTTCACAGACCTAAACCCAGAGAATCAGCATGAAGGATGAAGTACTTTTAAGATCTCCCTGAACCTGATCTGCTAGAACAGGTTTTGTGTTTACAAAACACCACACACAGCTTGTCTTATGTGTGCTTCCACCAGTTCTCACTCACTCTGCCTGGCTGACCACATTATTTTATGCTCAAGTAAACATGTCAGCCAGGCAATATCCTTCTGACTTTCAAAGACTACCTGATTCAAGGGCATGTGTCCTTAGGGCTTTGAAACACAAATACACACAAAAGCCAATTCAAGTCAGGGATTCCTAATTCTTAAGACTCTCAGGCCCCTTGAAAACAATTTTTGCATAAGTAGTTTCAAAAAATTTTATCAAGACATATTTGTGCCATAGTGTATTGCTTGAAATCACGTTTTAACCTTGACATTTCTCTGAGAAAAAAGGTGGAAGTGGTGAAAAGAATTCTCATCCTCTGACAGTCACGTGCAGCCACGCACAGCTTCTCCACTGCAGCCAACAGCGATTTTGGTGACCGCGCACTGCCATACATTTAGGTAGCATAAAAAGACATTCGGAATCTTGTCCTTTACTAGCGTTTGCCTCGGGGACTCGGGGTGCAGAGCAAAACTCTACTCAAAATTCCCCTAAAGAAATCAGAAACTATTCTATCAGCACTTACCCACAGAAGAGTAAGATGACCTCCAGCTTATTACCAGAGTTTAAAACTCCACTGCTGACAAATACTCTCCTTACACTGACATACTCTCACCACTTTCCCTATGCAGCAAAAACAAACATTCGCGTATAAGCGCAGCCTGGCTCGGAGCTCGGCCCGGCAGTTCGGGGGTGTTCCAGGCAGCCCCGGGGCCTCCCCTGCCCTCTCTGCGGCCCCGCTCTCCCCGGCCTCGGCCCTCCCCGCCCGCCGCGGCCCCGCGTACAGCCTCCCCCGCGGGCCGGCCCTNCATGGCGGCCCCGCCGCGCACACACACACAGGCCCCGGGCACGCCGCGCATGCGCCGCGCCGCCAGCGCCGCCGTAGCCATGGCAACCGCGGGGGCGGCGCGGCCTAGCGGCGGGAGG
>VWZF01004324.1:184157-333284 GCA_013396755.1 Sclerurus mexicanus
AGCGGGGCCGCCATGGAGGGAGGGAGGGATGCAGGGATGGAGACACGAAGGGATGGAGAGATCCAGGGATGAAGGCAGGGACAGAGGGATGAGGGAACAGAGGAACTGAGGGATGGAGGATAGCCTGGAGTCTGACCCACGGCAGTCGATTCGGCTGGGCTTGAGCAGGGTTGCCTCTACAGGGAAAAAACACCCTGTGCAGGTTCCCTGCCGGCTTGAAACTGCAGCACAATCAGTGTCACTTTACAGGTGCTTTCCTCGAGGGAGAGGGAGAGTGCCTGTGCACGGAAAAATTGCTGTCAAATGTCTCGGGTAAAGGTCAAGGCTTTCCAGTGAATGGCAGTGGTCTCAGAGCCAGTAAAGCCTTGGTATTGACATGTTTTGATGAACTCACCAGGAGAAAACACTATGAATGAAATATCACAGGGCTATGGCATTTGCTAAAAGGAAATTGCAAATTGTCTCTATGTTGTCCTGTTAAGAGGGATGTTTGTTCATTTAAAGATTTTCTGCTCTCCTGGCACTAAATCAAAATTCCTTCTCCTGATAAAGAAAAAATTTCTGGACAAAATCGGAAAGAAACAGTCCTCAACACAACTAACAGGTGCTGCAAATGAGAGACCAAGGACTCAGGCAGATTTCACTCTCCTCTAGCCTGGTGGGCAATAAGCACTTCCAAGATGATGCTCCATTCAAGCTATTCATTCATGTTCCTGTTGAAGCTACACTGCTTAAATACTCACCAAGGGGTGGACTTGAACCCAGCTTTTCAACAGTGTTACAGTCTGCTATGCAATCAGTCTCATTTGCAGGGGAACTAATTGTTAATACTCAATTAGCAGCTTTAGCAGGAAACAAGGCCTTGCAAGATTGCAAACAAAAGCTCTGGAAGCTGTTTAATTGACGGTGCCATTTAGTTGAATCTCATATACCACAGCAATAACATATTTGCCCCTTTTATGGTAAAACCATGTTGTTATCTTGCCACTCAGCCATGCCAAATCTTAATTGTGTGAGTCACTAACTCCACACATGACTCCTTCCTCATGTTTTCCTGCAGTATCCAGCATTCCTGCAGCCCAGCATGGTGGCCTCTGTCCTGCTTCTTGCTGCAGTGCCACAAAGCACATGGCAAGGCAAGGTGGCCTCTTCTTTCCCTCCTGGGCCAGCATGGCATCCTGCTACCCTCCAAGAGAAGAAACATGAGAGGGTTGTTTTCCTTGCAATTAGTAAGATGAGGAAATAAGCACTTTGTTCTTGGTAGCTCCTGCTTTGAGCTTGTCCCTCAGACCTTACTCAGAGCGAGTTTCCCCTGCCTGGGCTAGAGGCAATGGACACTCACTTGGCACTGGCAGCTGTAGTGTGTAAAAGTAGAAGGCGAGGAGCAGAACTCTCTGCAGCACTGATTTTCTACCCTCTGATTATAAATAGTGAGGGCTTTATTATGTTTTCTCCAGTATATGTGAGAAAGAAGGTGAATTTTGTTAGAAGCATTTTTTTCCCAGCAATGAATGTAGCTCAGTTGGTGACTCCCTCCTACTTGTTAAGATGCAGCACTGTTCAGGCTGTTCAGTGCTTACAGGGTCAGGTCTGGCTCTTGTGGTCACACTTTCACTGTAAACTAACAAATTTTATGCTCTTTTAAATTAGAACAGTTCTTATGTTTGATTCCACTCAGTCTAGCCAGCAAGAGAGACAGTTTATATGAGGGGGGCAGAAGGGGGTGGTGTGGACAAGGGGGTGCCTTTGTAGCCCCTACTCAGCTGGATGGGGATGCAAGGAGGGCTTGCTGTGTAGCATTAACTTAAAACTTCCAACTACTTCTTCAAAACATCTAATTGAATTTCAGCTAGCCACTCACAAAATTCAACCTAATGTGGCAGCAGGTTTTGTTTACTCAACAAATCGAGTTTATTTCTCAACGAATAAAAATAATTTCTGAAAAAAATCAGTGAAGTTAAGTTATAGTTAAGATATAAATCAGATGACTGAAAAAGTATGAATGTGGATGCGGAGAACATTTAATTGCTAGATGATGTTGTTTCCACTTGTGGTTTGACTTTTGTGTTTGTTTCCCCAGTAGGAAAAGCAATGACATAAGACAGTTTAATAACAAAAAAACAAAACAAGGAAACATAAAAGTGTAATAAGTCTCTTACCATATAAACTTACCATAAAGATCGATAACAAGGATTAGAAAGTAGCGAATCCCTTAAGACTGAACAGTCCAACTTTTAATATAAAATTACTTCATATCTCATCACACTGATGTTTTCATCTACCAGACTTATAACAATTTTGCTGAATGACTTCCTGCATGTTGAACTACTTTTGTGAGCACATAAAGGAAATGCAAAACTATTAGAAAAAATTTGCAACTGTGAGAGAAAAAAGAAGCTTTTTATTTGCATTTTTATGTTAGGTATTTTAAAGACCCGAAGTGTTCAAAGTTTTGTCTGTTTCCTTCAGGTTTTATAGCTGATCTCTGAATTTTCAGGCAGACTATAGACCTGTCTTACCTTCTGGATTATAGAGCAAACAGAAAACTTGTCCTTAAGTAGAAACTGTGCTGCAAGCACAAGAATCTGCCAGCTCTGAGACTAAATATCTGATGCTCTAAGACATTGTCCTCAACAACATTTGCCAGGAGATGTTTGAAGAATATAAAAAATAAAGCCAGCCACTATTTTTCTGGGGGTCTGTGTCTCAGCAAGGGTGCAGAGCAGGCAAGAAGGTAACATGCTGAAGCAACACCATCTAGTGGGAGAAGGAGAAAGAGAATCCCACCATGAGCAGAGTTGCAAAGGTGGAAACTGAAAAAACGGTATTTAAAACCAAAACCACCTGCTTGGGAATATTTTTTTTTCAAGATTTGTGTCCATGGTAATGTATCAAAAGGGAAAACGACCAGAAAAGAAGCAGAAGCTGGAAACAAACCGTGGTTACTGGGGCCAGTGACAGGCTCAGGTTACATGATCTGATCTTGC
This sequence comes from Sclerurus mexicanus, assembly GCA_013396755.1. Classification (NCBI taxonomy): domain Eukaryota; kingdom Metazoa; phylum Chordata; class Aves; order Passeriformes; family Furnariidae; genus Sclerurus; species Sclerurus mexicanus. Next base: position 187,145 of record VWZF01004324.1, read on the forward strand.
AGAAGTGCCTTGTGAACCAAGGGTCTGGGTTTTGAAATGAGATTTCCCAGCAGCAATCAAGTAGTGTTGTGCAGCCTCAGCTTCGAAATTTTTATCCACTTGCTTAGAATTAGTAAGTGTCCTCAGAGGAGACAGTGTAGAGCAGCAGGAAGCTGTCAGGGCTTTGTTTTAAGTCATGGTTTGCCATGGTTGGGGGAAGGATATATAATGTTTATGACTGGATTTGCAGTGTACAGGGACTATTCCTATATAAGAAAGCTGTCATTTGTAGGGAACAATAAAGTAGTTTATTGCACCATGTGGTAGAACTTGGACAACTGTAAGGGATGCTAAGTCTCTTCTGCTGAAAAATGAGAACTTCTGTGCTAGAACACTGTCCATTTTTTTCAGCTGATCTAATAAAAGATGCTAGCTTTTCCTACCAACCCCCTCCTTTTTCAGTTTCTTCATGTTCTTGGTTCCAGCATTACTGTAAATACTCTATTTATCTGTTCTGTCAACCTCAATACGCCAGAAAAAAAAATAAAAGAGGTAAGTTTTACAAAAGGAGAAATTAATGGATTGGCCGAGTCTGTTTAAAACTCTTCATGATAATGCAGGCTGAAACCCCAACAATCAGAGAGCATGTTGCACAGGTGGCCACCCAGGTGCTGTGGAAATAGAACCACAGTCACATTAATGCTTGGGTTAGCAAAGAAACCCTTTATCTAGGCATTATAGGGCTATATTTCCTGTTATTGAACATTCCAGAATAAGTCAGAGCAAAGAGTTTAGACACCCCTATTAGCTAATGGAGCTTAGAAGTCTCACAGTGTAATTTTCATCTCCTGCTATTATCACTTTCATTTTGCAATGAAAACATTGGGCTACTGATGGAAGTGGCTGCCTTCCACGTGCATTGTGAAATACCTGAGGCACCTACATTAACAGAGTGGGAAAGGCTTCATTCCCACAGCTGATGAAAGTCAACTACTACTTGCAAATTTCAGGTGAGACCCTAGATACTAAGTGAAAGAGAAATCCTCTTTTCCTGTAGAGGCAAATGTAGTAAAAGGCTCTCATGTTACATGCAATTAAAGCAGTATGTGATATTCTGTTTCTCTGCCCAGACAAACAGTGCTGACTACAGGGTTGATGTAAAATTTTTTTACAGAGTTGGAGGGGTACTTTTCCAAAAAATAATAAATATTAGCACAAAGCACAGAAAACATATTCCCTTCCCACTGATATTTGGGCTATAGTTAGCTTTGGAGAGTACAAAATGTTTTCATGAAGATGGAGAGTTATAGGCATGATGTTCCAGATGGCCTCAGCCTTGACCAGTAGCAGGTTCATCTTGGAGCTGACTGGTATTGGCTTTGTTGGACATAGGGAAAGCTTCTGGTATCTTCTCACCCTGTAGCCTCCTCCACCAAAGCCTTGAAGTGCAAACCCAATGCAATACAGTATTATTTAAATTCTAGAAGACTTAACAAGCCCGTTAAACAATTTAAAAATTGCCGCCATGACAATTAGCTTTGACATTAAAAGGAATATCTAATACATGAAAGGAAACTCCCAACCTAAGGAGACCACAACAAAGCCCTTGAAATACAGCACATCTTAGTATTGGCTTGGCATGACAGGAGCCCAGCAGGGTCTCTGCTCACTGCACTCCCTACACTGCATGGCTGCAGTTTCTGTCCTTTGAGCTCCCCAGACATGATGTCATTCTACCGGTTAATGGACTGTTCTCCTTGCACTGTTCACCTGAGTGGTTGTCTCCACTCCCAAGCACAGGCAACAACAAACCAGCACCTGGCTGTGACTGTGCAGACTCAGGCGGTGCCTCTGATCCCAAGGAGAATGCTGTGGAGCAAAGCATTATCTTCAAAGAAGATCTCCCAATGGATGGATTAATGATGCTCCGCTTGTTACCTCAAACTGCTGAGACATTATAGTGCCTATACTTTTAGCAGAGGTCAAACTTTTCAGATTTTTGTAACTAACCATTATAATATGGAATTATTAATTCCTAGGAAATTAAGTTGTTGTCTAGGGATTCTGCTATGTGAAACATAAAACAGATATAGAACTCAGGACCCATCTGATAAAGCATGACAGATGTGTTCCCATTGAAGTCTACAGCTTTGAGTTCTATAGCATTCAGTTGTTCTCTTACAATCTTCCAGCACCAAATAAACCTCAACATCCTTTTTCCATAAGTGTAACTCCCTTTGTGGGGCAGGAAAATGTGGGGGTGATGGAGTGGATAATTATATAATTTATTTGCCATGATATCAGGGTAAAACAGTAGAACAACAACGACTTAGAGAAATTTCTGGTTATATGATGAAAATTTGTTTCTTGGCTGTAACTTGATCATGTGTGGAAAAAAATTTCACATCTGACTAATCTTACACTAGATTATTAGATAAAATTTCACAGTATTGTTTAGCTGAGGCAGATCACAAGCACTGTCCACCTTTGCCGGTTTAGTCACAAAGGGGAGATTATTTTTTAGTTAACACTAGAAATTTTCCAAGAAAAAAATATTCAGCAAATGCAGAACAATTGGATTTCTCTAAGTGCCCATAAAAACCATAGAAAAGTGGAGCCATTTCTACTTTTATATTCAAACACAGAAGCACTAAACCATTCATCTAGGGTTATTGTGGGGTCTTCAGCATTTGTTCTTTCTTAGGTGTTTATCTCCCTTATCTGATTCTCTAAGAAATTTACACTATGTAGTGCACCTCCACTAGAAAAACAGTTAGGGCTGAGGCACAGGCATGACCTCTACCTGCCATCATCCCGGTTACATTTGGCCAGCTTGCTCCTGGAGTGGGTAGTCCCGTGGCAGCCAGCCCTCTGCAAGCAGCAAGTGGGGACAGCTGGGCAGCACCGAGTTCCAGCAGGTGACACAGAAAACCCCCTGTTCTCTTGCTCAATTCACAGGCACCACTGGAAGCAAGACAGTGGATAGAAGAAACAAAACTAGGCAATATCCTGTATTGGCAGAGCAGGTTTTGGGGTTGGCATGCTCGGCTCTGCTCTGGGAGGGATGTGGCCAGGGCTGCAGTGCACTGGGAGCAGTAGGGGAAGAGCAATCCATAAGTCTGGATAGCAGGGGATTGTGTGATAAACATTGAATGTGCTCCTCAACTCCACCCATGCAAATAAACTGGAAAAGCAGTTGTTCCCTGGACAGATCTAGAGACACATTTTACAGAGGTTGGAAACATACGCATGGGCTTTTTGGCTTGAATAATGGCTGCTCATAAAAAGAATGTTGGTTTAGGCAATGGGAACTGTAATGCTTTATGCCTACTAGCTCTGGGATGACAGATCTTTTCCTTCAAAAGATACCCTCAGCAGCACAATGGCAGCCATTCCTCACTTGCAGGTGAGCGCAGAGGAAGCAGGAAGAAAACCAGGTCCCCAGTAAGCTCTTCAGAAGGGTCTGGTGTGAAGCATTCCCCTTTGGCTTTGAGATTAATATTTTTAGTGGAGAATAAGAGGGAAGGAGTCCTTTGCTATGGGGCAGGATCACAGCCATAGCCGTTTGTCTTTCCTTGTATTCTAGAAGGCATTTTTGGTGCCTGGCAGTCAGATTGGACAAGTGGTTACATTACACCTTTCTTACCCAACACCTGAGGTCAGATGACAACACCATGATGCTGTTTGCATTACCTGTTTGCTCCTATTTTCTCTTGCTGCCCTTGAAGATCATTTTGCATGTGTGAGATAAAGTTAGGGGCTTTGTATATTTGCATGCAGGTGCAAAACATAGAAGATAAGGTGGAAAGAAAAGCTGCCATAGTCAAAGTAGCCCCTGCAATACTCACTGGTGCATTTGGGCAGTCACCAGGGTTCAAACAAATAGTATTACCAAGTGAGATCTACAAACCAGCTGAGTCCATGCTGTACAGACAGTCAAAATGGGAATAAAGATAAGATAAAATAAAAATCACCCTGTTTGGCTGACCAGGTAAAGAGCGTGCTGTGGGGGACTGTTTCTGTGCATCACTACAAAGAAGAATTAAAATTATCTCCATGCTCCAGAAAAAAATTGTCAAAAACCCCAGATTTCAGATTCTCCTAGACACCACAGAACTGGATTCCTCCACTTCCTAAAACCTTTGTCTTTGTGGTGTTAGTCTCCACTCCCAAAAGAAGAGCAAGAACACCTTCAGCCGAGCTGCAGCTCTGTCAAGTAACATTCCCCTTGGTGCTGTAGCATAGGCTCAGTGCAGAGGAGCCACGGGACTCTCAAGCTAAGCAGAAAGATTTGGTTTAGACTGGAGATTGATAGATAGAAACACATACATACACATGTACTTTAAACCAGTCATAAGACAGTGCTTGGGAGTAAATAACATTATATCACAGCAATTAGTGATACTACTATATGACTGCATTGTGTGGGAGGATTTAAAAACCTGTCACTTCGTTGTTGAAACAATCCTAAAAGTGAGGAATTTCTGATAAGCTTCACAACATCAGTTACATGAAAATTGCTTTCCTTTCTCCCTGCTCCAGAGAATCTGTATGTTATTTTCACTTCACTGACAGAAAAAATAGTCCCTGTTTGTCCTGTGTCCTGGAAAGCATTGCAGAGATCCAGCTCACTGGGCCATCCACAAAACAAAATGTATAAACTTTTATAAAACTACCAGCTTTTCCATCATCCTGTTACATGCTAAGCCATCCGTCAGCATGACAGTGATGTTATTTGCATTCTCCAGTAAAATGAATGGTAATATTTCTAATAGCCATACAGGATGTCAGCAGCTTATGATGTAAGCCAGACTCAATTAACAGAGTAGCTAAATTTTAACAGACACTGTGCCTTCAGTTCTGTCCTTTGCATTTGGCACCTTAATTAGCTAATAAAATTCTCCAAGGTCAGCTACAGAGACAGGAGTTCTTTGTTTGAATCCAGTACTTTACCCAAAAGACATTTGAATCCAGTTAGAGCCTCAGTTTGGCTTTCAGATGAATGAACACTTCTCAAAGGACATCACGAATGTATGTATTTAATTTACCGAGCAGCACACTTCATATTTTCTCCACCAAGAAGGATGGAGAGGTGCAAGTCAGGCTTCCCTCTCTGCTCAGATTTCCTGTTAGGCACAAGGAGGAGCAAGTCACCAGGAGATGCTGCAGAGTGAATCAACAGCATGTCCTTGCTCTCAGTGAAACTCTTCACTTTATCCAAAGCACACATGCTCTCTTTGCTCCAGGAAAAAGGCAAGCACAGAATGTGTCACTGAGCAGCAGCTGCTGCACAACTGTGCAGTGAAATATCTATGAGGATGGTTTGTTTCTACACTTTAAAAATGCAAATATGTGCCTATTTGGTTTCTAAGCACAGAAGGGATATGGAATATGAAAATCTGGAGCTTTGGAGATTTTCATATCTGGAGATATCAAAAAGAGGAGCAACAGTCACCACTTCTTCTGCACACCAGAACTGGTGACCTTAAACATGTGGAAGCCCTGCCTGCAACTCCTCTGAGACCTCGCCAGGGAAGCAAGTTACAGTTTAAAACTCACATGAGGAAACAGCTGAAATCTCAGGATTTAGACTTAATCTTTTCTGATTTTATACATAAAGTACCAAAAAAGACAAAATACTCAAGCCTGCCACGAGGGACCCCTTGGTGAACACAGGAACAGAGAGGAATCTTTGGAGGAGCCCTCTGGCAGGCAGTGAAGGACTGTGCTCCACAGACCCTAGATGGACGGGATGCAGTCACAGGGAGATATGAAGGGGGCAAAGCACCCTATGTGCTGTGGGGGCCAGTATTTCTCAACCTTTCCTTTTGACATGATGGCCCCTCCTTTCAGGTGAAGACTTCTCATTACCTCTAGTCTTCTCAGCACACAGGAAAACACATCAGTGCTCCACTGTAATTGGTTTGCATGTAGGAACTTGTGTGTTTTGAGAAGCTGCTGAAGAACAGGGAGCCTTAGAGGACCTGGAGGTGCAGAAGTCTGGGCAGGATTCTATTTGCTTTCCACTGTCATAACTTTCCGTTACCTCATGTCTCTTCCCCATGACTTTCCTCCCCATACAGGCACACACTCCTGCTCTCTGTATGAAAATGAGAGAACACCACTTTCTCTCTGGCAGGCCTTTCCCCAGGACACTAAAGGATTGCTATCCCTTCTTCCCCTCATCCACAACCGACCTGGCTGCTTCAGTGGTAGTAGCAGCCCCACATTAGTTATCCACTTGGTGCTGTGTAAAAGGTCTGTGGTCTATCATCTTCTCATGGTAAAATTTGCAGACAATTATTAAACTTACTAATTAAACATGTTAGAAAATATAAAACACAAGAAGTTTTGCTTCAAGGCTGTAGCAAACAGCATACACCTGATATGAGGTGTACAGGACATGGGAATGTGAGCATTAGCTTGGTGGTAGGTCCAGGCTGAGTGACAGGTGTTTCTATTTCACTTAGAGTCCCAACGATATAGCAATTACTTTCTAAATCGCCCTGCCTTCTTCTTACAAGGAGATGTTTTGCTTGCTGGTTTTTCCTTTGCTTGTTACTATTTCTTCTGAGGTTAATAGGAATTTGGCCTTCAATGAAATCTTCATTAAGATATGGTGACTGTTGTATATAGAAGAGAAAAGGTCTCTTTTTCTGACTAATTCCTTTTCAGCTTAGAAGGACCTCCTCAGAGTTAATCTGATATATTGAAAAATGGTTAAGCATGATGTAACTGTGGTTGTCAGTAAACTCAGCTAAGGATTAGGAAGTTCCTTTCACTGCTATGGCAAAACTGTGATCTTTCCTCTGGGAACATTACCTAGCAAATATTTATGAGTCTTGACTTTATGTGCAGGCTATCGCTGCTGCTGATCTGTTCCCGAGTATGCTTCAGATAGAGCTGGCAGTTCCCTGTCAGCTGCAGCTGCCCTGGAGCTGCTTTTTCACTTATTTGAAGGCAATTAGTCCTTGACCATATTACCACTCACCAGCTCTCGAGCAAGCTTGGAGCACAGTGACTTGGCTCACAGTTTGACTTTCCCAGCCCTTTCCCTATGTTCCCTAGATATTCGGAATCTCCACACTTTTAGGGTTTATTTCTTCTATAAAGGAAAATGCATAATGCCACAGGGTTTGCTTTTTCTTTCCCTTAATGCCACCAGTGAAGGCTGCACTATCCCACTCCTCCCCAGAACCCAATACTGTTAAACTGTTTTCTTCCCTTTGAGGAGGAAATTGAGACTTCATGGGATATGAGCAACACAGAGACTCCCGAGGAGCTGAAAAACAAGGTCCTCCTCAGAGAACCTCAGACCTGGTCCTCACTAAAGTCCTTTCTACATAGTCCAGTAAAGAAAACCATACCAGAAACTTCCCCTGTCAGCATCCCCAGCCTCACTCTATTTAACTGTAGTAGGTCACTACTGTCTGCAAAAGGCTCTGAAGGCACTAAAGCTTCACCTCAGCTGGAGCTCAAGAGGCACTGGCTGCTGTGCTGCCACAGCCTGACTGCTACTGCCCTGTTCCTCACTGTAAGCAAAACCTCCTCTGAGGAAGAACTGCAAATGCTCTTGAGCCTGTTTCCCAGCTCCTGGATTTCGCAGCTCCACGAGGGTCAAGGGACCAGGGCAAATCGCATCAAATGAGGCTTAACTCGAGGTAAGCCTATGTTAGCTTAGAACAATAGAATAGTTAAGGTTGGGAAAAAAAACCCTAAAATCATCGAGTCCAACCATTAATGTAACAGTTCACCACTAAACCATGTCCCCAAGCACCACTCCACACATTTCTGGAACACTTTCAGAGATTGTGATTCTACCACTTTCCTGGGCAGCCTTTTCCAATGCTTGACTACCCTTGCAGTAAAGAAATTTACTCAGATTAAGCTGAGAAGAGACTTGATGAAAAGAGGATATTTTTCTAAAAGCCTGAGCAAAGTGTCCCGTGTCATTGCAAAGAGGAGTCGCCTCTGCGTGCCCAAAACTCTGCACCTTGTTTACGCTTCCCAGGCTCAATTCCTGCTGGTGCCAGGGCTGCAGCACGTTAGATAACAAAGTCCTTCTCGCCCCCGCGCCCCAGGGCAGGGCTGGAGGCAACTCCGCAGCTGGCACACTCTGGGGTTCCTGCAGCCACGGCATCTTCCTACACGGAACAGAGCCCTTTCCCGGAATCCTGCTCGGGAGATGCTGGGCTCCCACTGCTCCCGGGCGGGCAGCAGCCCCTAGATGGAGCTACGCAGCAGGGAATGAGCACCCACCACCGGGGAGCCCAGCCGGCAGCATCCCACGCACTCACTCACCCACCCGTGTCCGTGACCCCCCGGCCGCGGGGTCCTCTGTTCAGCATCACAGGGCAGAGCCCCTGGATCAGGCTTGGGGTGCCGTGAAAGTCCAGCCGATCGGGCAGCCCTGGGTGGGAAGGATGACTGGGTCTGGGAGTTTATTTAACTCTGTTTCATTAAACCCTCAGTTTTAAAGCTGTTTATAGAAGCAGACTGTACTTTTCTGAAATTGTTTTAGTAGAGAAGGAAACATAGCTGAGTCCTAGTCAGAAAGGTTTATTTCTGACTAGGAAAAAATAGGTTCGTTTAATTGCACAATATTTTATAATCCAGCATCTGTTTTTCATTTTCAGACTTAAGCTTTGTAGTCCTTACCTGCTCTGCTCATCAGTGAACTGGGAGATACCCAAACACAGGCTCGAACCACAGCAGCACTTGTGAGGACCCAGCTGCCAGCAGAGCCCCCAGCACATGGCTGTCGTTGCACGGGCACCGGGGCTGCTTGGCACAGCCATTTCTGCAGCAGCCCTGGGGCCTGCCCGAGGGTGCTGAGGAAAGGCTGGACATAAGTTCAGAAAGAGCGGGAGCTGGTGATGTTCATATCAATCCAGACTTAAGTACAGGTAATTATCCTGTATCTAAATTATATCTCTGTTTTGCTGAAATACTAATACTTTTCGGTTTTAATGAAGTTTAAGTTATAGAATGGAAATCACAGACTGAGCTTTGAAGAATCTGCATTAGCACTATTTGTCAGGCCAGAGTCTGACCTAAAGGCCACGAAAGCAGAGAAAACTGCTGTTGCCTTGGGTGAACATTGGCAGGTTGCTACAACTACACTGTGGGGGAAAATTGTGCTCTGCATTAGCTGTGTGAGAGCAGCCAGCCTGAAGGTGACAATTTCCCAAGACAGAACATCTCATCTACCCAGAGACTAGGTCAGGTGTAAACACCCTCCTCCTTTGAGACACAAAAGCATAATTACAGTTCCTGGAATTGCTCTGGTAAGAGCACTGACTTTGCCCTGCTAAGAAAATGAAACTCACAGGAATGCCTTTTTCTTCTCCCTTTCTTCCACAAAATGATGGCCAGAAACTCCCTCGGATATGTATTTTTTCGCTCAGCACATGCCACTTCAGATCAGTTGGGCTGGATCCATCCACAAAAGATGCTGAACAGTTGGTGTTTAGCCCACACAAAATCCTATCCACGTCCACAAAAAAAGGTCTTCCTCTGCTTTTCTCACCTACAGGACTTGATTCAGCTATTTTCAGAACATGCAGAAGCCAGAAAAGCAAATATTGTCCTCATCTCATTTACCCAGTTTCAGTGGTTGGGTGGTCATCCCAGACTGAGGAGAAATGGTTTTTTTTTCTGGGATACACTGTTAAAGTTCAATTCACACCTGACTCCCAGGGGACTGTCCCCAAGTATCCAGCAGCAGATGAGTCTGGGATGGCTACTCTCTTAGGCACTTCACTGTTCTGTTGACTTTATGTAAGGATAAGTGCTTATTGCTTTTAAACTTCTAGCATTTGCCCAAGCAAATCTCCAACCCACTGAGAGATTTTTCAGAGAAACAAGATTTGTCTTACAAGTGTGAAGGTCTAAAAACCACCAAGAATGTTTCAGTAGCACTTACAAGTGTTACATGGCCTCCTCTGTAGCCACCTCCAGGACAAGAGCAGAGAAAGGAGGGGAGAACTGCATGTCCAGATAGTACACAGTGGAAATCACTCCTGAAAATACAAAAAGCAGAATGGGTAATCCAAGCAGAGCAGTGAGAGAAATGAACCTTTATTTTTTTCCCAATGTAGGGTGGTTGTGAAATTTCTTAATAATCATAAGTAATGAAGGTGGTGTCATGCCTCATTCAACACACCATGCCCCCAAATACCTCAACTTGTTCCTCTCACAGCAGCCAAAGAAACACTGTGTTCCACAACTCAAGTTTTAATTTTGCTGCCTCCTATCCCAGTACAAGCCTGGGCTAGTTTTATGAATTCTGAAGATGTTGCAGCCTAATGTGGCAGTCTGATAGATGCAGACTGAAAGAAGGGAAAGGGGGATTTAATAGCCCTGGCCCAAGCACTGAGCTGGTAATGAAGAAGGGTTGTTATTAGTCATTTGCATAACATAAAAAGGAGATCCAGATCTAGGCTTAATAAATTCTTCCTTGTATGAAATAACACAGTTATAGCCATTTCTATAAAAACGTCAAAGCCTTTATGTGAAGTAAGTGTTCCTTCAGAGCATAAAATACAGTCCTACGACTCAATAAAAATCACTTGTGTCAGTACATGGATTTCTTTGCAGTGTCACTCACAAGGCGATGGGTGTGAACTGAAGCATCACACTTGTTCTCAACTGGGGTGTGAGACAACATGGTGACAAGAAGAGCTAAAGTCAGGGCACAAGAACTAAACGAGGGACAGTGAGGAGCAGGCACAGAGAAGCAATGCCCTGGGTGTGGATCTACTAAAAAGGCATGCTGCTTTTTCTGTTTTGGTGGTATTTTGGCCCTGCGAAACTCTCGGTCATCACACGAGATTAGGAGATAACAGTGGTCTCAAGGGTGGATCAAACCCCAGCCAGTGGGAAGTGGATGGATTGGGTGGCCAGGCAACAAACAGCAAGCCAGCACTGTGGGGTTAGGTTTGGTAATGGGCACAACCTGCAGAAGGCAGATTCAGGTCCTCAAAGACAGCTGGTGATGCTCCATGTGGAAAAAGTCACTGCAGCAGTAGGGAAGGCACAGCTGCAAGCACACTGACTGTGTGGTGATGTCACAGGAGCCTCTGCCAGCTGCTCCATGTAGTTCCCTGTCTGGCATTGCCCCCCTGGGGAGCTGCACATGCCCCATACTTGGGCCAGTGCCTGTATGAGTTGGTATGCAGTGCTCTGATTCCTTCAGGTATGGCTCCTGCAGAGTAACAGGAGGTTGGTGGAGCACAGGAGGCCTGGCCATGCCCTGCAGGGAGCCCCAGGGTGGCCATCAGCACTAGCACAAAGGTCCATGACTTTCATTCATCTTCTCCTTGAGCAGCCCCAGGAGCTGGACCCTGTCTGAATCACAAATAGCAACTAGTTTCCCTTGAAGACAGATACACTTTTCATACTTTGAGATGTTGAGACTCAGATCATGGTGACCCTGGAAGAGTCATCACACCGCAGCAGGAGTGTGAGTGCTGTTTCTCAATGAACTAGCTGAGGCGCCAGCAGCAGTGTTAAGTGCAAATTCAGTGCTCCTTCTGGGTTATAATAACCTCTGAAAGGGTATGCACAGCTGCAGAGCAGCGAGCAGTTTGAGGAAGCACACTTTTCTTCCCACAGCACCCCACTGGCATGTCAACACTTCTCTGAAAGGACAGAGAACAGCAAGTGCCCAGAGCTTGCCTGCCCTGGTGTGGGCAGGTACTAGAACAAAATCTATACAATGGCTACCATCAAGCATCAGAGCTTGAAAAGGTGAGTCCTGAAAGAATGTTATCTCAAAAGTAGCATTACAAAGAGTTACTCATGGAAACATATCAATGGTTACATCATCCACCCCAGCATGTCCTGGGACAGCAAGGAGGACTAGATCAGAGGACCCAAGCAGCAGATGGAAGCCAATGGGTATGTCCCTCACAGCCTGAGCCCTACAAATTCACCACCTCCAGTTCTGCAGGTTTTTGGTTCACAAAATCCCCATGATATGACAGAAAGTGCACACATGGCTGTTTTCCTCATGGTATTGTACCAGAGGTCAGAAGCTGCCTTCTTCCACAACCCATGGAGTTTCTGGGTAACATAGGAAAAGCATTCATATTCATTAAAGCAATCTCTTATTAACTTCGTTAGAAAAAAACTTTTATGTTCACCTGTAATTTTAAAAGTAATTTTCTCTAGCCCTGTAAGATATTCTCAGATGTAATAATACTCCAGTAACAAGGTCATGCTGCACTACTGTAGAGCCTTTCCACCCCAAATGCTTTAAAAGCTACTTCACCCTTCTCTGTCCCCTAGAATTTTGGCAGAATTTCAGACCACACAAGGAGAACGTGGTTCTCTCATCCATTCCACAGTCAAGACCCATGGCTGGGATGTGGCCAACTGGAAAGCAAGTCATGACTTTGTTTGGAAGTGGACAGACTGAGTCCAGCTGTCTGCCATGCACACAAGCCTGTAATTACATTCTCAAATATTCAGAAATCATGGGGGATTCAGGCTGTGATTCCACAAGATGTGAGGAATTTGTTTTTAGGCTCAATGAAAATGTCACAGTTATACAACACAGCCCAGTGGCCAGGTACCACGCCAGCCAGCCAACTCAGATCTGCTCAAGACTTTCCAAGGAGTGACTTCGGAGCAGAAGATTTCATCCCAGATCAAATACCACTCATGCTCCTGTAGCCAGCATAAAACACAGAAGTTTAGCACACACTTGTGTGGCTATATTTGTACGCAGACACTCAGCCATGGACAATGTTCATCCTGCTGGAGATCTGTAATCATTTGGATCCAATACTTAATTAACTGACATTTTCCAATATTTTAAGTTCTGCTTCCATATACCACACAGCATTTCTGTGTGCTTATTTGGCTGCATTTGGACAACCTGAGGAATAACAGTCTGGAATTTGACACAATTTCCCTAAATAATCCCATACTACAAATCCCTGTGAGTCAAAGTGAAGGTTTTCAGGCTGTCTCAAAACTTGGAAAAGCGCCTTGGACAAACTGCATGGCTCCAATGAGACACGTGCTCATGATTTGACTGAAAAATGCTGAACCAGTAATTTTCTCTCCTGCATTTCTAAAAAGAATATGTGTAAAACCATGCACACACACATGTAACGTATAGCTGTGATTAGCACCACAGTGATTAGCAGATATTCTTTACAAGAAAAGAGGAGAACAAGGCAGTTATATACACATCGACTTCAACACGCATGTAAGACATCCTCCTTGAAGGGGGAATTATGGTGCATGGGGAGAATAAATCATCCCAGGCATATCTGGGGATGTCCCATACTCCCTCACCACTCTCTCAGGAAACAGAATGTGGAGAAGCTAAAATAAATTGGAGAGATGAGCAGTAATTTATTTTCCCGTCTGGAAAAGATAATTTAACTACTCAATTAAACATTGCCTGAAGCCATACTATTAGAGTTGCACATCCCATCTGTAATACAGATGGATCTTGCTCTCTTTTTACTGGTCTTCATGCTGTCTGGTACTTAAAAATTCTGGTTTAATTAGATGACACCTTCCACAAATGCTGAGCTATTGGCAAATAATTCAAGTAGTATCTAGGAATTTTTGCCATTGAAGAAACCGTCTGTAGGAATCATATGTTCTCATATCTCTGACACATAAGAGCAGGTTGCAATACTGAATAAATTGATGATATCTTACTTCTTACTTTGTGTTATTTTGAAGCAGAGGGCTTCAGTCTGGGCTCTTTCTTTCATTTTTCAATAGTTTTCACCCAAGACCATCCACAAATCAGATAGTTTTACAATGTATTTTTCATTGATTTTTCTGAAGTGTTGATTCAATACTGAAATAGATTTTAATACTGAATTAAGAAGCAAGTATCCCCATTACGAGAAGATTTAATTACGATTGCATTCATTACAGCTGGTTACAGCTGTCTTGAAACTATGCAGTTATTTGGAGAGGTTTGTGAGCGATGACTGGATGGGCAGTCAACTCTTTGATGTGCTGAAATGTGTTCAATCATTTCCCCATCAAGGGTGATGCTGAGGATACCTTAATACAGCACATCAAACACATGCCTTAAAGACTTGTTGCAACACCCCTGCAGAGGAGGTGGGTTAGGCAGCCCCCCTCACCAAGGGCTGCATGCAAGCACAGAGCAGAAACACTCTTTGGCCCTGGGGTACCATCAGCTATTCACCCACTTGTAGGTGAGAGCAAGTAACCCCATCTTCCTACCACTGCTTCCCTCTGGGTAAGGACTTGTATGAATAGAGTGCTTCAGGAGTGCCTGCCAATGCCCACAGTCTCCTTGCCACCCCTTCACCCCATCTGAGCCCACAGCACAGCAGGCAATTCCCTGCAGCAAGTGCAAAACCCGTGAGTTTAAGGGATTAAACCCCACAAAGCTGCCTGGTGATCCCACTTGAGAGGTGGAAACAACCGAGATCCACACACTTGTGGATGTGGCACTTCAGGACATGGCTGAGTGACGAGCACAGCAGTTCTGGGTTAACAGTTGGACTCCATCGTCCTAGAGCTCCTTTCCAATCTAAACAATTCTTTGTTTCCATGACTTCTGCCTGAAAAGTTTGAGGGAATTTACATGTGGTTGAGAATTTTGCACCACAAGCACAACTGAATGAGCTGGAACTTTCTGCTTTCATGTGGAAAGCTCCCTCTCTCTCTCATTATCCAGGAGAAGCACTTTGTGCCTCAGATCCCCATGGCATCTTCCTAGCTCTGTGGGGATTTAGACAAATGCCACTTTATTTCCTGATAGGTGCTATTTTCCCTAACCCTTTTAGTCTAACGACTTTTGCCAGGATGGTAGATTCCTTGGGTGTTCTATGAACACAACACAAAATGAGTTGTTTTATAAACTCCTTGATGAAGACACTGTAACTTTGGGGAAAATAGAAGGAATACCATGCACGATGAACAGATCTCCTGTGACCACTAGTCCTGGATGTCTTGGATTAACTAACCAGCTGGGCTATCAGTGACATCTTTAAGCATGAGAGAAGTTTTCTTTTTCCCATTTAGTCTGAACTACTATTACTGCAGATTTGGTTGTTTTTGTTGTCCAGCTTATTTTCACAGCTCTATTAGATTCTTTACCTTAACTATATCACCATTGGATGCACAGTACATTGTGATTTCTTTATATCGTATTTCTTTTGTGAGTCATAGAAAGCAGAGAGAGACCAAAAGGATGATAGAAGGTGCAAAAACATCTGTACCATCTATGTGCACTGGTCCCTGTAGGTTTCATTAAATCCTATGAAGACAAAGCTGAGGTTGACTTCCCTCAAAGAACCTCAGAGAGAAGCTAAAAAAAAAAGAATAAAAAGATTCCTAAAGATAATTCCTTCACTGTTAGATTTGTAACAGAAACTCATCACATATCAGATCCCTGGTTACATATGCAGATGTTTCAGACATATGCAACAACATATGGCATGTTTCTCACAATAACTAGTCTTTTTTTTTTCCTGTGTAAGGCTACAAAAACAAACACAGAGTGTCTCAGCCTGCTTAGGACAGAGGGAGTATCTCTGCTGGCTCCATCTCCCCCTGACAGTCTAACTGCCCAGCAGCCAAACACAGGTTCAGCTATCCCTTGCTTTCCAGTCCACTTCTCAGTTATCTTGGTACAAGTCGAGCTCTGCAGAAAATGTCTTTCTCCCAGACTAGGGTGCTAGTTGAGTCACAGAATGGGTCAGCTTGGAAGTGACTGCAGTGGGTCACCTGGTCCAACCGCCCTGCTCAAGCAGGGTCATCCCGGAGCACATTGCATAGAAGTGCCTCTGGATTATTCTGGAATAACTCCAGTGAGGGAGGCTCCACAACCTCTCCGGGCAGCCTGTTCCAGTTCTCGGTCACTGTACAGGAAAGATGTTCTTCCTTGTGTTCGGGGGGAACTTCCTGTGCATCAGTTTCTGCCCATGGCCTCTTGTCCTGAGCAGAGCCTGCTCCACACTCTGACACCTCCCTTCAGATACTGATAGACACTGATGAGGTCCCCTCTCAGTTATTTCTGCCTGAGGCTGAACAGGCTCAGCTCCCTCAGCCTTTCCCAGTAAGAGAGATGCTCCAGCCCCTTAATCATCTCCTCTGGACCCGCTCCAGGAGCTCCTCTTGTACTGAGGAGCCCAGAACTGGACTCAACACCCCAGATGTGCCTCACCAGAGCTGAGTAGAGGGGTAGGATCACCTCCCTCAACCTGCCAGCAATGCTTTTCCTAATGCACCACGGGATACCTTTGGTCTTCTTGGCACAAGGGCACTGCTGGCTCATGGACAGTTTGTTGTCCACCAGGACCCCCAGGTCCTTCTCTGCAGAGCTGCTCCCCACAGGTCTGCCCCCAGCCTGTACTGGTGCCTGGGGTTATTCCCCCCCGCCAGCTGCAGGACTCTGTATTTGGTTTTTTGGAACTTCAGACAGTCCTTTTCTGCCCATCTCTACAACCTGCCATGGGCTGCACAGCCCTCCAGGGTACCAGCCACTCCCCCCAGCTTTGTGTTGTCAGCAAAATTGCCGAGGAGGCATCTGCCCCTTCATCCAAGTCACCAGTAAGTAAGTTATACAATACTGGGCACAGTACTGAATGCTGAGGGACACCACTAGTGACAGGCCCCCAGCCAGATCCTGTGGCACTGATTACAACTCTCCAGGATCTCCCGTCAGCCAGTTCTCAATCCACCTCACTGTCTACTCATCCTGAAACCCAAGGCATTCTCCTTGCCTTCTTCCAACCTGGTGTGTGGGGGTTTTGTCCACCACAACAAGCTCAGCCACGTTAGTAGCAAAGGAAATTAAAAATAGGCACCTTTTATCTTGGTCAAACAGCCTGGTGTTTGATCACAGTGTCCAGTGCCTCTGCTGGAAGATCAATAGGAACAAATTAAGTGCTGCTTAAGCTCTACCGATCAGATCACGTCCCTGCCCCAGATGTTCCTGCGGTAGAAGAGGTTGCAAATACCAGCTCACCTCCTTTCCAGGTGCCCTTTAACAGCAGCTCACATGTTGAGAGCCACCAGCTTAACAAGTCTCACCAAACGCCAGACATTTCTCTGTTTGATTAGTGACAAGTTTTTGCACTTGTGAAAGTTATTTGTAGGGCAAAGAGTTTTTTTTCTGGGTGGTGGAGGAAAAAATTGCTAACTCTGATGGAATTCAGTACAAGCACTTGAGATTGAAAAGGTCATGGTTGTTAGACCGGGCAAAATTTATTTCTTTTTGGTTATAACAGCCACAAACGTGGAAAGAGAAACTTAGAGGTTCCAACCTGACTTGCAAGGGAATAAAGACACAGACCTACAAGATATTTTAAGCTAATAAATCAAAAAGCAGATCAGTGTGCTTGATGATATAGGATCACAGAGAGATGTTTCAAACTGTTACAAAATTCCCACAGAAGAGAAATTCAGAGCAGCTACTGGCATAGGGAAGGGCATTGTCCAAAATAACGCAAGTGGTGAACACATCACATGTATCAGAGGGGACGGAAGACCTTACAACCAAAAGCCACTGTCAGGAGGCAACAAAAAGCTTGTGGTGGCTTCAAGAAGCTGTAAAGAGTCTGGACCACAAGTCTGATGAGGAGCAGCTGAGGGAGCTGTGAGAGGGCTCAGCTTGAAGAAAAGTAGGCTCAGGGGGATCTTATTTCTCTACAACTGCCTGAAAGGGGGATGTAGCCATGTGACTGTTGGTTTCCTCTCCCATGTAAGAAGTGATAGAACCAGAGGAAATAGCCTCAAGTTGTTCCAGGGGAGGTTTAGATTGTGGATTAGGAAAAACTTCTCCTTGGTTGTCAAGCACTGAAACAGGCTGCTCAGGACAGTTGGGGAGTTACCATCCCTGGAAGGATTTAAAAGACATGGAGATGTGGTACTTGGCAACAAGGGTTAGTGGCAGACTTGGCAGTGCTGGGTTAATGGTTGGACTCAACAGTATTAAAGCTCTTTTCCAGCCTAAAGGATTCTATGATTCTGAGCATGCAGCTTCAGTCAGGTAATAGTGGGTGGTTTGATGGATGTACCAATCAAAAAGTGGATCCCTTTCAAAGTGAAACATTTCTGAATATTTTGATTCACAAAAAGTGATGAAATTTTACACTTTTCCCACTGCACAACATATATTAAAACTTTGCCAGCTATCCTGGGGTTAGAGTTTCCTTTCTCACTTGCTCTATGCAACTTGAAACATCAACATTTTACTTGACACAAAAACAGTTTGACAACTCCTTAAACACAAAATTGCCATTTTCAGTAGAAATATGAATGCAGCATAAGCACAGCTATAAAAATCATGAATCTTTGAGAGTTTTAGTCTTCAAAGCACTGCTTTTTTAACTGAAAAAGAAAAAAGGAATGCTTTACTCATAGACAACTTTGTTTCCTAAATGCCTGTCTGAAGCAGGAATTATTCAAATAATGTGACTTTCTGGAGAGACATAGCTATTTCAGACCTCTTCTGGAAGTCTATTGAAGGAAATATCGGTGCTTACATGTAAGAAAGAATGTTTGTTTGTACAAATAATCAGATATGAAAGGATAAAACCTTTATATTTTCAGGTTCTGCTTCTCAGTTCCTTGTCTAAATAAAGATTCTGCAGCTGTAAAGGAACACGGCTGTGAAGCCCTGAACCTCTGCCCACTTTCTCTCTCTGATCCCAGGAGGAGAAGTAACTGTGGAGGACATGGAGCTGTGAATGAGTACTGTTGTCATTTGAGAGCTATGGAGGAACACACTTGGTTATGGAAATTGGACAACATCTCCAGCTGGTCCCCAGCCCCAGCTACTTGCAGGGTGCAGCCTGGAAGGAGCCCATCCTGCTTGGCTAAGCCTGCCAGCTCTGGCACTGTTTTCCATGATCCTTTTCAAGGGCCAACCCCTGCTTTGAGCACTTGTTGGGAATAATGGAGCTCCGCAAGCATCAGCTCCGGGGCACACACTGAGCTCCTGCAGGCAGCAGGGCTGCAATGCCAACTCTGTGCCTGCTTTAAAATTATTATTTTACTATTTCAACTACTTAATTTTTTTATGACCTAGAGGCTTAGCAGTTTACTGTGCTAGATGAAGAATGCCTCCTTCTATTAGAAAACAGAAAAAAATACCCCAAACCCACACATTTCACTTTTCTCCTGCGTTCCTCTTGGCAGCTCTACAGCTGCTGCCTTACTGAGCATACGTACTAGGGGAAGTCAAGTTTATCTCACTTTTCTCCTCAGGGAAAAAACTCCATTCCTGGCCCAAGGTCTGGCCACCTTTTGGATACCTAACTTGAAGCAGACCACCAAACCACTATCACCCTTCTGCCTGGGAGCCAATATGCCCCAGGAGAGAGGATGATGTGAAAGGCACAGAAGGCTGACTGGCATCCAGGGAAAACTTCCAATCCTCTAGAAGGGGATGATGGCAAATAGAGCAACAGCTGGCAAGAACAGACCAATAAAAATGTGATGTTAGGGGATGAGAGGGGAAAAGATGGATATCACAATCTGTGTTTTTACAAGTTTGGCAGCTGAACTTCATATTCTGGAAAAGATAAAAATACATCCAGGCTTGAAATGTCTCCCCAGGGGATCTTATACCTGATGGAGTGACAGCAAAGAACTCTGTTCCATGGACCCTTTTGGGCACAGTCACAGGACAAAATTGAAATACAGGCAGTTTTGCTTAAAAGCTAAATTTTCTTATTTGTTTATTTTTTACTGAGAGTAGTCAAACACAAGAAAAAGGTTGCCCTGTCCCTGGGCATACTCAAAACCCAAGTGGAGATGGCACTGGACAGCCTGCTCTAGTGGTTCTGCTCTGGTCAGGGCTGGACTGTCCCATCTCCAGAGATGCCTGCTCATCTCAACTGTCCTGTGATGTAAATTAGATGAGAGACATAACCAGCCTAAGAACAACCTCTTGCCTGGTATGTACATGCTGTACCATCTTTTGTTAAGAGCATGGAGGGCACCCTTCACCTCTACTTAGACAAAGAATAAACTTAGTGAAGGACATTATTTGCATATTGAAAAAAACCTTCCACATCTTCTGCGCATACTTTGTTCTTCTCAGCAAGAGAGACAAAGGCTTCAGAATAACCAGTGCAATCAGGGACCTGATTTCTTCAAACAAAACAGCTCAAATGAGTCATCCCATATTCCTGGCACAAACTGCTGCTACCTCTTGGATCTTAAGTGAGATGGGCAGGATATACTAGGCAGTAGCCTGACTGTACATGAATTGAGAGCTGGATTTCATCATGCCAATTATTTTCAGAGATTAGCCTTTGCAAACACATTTTCTACAGCCAAATCAATCGCTGGCACTGTTCAGGCGCCCTTGTTCTCTCACCTCCTCTGTCACCCACCATCCTTTAGCAAAGCAACCAGCCTCTTCACATGCTGTGCTCATCCAGTAATTCTCTCACCTGAATTTTGGTTTCCACCTATGTCTCTTTGCAAGCTAGTACACACCTAGCACAGAGCTCCTATTTGCTTTAAATGCTGCCTGCTGTATTTCAAGAAACTGAACCCAGAGCACAAAAAGGTGAAGTCTTCATTCCAGGCAGAACAAAGACATGACACCTTTCTGTGCTTACCATCAACCTTTGCACACTGACGGAGTAATAATTTACATTTTGTCATTCTAGAACAAGAATAAAACAAGTCAATGACCCCTGTTTGACTCTCAGTTGTTTTCTACATTGTCAAAACACACAGATTTAGAAAGATAATTACCCCACTACTTCTGGATGACAATCTCAAATTGAACTACAAGGTCTCATGGTCCATCTATCACTTTGCAGCTGAACTCACTCCAGATGCACACAAACCAGAAAAGCAGATAACCAGGAGGGCTCCACATAGCTTGCTCCTCTACCTCTCACTACAGAGAGAAAGGGCCAAGTAGTACCCCTGTCCATAGAGGCATGGTGGGTGGGAAAGCCCATGCAGCCTTTATCAGCCTTGAAGCGGACACAACCTCCCACGACACTGCCACAGCTCTTCCACAAACACCAATCAGCCTGACTGCCCTGAGACGGAGCAGGAAGAGCAAAGCTAAAAAGCCACCACCTGCTGAGGCCATCTTCCCTGGAAAACTGCTGGAAAGACACAGGCTTGCACGTCCCAAGCACAACCATGGGGCATTAAACTTACCTTACTTTCTACCTGAGCTTGGGGAGCAAATCTTACCCTCACTCTATATCTTTTGGCACCAGCTGCTGAATGCTGCTGGCTGAGCTGATTCAGAGGAGCCAGGCTGCTGTAGAAGTGTGACAGCTTCCAGGGTCAAAGGCACCCAAGGGCGCTCGGAGCCAGGAATCCCTAAAGTGCAACTGTAAAATGGCAGAACAGAGTAGCCCAAACAAGAGAAACTGCAGTCCAGCAAGCAGAGCTCACCAGTCACAAAGCCACAAACCTCCAACTGCCCCTACCTGGGTGAAGCTAGGAGCAATAGGGGAACCTGCTGGGTCCCAATTAGGCTAATTAGGGCAATGGTGTGAATGGTTCAGGTAGTGAGGAAGAGGCTGGCAACTTGAAGTCATTTGGGGACCTGGCAGAGGATAATACCCATGCTGCACTTGAGCATTCTCTTTAAAATCTGCGTGTCTCACAAGTTCTCTGTTTTTCCCACAGGGATTTGGGCTTCAGTAAACCCAGCCCTTTCTCTGAGCACAGCACAACACCTCTTACCATGCCTCTAGCAATACTTGTTGATGTGATCTTGCAGTTGCTTTCTATCAAGTAATCCCTCTTCAATGTTGTTTTTGCAATGGGTTGTCACTGAGAACTGTTCATTCAATCACCCTTTTATCGGTGAGAAAACATCACATGCTCTTTGCATAGGTTTATCAGGTGTGGAATCCAACCTGACACACTCTGTCACAGTAAGACTGCAGCCAGGAGCCTCTCTGCAGGCCACTGCAAGCCCTGGATCCAGCTCAGTATGCACAAAACCATGCCCAGACTCCCACCTTCCTGCTCCATACATGGCCATGCACCTCACCTGCTGTCAGAGCCCCAACCTGATATGGTCTATACCAAAAAGTCCTGAAATTGTAGATGATAATCCACTCATGGAATAACTATCAGCCCCAAACACAGTCTGTCACCAGCTGTCACCTTGCCTGACTCAGAGCTCACAGATGTTCAGCATAATGGTACACATGTAGTATAGACACATATTGCCCTTCAATTTTTTCTATCATAATTGTAGAACAATTAGGAAATAATCCAGGTATGTTTTATTCTAGCTAAAAGCCAGCAGTTATTAATATAAGCAGGTATAATATGTCTTTCAAGAAAAAACTGGCCTCAATTCAGTTTTTTTCCAAATCAGAAAATGTTTTCTTTCATTTCTCTGGATCCATGTAAAAGCCAATGTGAGGTAGTCGTCTCTATTTATATTCCTTTATTCAGCTTATACTATAATATATTAACATAGGCTGCCACTTAGCCAGGGACAAGATTTAAGGTGTTCTTGTGCTCTCCTCAGGATGCTAATTCCTCCCCGAGTGCTCTTGCTACTACTGCACAAATCAGGTGGTTAATCACATCTCAGGTAAAGGTCTCAGGGCTCCCAGGGATGAAACCACTTTGGTGCTGGTGGTGGGTTTTTTATGTTTTGAGGTAATGTAGCAGGGTTGGGATGTGGAATACGGCAGAGATTAACTAGGCACTTCACTGTTGGACACTCAGCTAGAGGGTGAGCTGTAGAAAACCAACACAGTTAACCAGTGGTCATCTCAAACATAAGGTCTGAGACCAAAGGCTGATTCAGGATTTCAGAGGAGGAAGAAATATTTCTCTGACTAATGAACACAACATTGGTCTGGACTCTGAAAACATTTGAAGCCCTGTAAGGTTTGTGTTTCAAAAGAAATAGCTGCTTCTGGGTTCTGGAGCTGAAAAGGCTAAAAGGTGAGCCTGTCCCTCTGGTGAGCTGCCCACATGGGGACAGACCGTGGGGCGGGGTGGCCAGCAGCTCACTGATCCTTCACACACAGCACCATATTTTGCAGTCAGAACATCAGTGATGTCAGTATTTTCGTGCTGCCCTTAGATAGATAAATAAAACTGTACCCAGCTTTTTTTTTTTAATCCCTTCACTCTTTTTTTTTTTATTGTCGTGCAATGAAATTATCCAGTTTATTTCAGTGGCCTCAACATTTAATTATTTAAATTAGGGAAATGTTTTTACTTCTGTTAGATAATCAGCTTGCTTTGAACTGTGAGGCAATGCAGAAATGTTCTGTGGGGAACACCAAGAGAGGATAGATCAGATCAGTGCTACAGGGTGTACCTTGGGATCCTTTTCTGGGTTTTGCCTGCTGTCCTTAACTAATGAGGGTTGCAGGAGAGACCATACTGTCAGTGTCATGAGGACTTGAGGGACCTTTATGTCACCGTCCTTGGAAGTGTTCAAAAAACATACTTGAGGACATTATTTAATGGTGAACACAGTGGTGGTGCTGGGTTGATGGTTGGACTCGATGTCCTAAAGGATTTTTACAACCTTAATTCTATGAGTAGAAATGAGCTCCACTTGCTCCTCTAGTAGTATCTACTGTAAATGTCTTTGTTTTATTACAGGCTCTAATTATCTGCTTTGGTTTCAGCAGTTGCATTGGTGATGAGTGAAACAAATGTGTGACTGTCATGTTGCAATGCTCTGTCAGCAATTTAGCCCTGAATAAAATACCTCTCTGTTGCAAAACCAGGCTAGCACTGAACCAGTCCCTGCTTTAGCACTAAGAAACACAACCAAAAAGTGTCCAAACACACAATGCCCATAAAGAACACCTTCCCCATCCAGTAAGAATGAGCATCGCTCTCTCGCCCTAGAGACAGCCATTTAAGCAGTCACTGAACTGCAAATAAAATCTATAATGGCTTTTAAAATGTTGTTCAAATTAGTGCTTAATTATCTGCCCTCCTCTGGGAGGTCCGATCATGTCTTTATTTAAATCATTCCTTTTGAAAGGCTTTAAATGGCCTGGTAGTCTGGGCCACTGAGGTTAGTGGGAATTTTGATTTGAGAAAGATTGAAAGCTGGAAGTACAAGCAGATGCCAAGAATCCCTGGGAAGGGCTGTCCCTCTGTGGCCACAGATCCCCTGCAGGGACTTGGTCTCCTCACTGGGTGAAGCCCTGGCCATGTCTGTCAGGTGAATCATCCAGCCCTGGCTGCCACATCCAGGCACCACAGGAAGGGTTGGGGACACGGAAAACTTCCTCATGCCTTCGTAGCCTTGAGCTGCCTTTTCTGAGAGCTGTCCAGGGAATCCTCTCCCTCAGCTGGGGTGCCAGTTTATCCTATTCCCAAGGGTGTGGGAGGAGGGTCCTCATGGTTTGCACTCACCCATTTGCTATTCTTCCCCTCCTGGCTGAACTGGGGCTGTTGTGTTTCACAGCAAAAGGGATCAGCTGCATCTATTGGGGTGGCAGCAGAGCAACACATGCCTGGGGGACATTCATTTTGAAGAACGCACTCGAGTTCCCAACAGAAGAGAAGGAGCTGAAATGCAGTGTTAAGTTGCTTGCATCTACCATCAATTCACATTAGATGCAGTCAAGCTATTGACTTAAAACCTCAATTCCCCTCTTACGAAAGAATGAAGCTGGAATTGGAAGAGGAAAAAGAAATCTGCATTTTCATGAGCCAGTGCCTGTGATTTTTCAGTACACTGATGAAAACTGAGAGGAATGCAGTGCAATACACCAGGAGAGGAAACAGCCCAGTCGTGAGGTTGTCATCAGGAAAACCTCAGGCAAAGGTTGTACTGCCTCTGCAAATCTGCTGTTGCCTCTCCAGTGAGAGGCAATGAGGTTCAAACAACCCATGAAAAGACATCAAGGTGATGACAGGGAATTAAAAAAAAGTCTGGAAGACAGAGTGAGCTGAGGAAAGAGACCTCAGATATTCCTGCTGCCAGTGTCTGGCAAGGCCCCTGCTCTTGGCAAGGAGGTTGACTGCTCCTAAGCCTGGTTTGGGTCTGTTGGGATCCTCAGAGCTCTGAGATGATGAAGTTTCCACGGCTGCCTGTAACTGGATCCTTATTACTCTTTCCTCCAGAGTGTGGGTGGGAAGTTTTAATAGTTGTGACAGCATTTGGGGTATTATTCCTTGGGAAATGATCACCCCATAGTGTTTACAAAGTCCATCAGAGTCCATTCACTTGAAAAGATTATTCCTTAAAAAAACCTTATAACCTGTATTCCTGTTTTATGTTACACTGGTATTGATGTATCTAAAATGTTTGTATAATAGCTGCTATGATTATTCCACATACTGGTATAGGGCTTTATATTTATTTAATATAAAACTAAAATAGGTTCCAAGAAGACTCCAGTGGAGATATCTGTCTCCTAGCAAACTGAGGTGTGACTAAGATTTATGCAAATTAAATACAGAAATAAAGTCCAGAAAGTAATCAAAAGCATATTTAGCGGACTCTCAGATGATTAACCAACATGTTCACAGAGCCAAACCTCTATATCAGTTTTTTAACTGGTTCATTAGTTTCTCTTGGCATGAACTAATTTACAAACCTCTAGCTGACCTTGACATTTGAGAAAAGTGAATTCTGACAACTCCTTTATTTATATCAGGAAAAAATTATTTGTCAGGGAGTAGTTTGAAATAGGGATTCAAACATTGTTGCTTTTTCCTCCCTTGAACTGGAATTACAGAATAAAAGCATCACTGTCCTCATACAGCACATACAATACTATGAAAATGAAATGGCTGTGAATTAAAGGAACATTAAACGCAAGGGATTCATATAGGTTTCTTCTATTTACTTGCAATGATTAGTTAATTCAGAATGACTTGGTTATGAAGCTTCAGTCAGACACAGCACTGAGTAACCAGCTCTGAAAACGCATGAGTAATTTCTGTACCCTTACAAGCAGACTCAGAATTTCTTGCCTGTATTAATATAAGTGTTGACTGTGGCCTGTGCTTGTACCTTGCTGAAGGGGTATAATGCTGGTTGTTTTCCTTGTCCAAATGACACTTGCTGCCGTTCAGGGTACTCTGTGCCTGTTACAGCTAGACCCGCTACTTGAGCTTTGTTTCACCCATGGTGGTATAAAAATCCCCCAGAAACTATGAACTGAACCAATTTAAACCAGCATTGCTCACCACACTCTTGACACACATCTTCTGCAAATATTCAGCAGGTGAAGCTTCATGAGAATGAGTCCAAGCAAAAACTGTGCTTCAATATATCCCATATTCAATTTTGCCCTAGAACAAACCCTACTTTACAGAAACAGAATATTAGGTAGCCCTGAGCAATGCTCAGTAACTTCCTTCAAACTTAGGACTTAATGCAGGACAGTCTGACCACCCATAAAACAGTTTTAAAGTGTTTTGCAAAATTAGGGCCTAAATCCTAAAGCTATTCAGTTTCTGCTCACATGAGTTCATATTGGACATATCTGACCATAATTCTTTAATCATCTTGTATTAGTTGTATTACTTTGATAATATAAAATTATCTTATATTAGTTTCTCATAAATATAAATTGCATTAAAAAGCCAAACTCTTCATTTCACTTAAGGTTCTCCTGTGACAGCATACACTTCCCTATCTCATCATTTACAAAAAATCCAGGCACTTATGAGCAAGAAAATTAATAATTAAGGACATAATAAATCATACATGCCAACTTAATAAACACATTAAAAAGTAGAAAGCACATTTCATCTCAGTGTAACAACTCAATTAAAATTTCAAGGGCAGCTTATAGTTGGAAGTGGCATTATTTCTACCTTGATGCCTGTGTTACCCAAGGCCAGGCAGCTGGATGGCCCCGTCACAGCCTGGAAGGTGGGGGCTTTTCCACCCCTGCCTCAAGGGGCTGTTGAGAAAATGTAGGTGATGTGTAGGAAGCGAGAAAGGAGAGCAGAGCTTGATCTCTTTTCTGGCTGTAGCATCTCCCACAAGGACCTGTGGCAATGTCCTCACCTGCCATTGACCTGAGCTACCTGTAGGTGAGTCTTTGAGTGGTTCTGAATACACAGGGCCAAGTGAGGATGTAGCAGAGCAGGCTGGATTAGGACACAGAGCTCATTTCCCCTTTTAGGGGAACACACCAGCTTTCCCAAACAGTGTGAGATAAAAGGTAACCTGGCAAGCATACAAAGGGTCTGGGACATCACGAAGAGAAGGAGGAATGTTGCATTGGAAAGGCTACCAGGAATTGTTTTGAATGCAGTGCAGCCCTTCATAAAGCTCATTGCTATTTTTAGATTTGAAAAAAAAAAAAAAATGTTTCAAATTCTTAGAAGCAAAAATAGTGGCTAAAGAAGCTCCATTGTTTACTTGAGCTATTCCTATAATTGAAAAGATACATAAGCTTATCCAGACAAAGGTTTAGGAAATATCATTGACTAATATGCTTCTTAGGTTTAGCTGAGTTACCCTTTAATTAATCAAGCGACTTGGCATTCACTGAGAGCAGGGAGGCAGGAATACGTAAAAGACCTCTCTGTTTTGAATATGCTGTTTGAGTTACAGGACTGCAACAACACACTCATCCCCATGGGCAAACAAAAACACCACCGTGCACTGTGACACCCACTCTGCTGCAATGAACTGCAAGGGTCCCTCGCTTATCTGGGAAGGGATTTATGCTTTAACAAGCTGCTTGAGGCACAAAGAGGCTCTCTGGAGGCCAGTTTTGAATCCCCGACTGGGAGTCACCTTAACTATTGAGTACTTACAGACACTGCTAGAGCCATCTGTCATAAATATGGGTAAAAATAAGCTGGTTTTTTCTCTCCAAGCCAAAAACATAACTCCGGATGGTCCGTGTGGCAGCTGGATCTGGAGAGCATGGCCAATATCTCTGGGCCAGGGTAACATCCTGTAAGAAGGAAGAGAACAGAAGCCGTAGGAAATCTCTGCTGGTTCCACAAGTTAGCCACATGCAATAGACAACTTTGCCACTGCCATAATAAATTATAGAGACTACATTCTCCTTAGACTGATGAAGAGTACTTCTTTTTTTATTTATTACTTTTGGACAGTTTTATTTTGCTGTAACAAATCACTCCAAGATAGATATGGTAAGGAGTATCTGCTGGCTAATTTCTGTCTTTTGCAGGACTGTTTGGGACAGCTTTGAACAAGAGTTTCCAGTTCTTCATGATAAAGCAATCAGACTAAATTTAAAGATGAATCACTTTGATATCACACTTAAACCTTTTGAAGAATGCTTGCTAAAAAGATTGAGTGATGTGATCAAACCTAGGCAGCAGGACTGTGTTCCCACTTAGCAATACAGGTACAGTTCCAGTACACGCAAGAAGAGATAGAAAATTAAATTTATGGGATAAACCTTACTATGCTACTTCAGTTCTCACCATGACAACCTCCTGGCCTCCACCTCAAGCCCCCTTTGGAAAGGAGCCTGAGCCATACACGTGTGCCAGGGTGTGCTCCCCATTTCAGAAACATTATTTTGGAAAATCCAACAAAAAAACCCAAAGAAAGCCAGATGGGAACCCTGATTCCTTGCGCAAGGCAGCCATCCTCAACAGAATCTCCTCTTAAACATTCATCTCCCGTAAGCCCTTTTCATAAGCAGATGGAAAATGAGAAAGATAGCCAAGTGTGGCTTTGACAGCACAAGAGCTTATTAAAAGTGATGGGGAGGTTACAAAGAAAACCACCTTATTAAAAGGGAAGGACAAGTCCTTTTGGGAGCCTGCCACTGCTCCTAATTCATCAGCACATTTCCCCTTCCTAAAGCAAAGCTACCCCAACGCTCCTCAACGGGACACAATGAGCAGTGATGGCAAAGGGCTCCTGGATTCATTGCCTGAAAGGGGGCAACGAGTCCCTCATCCTCAGGCTGGCACTGCATGGGCCATTAGCTGAATGAATCTCTGAGTAAATTGCAGCCTGACCTAGAAAACACCTGCTCAAGGGACCACAGCACCACCAAATAGGTGGCAGGAGGGATCGGAAGGCCACTGGTCCTGTCCTCTCTGCATGTGGTCAGAGCAGCTCTGAGCCCAACCCCTCTACACAGTGCTACAGCCCCAGCAGCAGATATGGGAACATAAATAAGACTGCAGCAGGCTAGAGGAAAACTGCATAAACTGTTTAGTACTTCTCCACAGGCAGGCTGTGAGAGGCTTGGATTACTAACATCATCTCCAGAACCTTCTTGAAATGACTCAAAGCAACCTTATATGGTTGCTGAGCAGAGTGGGAAAGAGGGAGCTTCCTCATCACCCATAGACAAGCCTGCCTATATGTCTGACTGCTGATCCCTATCTCCTACTATCCCTCTGGGCCTGGGATGCCTACATTGCTGATGGCAATCCTGAGACTTTCCAAAATGAGACCCAGCCAAGCACATTTCCACTGCCTCGCCACCAGCAAGGGCTCGCTCTTCAGCCTTCACGTGCCAAAATCCAACAATCCTGCCAAGCAATTTCTCACTTCCCAGAAATTTCAAAGCCCTTTAATTAAATTCTGCAAAAATAATTTGCCTTGGAAATCCCTTCTGGTACCCTTGAACAGGATCGGTTTTGAAGGGCTGCTATCTTATCTTTTCATTTGCCTGCATTTTTGCCATCCTGAGTTATTCCATATCTGCTCCCAGCCAAGGTCACGCAGCCAACAGTTTAGCAGGGCTGTTGATTACTGCTGATGCTGTAACAACTCAGCCGTTTTACCAGCTGCGTTTCAATACTTTTATCTTTTCCTCTGAAGTCTACACTGGGTTTTATTATTTCTTTCTAGTCTCATAAACTGCTGCAGGTTAAATACCTTCCCCTTGGAATCAGGCTGTAGATCACACAGCAGAAGTTACCAGCAGTTATCAGATAATGTACTTGATCAGCCAAACGCTGCTCTAACATATGCTTTCTGACAGATTAGCCATCATAAATTTTAATCACTCAGAACTACAATCATGCCAAGTTGGCCTTGAGCTGTGTCTGAGCCCTGGGAAGGGATGTCTAAAAGTGGCGTTTGAATGGCATGCACATTTCAGAAGGGCCTTTTGGGAACAGGGGAATTACAGCCTTTACTTAAAGATGTCATTTCCCAGATAGAAAGGGGAGGAGCAGGGAATTGCCATATAAAATACAGATTAAAACCATATGATGCAAGCAAGCTCAGCCCCAAGTCCTGTGGTACCCAATGGCACACGCCAGCAAAGGGACTCAGTTCGGTCCCATCCACAAGACTCAATCCTGTTCCAAAACCAATTTACAGATTTTAATCAAATGAAGCAGCTCCATTTCATTCAGTCATCGCCTCAACTATTGCACTAATTTAATATGTCACTTGCTTTTTTAAAAACCAAATAACAGATTTCAATTAAAGAGTATTTGGGGTTGTTCCAGGCTTTTGTTGGGTGTTGCTCAGGTGACGAATCTCTGCCAGCATCAGAACAACATTGTCCCTTTAAGTCCCAGCAGTTTAAGACCCAGCAGTTGGGTCCCTGCCTATGTGCCAGGACCTGACCTTTCCATAGGAGCACTGCCAACACGATCTGAAGAAAATCCTTAGGTGTAGGCTGTGCAAATATTTCCAGCTCCTGTGCAGCTGCCAGAAGCAGCATTACTCACCCTCTGGTTAAATTACAATATTGTTTTACCTCACAGTACCATTTGAGAGCTCACAGGAACCTTTGGCAGATGGCCATTTCGCATTTCTTCAGTGTCGTAAACAAGAAATCTGTCTGTTTGCTCTTGTTTCAGGCATAATCCCAGCAGTTTTAAACTCTGTTCTTCTCTCTGGCATTTACATACACTCACTTTCAAAAAGCAGCAGAGTTTAGTCTCAGGACATTATATTCAGAGCTTTCAACTCAGTAGGAAGAACTGTAACTTCCAAAATATAGAGACCAGTAAACCTGTAAGGAGCCTATACCACATTATTAACTGCTACATAAACCTTATATTGCTCTCATGTTAGCTGAAAGCGTCCTAAAATCTGGAGTCCTTTTCTGAAGTTTGCTCTGTTTACTAACTGTTCTACAGTGCTACAGCCTTTCCCAGCCCTCTCTCAGGGAAAACCTCCTGGCAATGGAAAAGCAAAGCAATGGGATGTTTGGTAACATTGCAGGAGAGATCTAAGAGCAGTCCTGGGACAAGCGGGTTCACATCGCACCTCTTGGGACACCTTAAACTCAACCCTCAGCCTTACACAGCCTGTGAGCTGAGCTTGCTCTTTCCAGACTGGACAGTAACTATAGGTGAGTCATTAGTCAAGTCCATAAAATGTCAGACTGCCCAAAGTCATCTTCACAAAAAAAGTGCAAAAATAAACTCATTTCCACAGAACAGTTATGATTTGTATCTCAATTTTCTCTGCACACACTCGGTCCAAGGGAAAAGGTTCCCTATGTGGCAATTCTACCACAGTATTTCTTGGTTTAGGATCTACAGCACATTTCTAGTGCAGATGGGGCTTAAACTCTGATAAAGAAGATTTAAAGAGTCATGAGACAAACATGCTCACAAAGCAGGGAAGGGCAGAAAGAGGTGGGAGGCAGTGCTCCATGTCCTGTGACACCTGGATGAGAGGGGCTCATGAGGAAGGGCTCTGACTGGTGCCATGATGCTGTCCATGGTTGTGCCTTTGTGGGCATTGGCAGGACTCCAGTCGTGCCCAGGGAATCCTGGCCAAACACAATGCATCTTCCTTAAGGGCTATGCCAGTTTATGTGACCTGTTGCTGGGGTGGAAGCTCAGTTTCAGAAAGTATTTTTTGGGTTTGTTGAAGCAGTTCCTGCAACATAGCAGGGATGTGCATCTCTTCTGATGGCATGCTGGAGATACTCCATACCCTGCTGAGAAGCGACATACCCTGTCAGTCACAGGCCTGTGGCCCCTCCTGCATTACAGGTAAGAGGGTGCAGTGGCAGAGGAATGACAGGCTGCTCACTTTTTGCAGCATTTTTCTTCGGTTCTGGTGAGTATCAGGCATCAAACAGAGGGGGCTCCAGCCCTGCAACCACACTGGGACCAACTCCCAGCTGCACAGGTGGATTTACAGTAAATACAAAAAATGTGGCCCCATATGGATGACAAGCTACTTTCCATTAACTTCTATTAGGAAAACAGGAGGAGACAAAACAAGGGCTTGCAGATATAAACCTGTGGCTTTCCCCATCATGGCTCATTCTTCTGATTCCTGCCATGCCCTTGCCTCAGTCAGTTCTTGATTTGGCTTATTCCCAGCCTCTTTTTTTCCCCACAGCTCAGCCACACCCTGCCCATCACTCATCCAGTGTCAGTCTCCATCCGACAAAGCTTAAATCATTAATAAAGTCAAATTCTCCTGAGAGTCTGCCTGCAAGTGATGAGCAGAGAGGCCCTGGGAAGTGGCAGCGCTCCCAGCGAAAGGCAGCAGCCTTCAGAAGTTGCTTGTACTTTGTGTGGAGTAGATCCAAACTAGAGGAAGAATTAAACTCAGACCTTCTGTGCCCCAGAGGCACCACAGCATTACCAGCCAGCATGGGACAGTGTCACAGTGCCTCCTGCTTTTCCCTCTACTCCTCCACTATTTGATTTTGAGGAAAAAGCATTTTCAAAAAAAATGAGAATGGAGATACTGGTTTAGCAGAGTTCCTGTGCTTTGGCAGGAAGCCTGTATCTGCATCCCCATCTCAGGGAGCCTTGCCCAGTACGTCCATTGCTTGCTGTGAGGGCACAACCTCAGCTGTCCACTGTGCTGCACATCCTGTGGCTCAAGGGACCAGCTTTGGGCTTGCCCCAGTCCCTGCACTCCTAAAGAGGAGTGAAGCAACTGCACTGGTCACATCCTTGCAGTCATTAGGACCCAGGCTGTCAGTTCAGCAAAACACTGCTGCTCTCCTCCTAGCCCGAAAAGGTTCTCCCAGGAGCAGTTTTCAGCCCTGGACTCACCATCTGCCAACAAACATTGCTGTCCCTGCACATGCTTAGATATGCTAACACTGCTCTAAAATAAATAAAAATAAAAACCCATTTGTTTTCTAACTGCTAAACTAACTCCTTTTCCATAACATCCAACCTGAGTAGGGATCAAAGATGGAAAAGATTCAGCTGAAACCATCTCTGAGGTGACTGCCAGGCTGAGGAGTCATTGCCCTTGTCTAAAGCCCACCTGGCTGTCACAACCAGCTGCACAGTTCTGCCACAGATGGGCAACTGAAGCACTAGGGCCGAGTGGAAAAGAGCTTTCCAGTCATACTGTGTTTGAGACTTTGAAGATTTGCCATATCCCAGGACCAAAGGCAGTCAAAAACTGTGAACTGAAATGTCAAAAAGTCCTTTTGCAGCATGGAACTGATTCATTCAAACTGGAGCCCTAATAAAAAATATTTAACATTTTGACTTTGATCTTGGAAGTATTTTTTCTTACTTCAAAAATCAAAACATTATTATTTCCACTATATCAAAACAATTCTTTTTAATTTAAAGAGCTGCCATTTTTCCCACACAGTCTTAACATTTGAATGATAAAGAAATTTTAGAAATGCCAATAATCCAAATAGCTCGCAAGCTTTATTTTTAGTTTGCAGAGAGATTAAACATCCTCCACATTAATGAATCTTCCATGTTTTACTCCAGTTCATACATTTTCTTCCCTTAGTGAATAACAGGCCTCTCAGAAATCAACACAGCTTGTTAGAAAAAAGACAAAATGCCTATTAAATTATCAAGTGTGTTTCTCATCAGAGTGCAGCCATCATTCTCTGCAAAGAAGCATTATAGCTTAATTGACTTCCCAGAAAAAGCAATGTTTAGGCAGATGGTACTGAGAATCATCTGAGTGTTATTCTTTAAACTGACGTGGTTAAGCGATGGGGACATTTGGGAAACATGGGAAGGCAAGAGTGGGTGCGTCACAGAGGCTTTTTGCCCAGTGTGGTGGGGCTCAATGCCCACAGTGTGGCAAGGAGCTGGGCAAAGAGCAGGGACTGCTGGGTCGGATATGGGGGCCAGACAGGTCTTTGCTTGGAAATAGTAAGTGAGCTTTTTCAGGAAAAGAAAATATTCTGAAAAAAATTGTGCTTCCATCCAGCTGTGAAATAAAAGTCTATGAAAATAGATTCCTTAGGGCCTGAGGTGGTATGGGAGGTGGCAGGCTGTAACTGAGCCAGCTGAGCATCGGCATATCCAGTTTGGAGCAGGGCACTCAGAAGTTTGGATGTTAATGCAGGGACTCTTGAGAAGCCTGTGTGTCTCTCTGCCACCAAGCAGAAGCTGAAGCATTTGCCAACAAAGAACAACCTCTTTACTGATTGTTAGTCTGAAAACTAAAGATGTTGCAGAGGTAAATTAAGATTTAAGTCAGGAGAGTTAAAATAGAAATCCTATTACTGAACTTTCCAAGGCTCATTCCTAAAGTGAATATCAGTACTCTGCTCATTAACAGACTTCTACAGAAACAAAGTCCATTTGCTTCAATTCTTTTAAATTTTGTTCTCATTATTCTGGTTGTGCATTCAAATTATATAAAAAATAGAAATAAAAATAAATCCTGAACAATTTTAGACTTGTGACTTTTGGAGAAGTGCTGATATTAGTGATCATCTCCAGAACTTTTCCCCTATGATTAAAGAAACAAAAAATGTTTCTTCAAGTTACAATTCTATTAAGAAGCTTTTCAGAGCAAGAAATATCCCTACCCTTGAATTATTTAGGCTTAGTCTTGCTGGGAAATTGAGTGGTAGAATCAATGTTAAGCACAAAAGAACAACAATATTTTAGGATCAAGGGCCATCCTGCCCTTTTCCTGCTGTGTTTCACTGCTGAAGCTGCCAGAAGAGCCTGTCAAACAGCTAAGCACATTGCTTAGGACTGTCTTCCTGCAAAGCAGGGAGGAAATCCTGTAAATGGGATTTTAAGAGCAGTTGGAGTCAGATTGCAGCTGCTGAAATATTTTTATGGCAATATGACAGGTTCAGTGAGCATCAGGAGATGCATCCAGCCAGCACAGGAGCTTAAACTGGGAGCTGGTAATGCAGGCAGGGTTACTGGGACAAGACAACTGGTTGCTCTTCAGGTTGCCAAACTGCCCAATGGCTTTTATGATATGCCAAAACAAAGCTTTTAGAGTGGCATAGGGAGCAAGGTGGAAAGGACCCTGGAAACTACTCCAAAAACCTTCCTTCCCAATGCACTCCACGGCAGCTTTGGTTACTCTAATACAAGTCTGCTCCGATAAAAGCCACGTGTGGCATTGCAGTACAAAAGCTCAGCTTACCTGGGTTCGCAAGATAAGGGCCCAAACGCAAAATCTTCAGACAGGATGTGCCCTGTGTGTTAATATGTGGGCAGACCCAGGTCTTGTGGACAGATGATGAGTACTGCTGAATGCAGGCTGAGGAACAGAAATGCAAGGCTGCCTCTACTGGAGCCGCAACCAGATGGGTCCCACTGGAGTCTGCTGGGATGGAGTGAACAGTAGTGGTGCCACACACTCTGCCCTGCATCAAGGAACATGCGCCACGGCAGGAAAACAGTGCAGAGGCTGCCACACTTTAAAAAGCCTCCCTCTGTCTGTAAATCTGCTTGGGCTGTGGTGAAACATCAGAGGCAGCTAAAGACCAGCACAGAAGGCTTATAACACCTTTTTCTTAACCTAGCTTTACCCTGCTTACTGGTAAAACTTCCAGAGTACCCATCCATGTCAGTGGCCATGGATGGAGATTGCAAGGACCTGACATCCAGGCAGCTCTCTTCATCCCAAATCTCAGCAGTTAACACTTGCCAAACAGGGCTTTCCTCAAAGAGGAGCTCTCCCCATCTGTGACAGCAGTAACAAAACACAGAAGCATCATCTATTCATCTAGATGGATACCAGTGGCACCAATCCTCACCACAGCAGTTGTAGCCTTTAATAAATACATAGAACTCATTTTTTCTAAATATTGGAAAGACTATAGCCACAGAATTGCTATTCCATCAGGATTTATTGTTATTTATGTTACACCAACAGCCTGCTATCATAAGGATCATCCCAGGCTAGTACAACAGCGTAAAGTAAGTCCTGTAACAAATCCTTAGTGCTCAACTGCCCACGCCTTGCTCTGTGCCCAAGGCAAGTGGGAGTGTGAGATGTGAAGGCGCTCCTGCTGCAGGCACCACCACCAGCAGCCTGGAGAGAAGACAACCCTCTCCAGCAGCCTTCTCTTACAGCTTTACAGGCTGGCGCTCACATGCACCTTGCATATCTTCAGCCATATGCACAGCCTTCTCCAGCACCACCTTCTTTCTTTGATCTTTCTTTGACCCCAGCAGTCCCACTGCAGGGAAGTTGGATTGTTTTCTAGTTTTACAAATGTCAGCAAATGCCATACAGACTGTAGTTATTTTGAAGTTGAGAAAAAGGTCCCATCCTAAGCTGCCAAGGATGCTCTCTGCATTCAGCCTCACTGGCCAGCCAGGAAGCAGAGCAGAGTCTGTCCTGTGGCCCTGTTGCTCCCTGGAGTTGGCTGTAAGACAAGCACTGTTTTAATGGAACTTTTTCTGACAGCAGTGATTTGCCTTAAATAGAAATGTGAGATTAATAACCTTGCCTTGTTTCCTGAATCTTCTCTAGAAACCACACACCAGAGGTGGACTCTTGTGGCATGGAGAACAACAGGTAGGTTGAGGGTGTCACCCCTAAACATTCCACAGTTTGGAGCAAGTGTGGAGCATTGCTGAAAGGAAATTTGGGTCCTAGTACCCAAAGCCAGAAGCCATGAGACCAGCTGTGCCCTCAGATACTGCTATTTTTTCTTGCTTTACTAACAGATGGTACCTCAGGGTCTTGAAATAAATAACATTTTGTTGCCTAAGCTACAAATGCTGGCATGAGCTTTAAGATGAAAAGAAAATACCCACTTACAGGGCTGTGCTATGAGTATGCCTTTAAAGATGCTGGATATTACCGGGAAAGAGAGAGCCATTGCACTGACAATAGCAGGGATTGCTGAATGGAGCTCTCTCAGTCTGACAGATGCTGAGCAGGGCTGGTTCCGGGAGCACATGATGGCTGAGCAGGGCTGTATCCACCAGCCTGCTCACTAATGACAGACCCACCAGATAACTGTGTGGGCACTGCCTCATTGCTGTTTTAGTCAACGAACCCCACTGGGTGAAACTACCAGCATGTTTATTACAAATAATATTTGACAGGATGAAATTAGTGCATAGATGCTCTTATGTTGGTTAACGAGGTCTGAAATACAATCCTATAAATCATCAACAACAGCCATCTGGTGACAGATAGATGAAAAGAAGAGCAGGCAGTGACAACACATCCACACCATTGCAGTGACAAGGGTTTAAAATAGCAGCATACCTTTACGCAGGACAGCACTGATTAGGAAATGATCAAGTATGTACCCTGGTTGCACAGTTTCCCTTTCAAGCAGGCATCATACTGGGAAGTTGGGGAGCAGTTCACAGCTGCTGAAGCAATTGAACCTTCTACCACATCCAGGTGCAGCGTGATGGATCCTTCAGTTGCACTGTTGGGCAAGAAAGACACAGTTACATTGTCCCTCCAACAAAGAAGTAGCAAGGTGCATCTGCTATGGTAGAACTGGCTAGATCTGGGTTTACAGAGTCAAACAACGACAAGACTCTGTGGGCTTGCCAACCCTGACTGGGCAAGCACTGAGGTTATCATTCTATTATGTGCCCCGCTTTGGGTATCAATGAAAATAAAGGAAAATTATGGCCAGTTTGAAATTGTTGAACATTTACAAGAAATGCATGCTTTAATTTGCAGTATTTATCACCCAATAGAACACCTCGTTTTCATTATTTAGGAGTCAGTCAGGCTTTCCAAATGTACATCTATTCTTATCCAAGGTTTATAGTAAACACAGCAGGAGTGAGTAAATTACTTTATTACAGCAATTTACATTTACTGTCCAGTATTTTTTATTTATGAAGTAAATCTACTTGGAAGACCACCACAGGTAGCAGAAGAACAGGAGGGTAAGTGTGTGGGAGGGATCACAACCCCACCCCACCTTCTGTGTGCAGCTGAATCACCTTTGCAAGCATATCTCAGCACACAGTTCCCTTCACAGCTGGGTTTGTTTTGCAGGCACACACATCTCCTGCTTTAGTACCCAATTCGCAACATATTCAGTGTTGGGAACAAATTCCAGAATTCTCTTCATTTATTGATTTATTTATGACCTCCAGTCATCACCTGGGGTAGTATCTGACTGTTCCAGACAGTCCCCTTCCACCTGGCTCTCCTAACAAGCATCACAATCTTCTCATAAAGGGTAAATAAGCACCTCCCGACCTGTTTTCTCACTTAGGCAAGCACTTTTCACAGAAGCACAATATTCTTCCCTGTAGGCTCGGTTCTGGGAGAGGAGTATATTGTAAACATTTGATATATGACTAAATGCTGTGTAAAAATTACATCCCTGAGTCCTTTCTTACTGCTGCTTGCCCTGTGCTTTAAATTATCCTATGGTGGAGTTATAAAATATCCATACATATTTAAGCTTTCTCCTAATTTGTAACCTACTACAGTCTGCTGTATCACTGCAGTTTTTACATCAATTTTAACAGTGCTCATTTGGTTTTCCCACCTATGCAAACGTGCTGCTAACAGTTCACCTCGCCTCTGTCATTTCAGTGTTTAATAGCATCCTACAACAGCATAAGATTTGCTGTGGTGAGCTGAGGGTGTTAGTCCTGGAGAAAAGGAGGGTCAGGGGAGTCTTATTTGTCTCTACACATGCCCAAAAGGAGGTTGTAGTGACACTGGGGTCAGTCTCTTCTCTCAAGTAACAAGCAATAGAGCAAGAGGAAGTGGCCTCAAGTTGTGTCAGGAAGGTTTAGGTTGGATATTGGGAAGAAATTCTTCACAGAAAGGGTGGTCAAGTACTGAAACAGACTGCTCAGGGAAGTTGTGGAGTCACCATCCCTGTAGGGTTTTAAAACACATGTAGATGTGGCACTTGGGGACACGGCTCAGTGGTGGACTAGGAAGTGCTGGGTTAATGGTTGGACTCAATCTTTTCCAATCTAATTGAGTCTATGAATTTTGACAATAACAACAGCTATATTTACCTATTCCTTATATTTTCCTCAGTACTTTGGTCTTTTAAGTCATGTCAACCTCCCATTGGGGACCAAACCCTCTAGGCTGGATGCTGTAAGTATTTTCCTAAGAATCAAGCAGGAAACATAGCAAGAATGTGTATGAATTACTCATATTCAGCAAGGAAATAACTATGCTCTGAAAATTTGAGATGAAGGCATCTCATCTAATAAATAATACTCATTTCTGAAAAAAAAAAAAAGAATAGCCCACTGATGCACTGAATTATTTTAGTGTAAAATTATAGATGCTGTCCCTACATTATGAGAAAGAAACACCATTTCAGGTCTCCAAGAACCAGCACAGTACAGCAACACCTGTGAATATTCCTCCTACTCAGTGAACTGGGAGTTAGCTCAGGAGGAAACCAAACATAACCAGGTGTGTAAGAGACTTTGGGTAATTTCTGAAGTTCCCTTGCTTGGCACTAATAGATAGCAAGAAACAATACCAGCAATTACAGTAATGCTCAGAGACTTTGACCCTGGAGTTGATCTTAGGTGTATAACTGTGTATCATACACCAACAAGCAAGGGCAAGCTGATCAGACCTCTCACACAAACTACCACAGAAGAACATGAAACCCAAGAAGAAAACGATGTGTGACACATGTAAAGCCACTGCTGAAGGGCAGAGCTGCAGAAGACCAGGTACATCAGTCTCAGCTGATGCAACTCTGTGTTTGGTAATCCTCTGGG
The DNA here is from genome assembly GCA_013396755.1 of Sclerurus mexicanus. Lineage (NCBI taxonomy): Eukaryota > Metazoa > Chordata > Aves > Passeriformes > Furnariidae > Sclerurus > Sclerurus mexicanus. Next base: position 226,898 of record VWZF01004324.1, read on the forward strand.
AAAAAATTGGCATGGGAAATGTTTGACAGAGAAAGTGGGTGTTCTGACAAGTTCATTTTGAGAAAACATGGCACTCAGGCTTTTGGGACAGGCAGGAACTTACAGTGCCAGGAGGTGCTTGGACTAATTGTGGTAAATGAACCATCAGCAGTGGTAGGAAACATCTTTGAAAAAGCTGGGTGCTAGTTCCAAGTATGAGGCACAGAGCAAAGAATGTGATCTGGTCACATTTCTTTTACATCTAGATATCAAACTGCCTTCTAACCCACAAACAATAAGAGATTTTGCTCATTTGCTTGCTCTGCTGATACAACCTCATCACTTCCAAAACAAAGTGCAGTGATGGCTTTGCTGCTGCAAGCATTCATTGCGAGTCTTTTAATGCAAATAACCCACACCTTGCAGTCATTCCATATAAAAGATTACATTTGCAAAAAGATACAGGGCTTTAAAACGTCACATCTTGCAGTCTATGGCTGCAATGTATTTCTAAGTCAGCCTTGTCATACAAAGCAGACACAACATTCAAAGAAACAGGAGCCTGCTGCTGTTAATCTTAGAGATTACAAAAATAAGACGATTTTCCTTGATATAAGACCACAGAGGAGAAGAAATCTGCTCAAATCACCATTACTGTGCATGCAGTAACACTAGAGAGTGGCAACTGCACTTCTGACAAAAGTGTACCCTGACTTACTAAACAGGGCACTGTGGTGATCACCCAGCTGACACGGAGAGGGTCCTTGCTGGGCACATGGAACATGGAAGAGTACCCGCTTCCCACTCTGCAGAGACAGTACTTGGGAAGAAGAAGATTGGGAAGGCCCAGCCTCAGTTCTCACACCTGAAATGCCACTACTGCAATGGGTGACACCGTTGCCAGTGATCCCCTGTCCATCAACCAGTGTTTGGGATGTGCTTTGACATCCCTCATCCTTACAGAAGTCTAGGATTCAATTCTTCCTTCTGGCCTTCACAGGACTTGCTGTGGGCTCCATCCCCCAGACTGACCACTGCATTTTGCAAAAGCCACACCTTCAAGCATGTGATCACCTAACCCCAGGAGAGCCTCAAGATCACAGCAGTTCTCGAAGCTACAATAACTGCATCTGCTAGTGGGGAAGAAGCAATTACTCAAACCACGCTGATGGCAGAATGTTCAAGCAGTTTTAGAAGCTTATCAGGGATCTCAGTTTTGTGACTTGTTTTCAAATTTCCTCTGTAAGTCATGTGTCAAAAAAATTGCAAATAAACAATGAAAAAGATATTGAAAATATTATTTCAGTCAGCAGTAAAATGAAACAATGCAATGGAAGATTAATTTCCCCTCAGAGTATGCTGAGTGATGACACAAATACTCATTTCAAAGGATGCAAAAGACATTGTGCCCCAAAAGATGGAGCATGATTATGAGCTTAATGGGTTGTTTAACTTGATAAAGTGCCAGTTTCTAAATAGAAACTGTGCTTTAAATATTTAATCACATTTTGAACAGTCTCCCATTTTTTCTTTGGCTAAAAACAGACACCAAAAAAATTGCATTTTTCTTTAAGCATCCAAAAATGTTGATACAGAAATTAAGCAAAGGGAGGAAGATTTAGTTAAATTTGAACCTATTTGGGTACCTTATAGTTAAAGCAGCAAAGCTTCAGGGCAGATCCCAGCCCCTAGTCAAACACATGCCACCCAATAATGGGATTTGCCTGTGTCTTGGCTTTCCAATGGCTTACACACCTACGAGTGAACACATCAGGGCCTTTCCCTTGCAGCCCCATGGAACCAATCCTCACACCAAGCATCAGTGGTATCACTGCCACAGCCTGGTGTCCTCTTACTGCCCCTGCCCAGGGAATTGAAAGCCTTATCATGAGTCTGGCAACAGGACATGCCAAATGCACTGCATCCCACTGTCTGCATGCTAACCCCACTGGGCAGCGATCCTCTGCCACCCATCACACCTTCTGCATTGCTGCCTTCTCCTATCTGCTTTAGTCTCCATCAGTATTTCACTCCCTTCTCATCTGCAGCCCCTGGGCAGTTCAAGACATACACTGGCTGTCTTCCCTTCTGCCCACAGAAACATGGAAAACCCTATGTATTTCCATCAAAAGATGTAGTAAACGCTTAAAAGAACTAAAAAGGAGATGTCAAACGTTCCTCTTGGAATGCAGACCAAGGCCACTGGCTGTTATTTCATCAACTTGAAAAGTACAAGATAAAAGAAGGATGGCAAGAAGCTCTGAGGACCCCTCCAAGCCAAAAGGGATCCCCAACCTGCCTCTGAAGGACCTGGGTGCCCACGCTGTGGAAACAGAGAGCTGATGGCACAGGAAAGTTTCTGGTTGCTTTAGCTTTGAGCCCACCAGGATGGGATCACCCATGCTGACAAGCCCACACTCACAATGCCACTCTGTTGTGTCAGGCTCCGGTCAAGGACCAGAATACATCACAGTAAGCCCAGCCCCAAAACCCCAAGAGGCTTTTTCCTATCCAAATATTCCCCTGTGCCCTCTCCCAATTGTCACTTCCCATGAGAGAGAAAAGCTGCTGTCCTTTTTTTTCTTGACAAGGCCATAGCATTGCACTTTGAAAGAAGCAAATGCCTTTGTAGCTGGGGGTTTTACATCCCAATGACAGACTGCAGATCCCTGACTGCAGCAATCCTGAGTCCCTGACACATGCCTCCAGCCCAGCAGAGCAGGGGTGGGAACAACCCCTCCAGCAGCCACGGGGCTCTGCTTTTTGCAGAGTCGGGTCCTTGGCAGCCAAGAACAAATTAACATTCAAGTGAGTCTGTTTGGATAACAGAAAATGCAAAAACGCCGCATGGCAAGTGATCCCTTTTCGAGCAGCATTACAAGCCTGGCAGCTGTCCAACTGGCACAGTAGCTCCGAACAGCGAGCACACACCACTTAGCTGGTGATGTGTAAAGGGCACCTCTTAACAATTCCTGCCTTGAAAAACTGTCTTGTGAAATTTTTGAGCTTGTATTCATACATCACCCGAATCAGCTGTATATCATTCAGCATAGCTATTAGTTCCAGGCTCTAAATAAATCTAGCATCTGTGTCACTCACCAGCAGTAACAGTGTGACACTTCTTTTTTCAGTTTGTCTGTTTTCCCTTCTTTTTGGCACAGACTGCTGGTTGATGAAGTTATGGATACTTCCTGGAGTGACTGCTTTTGCACTTTTCATTGTTTGAGCTGTCAGCAGCTCCCTGTGTTTGAAGCCATAAAACCCACTGCATCTTCATCTTCAACTTCCCTAAAAGCTCTCCTTTCCAATCCCATTTCTACTAATGCTCTCACTGGATCAAACTCCACTGTCAACTATCTGAGGTGCCTTGTTCCTTTGTTTTATTACAGAATATTTGAGCCAACTGATAGGTGTCTCAGAGCCCAGTCTGACTTTTCTTGAAGGGACCTGTGGGGCCATGTCTCTCCTCCACTGAGCTTCATAAGCACAAAGGGGAAAACACAGATGCAAGAATCCTCCTCAAAGCAGCTGCCTCAAGCCCACATCTCCTTTCCCAGGTGCCAGAACATTGGCCATGCTCCTTACAGAGAAAGTAAACATTCATCTTAGAGTCCCGTGTAGATCTGACTTGCCCCTGCCTAAAGGTTACCACTTTTAATTTAATTTAGAGCTGGAAGCTGTGCAGAGACGCATACACAAGCACAGAGCATGGCAAATAGGGCTTTTCCTGCTGGAAGACACAACAGGAAAATGTTAAGCACAGCACAGCTCCTTCTTTGCCTCCCAATGGTGAGCCCAGTCTCAGGTCTCCCTCTAACACTCTTCCAACCCACAGACATTGCTCTTGGAGGGGTAACACATGTGAACTACTTCATTGCTGCTGATGCACGAACAAAGGCAACGGCAGATGGATTGTAAGAGATGTCCAACACGAGGGTGTCAGGGCCAAACATCTCCGAGGCAGAGGGGCCAGTCCCCAGCAGCCTGCCCGGGGCAGCCACACTGCTAGAACAGGGCAGTGCAGTTTCAGACTGATGCACTTTACAGCCTCAACTCCTTGGTTGCCAGTTGAGCCTTGCTCTTTCCCAGTAGGTTTTGTCTGGCTTTGCACTCCTACTGCTTTTTAGGGTCCTTAGGAATTTCACAGATCAAACATAATCAAAAACCAAGCAACCAACTCAACCTCCAGCACTAGCTTATTTTCTCTGCAAAGAGGTGGTGAGAGAGATTTGGACAAATACAAATTTCATTGCTGTCAAAGGGCTGGGGAACCCCCCCACCGCAGGAGCACCCTGCCATTTACAGAGGAAAGAGGTAATATGTGTAGGTAGAGAAGTCACTCACACACACAGGAATAAGTATGATGCGGTCATGGAGAGTAGCTCTGGAGACCTCCAAGCCCCTGAAGCATACTGACAGAGGGAACCACCATCATTCAGAAAGGCTGCTGGAAGCCAAGGAATTCCAAACAAGAAAACTGAAAGCATATTCTTCTGTAGGTCAGGTAACATGTACACTCATCATAGTGACCCCATTGATACCAGCAAGGTTTCCTGCAGGATAAATTCCTGATTGGCCTGAGCTAGAGAAACAAAATTTGACCTTCATTGTTTTTTTGCCACAGTCTGTCTTGCTGGGACCTTTTTCACTTCTGATCTCATTGCTTCTATTCTGGAGCCCATTATTTTCTCTTGACTTGCAACTATCCTGACAACAGCCAATTTACAAGATCAAAAATTTAATGTAAATGAAAAAAATCTCAAAACTAACAGCTAACAATCTGAACAAAAGAAAAAGTCTAATGAAGTAGCTATATGCAAATAAGAAAAATATTGAACTATCTTATTGTGCTGGCCTGATCAAGGCTAATGAGAGCATGTTGGTAACAGTCAGAATCGCTTGTGTTTGTAGACATTCAAGCTCGGGAGGAAAGTTTATTGCAAGAGCTCTTTAGGAGTAGATTTAGAGCACAGAGCAGACGGGCACGCAGAGTGGTGGCACTGGGGTGATGCCCAGGTCTGCTGATGCACACAACCAATGCAGAAACCACTCTGCTGGGCTGGGGAAGACTGGGCTCCTGGGGAGGGGGGGCTGCCTCCTGAGCCTGGTCCCAGGATGCACCACCTGCCAGAGATGGATTTTTCTCCTGGGAGCATATTTGAGCTTATTTAGCTAAGTGCATCAAAAGTAAAAAATAAATAGACAAAAACATCAAGAAATGTAAGACAAAATTAGTTAGGATAAAACCTATCTGATGGGTGGCATTATAAATACCCAGGAATAAACACAGCCCATCCAAGACTATTTTCAAAGGAAAGCAGCTCAGCTTTGATGCCTTTGCAGTCCAAGGACTTTGGCTCTTTGCTTAAACTCCTTCCATTGTGTTTCATGTTTTCTCAGGGGAAAACAGAGGCATCAGAAAAACACCCTTTTTAAGTAGGCTGCAGCTGAAGAGATGGCTTCATCTCCCGTGCAGAGATAAGAAGTGCTTTGCTTTTCAAGAGGTTGAAGTAAACAAAAATCAGCAATCAAGGGATTCAAAGTGCCCAAGGAGTCTTCACTCACTCAGTGTTGAACAAGTTCAATTAAAACCAAAAAACCCAAACCAAGCCACAACCCCAGAATCACAACAGATGTCCAGGCACTGATGCTGCCTTCTGGCTACTGGAAGAAGAAACAACATCACAAGAAGAGGTGCTGAAGTGTACTTTTCCCCAGGTGAATAAAAATAAAAGCTCTGTGAGAGACACATGCAAGACCTGCAGCCTGTGGAGTCCAGTGGGAACATTGCTTATGCTCACCACTCCATCCCTGCTCTCCACAGTCCTGTAGAAGGATGTATCAGGAACCCCAGTGCTTTTCTTCCTCCTATGAGGGCTGATGTTTACCTCCATCCCCTGCTCCAGCTGCATCTTGCAGCTCCCTTTGAGCTGTGACCATTGCTCACGCTTCTGTCCCACTCTCCTCATGGTGGTGGTGGGTCTGCTGCTGGCCTTCCAGTGTCACTACTTTCTCCCACAACCCCTGACCATCCCCACAGCCCAGCCAGAGCCGACTGTCCATCCCCAGGGCCACAGGTGCCATCCTGCCCATAGAAGCCTCTGGCTCAGACCATTCTCAGCAGCCCTCCCACCACCCGCCAGCATTAGGTTGGAGGCCACAGCTGAGTGAAGGGGCAGGGTGATGGCACCTGAGGGCTCACAGGCAGCACTCAAACACTCAAGAAAGGAGCAGACTGTCTCAGGAAGCACTGCACGTACCTGGCCAGGGGCCAGAAGCAGACTGGCCGCAACACTAACTTATCAGGAACAGACAACTCCACAAGCAGCCTGCAGACAAGCTCCTGTGTAAATCACAGAGCCTCAGGCAGGGTGAGGACCACAACCACAAGGTTCAGGGCAGTGAGGTGCCATTCCCTAAGCAAGGCAGGAATGCAGGCAGCACCAGCAGGCAGTGGGTGCAGCACAGCCCCAGGAGCAGCACACTGGGAGGAGGCAACTCAGAGACCTGCCTGCCACCCCTCCACTCCCAGCAGAGTGGGACTCCAGGTGCTGAAGTCCAGCAGTTGTATTTTACCTTAATATTTTCCTTAGGTTGACCATGTTCTTATTTTCCTCATGGAAACACAGCTCCCAGGCTTACCCCATCTCTTCACAGTGCTTCTACATCCCTAATAAGTTCATATCCCCCAGACAGTCCTCAGCCACTGCTGCAGATTATGAGCCACTACACCAAGACAGTCCTGGGAAAGCAGCAGACGGATACAATCCTCTCAGTGCTGTAGCAGAAATGCTACAGAATAAGTCAAGCCCTGCTTTATCATTCACCACAGGATCTATTTCCACATCCTCAGGCAATTCAGATTCAGGTTTCTGCAATAATCAGATGGACTTTGATATTTCTTATGATCAAATGGATGTGTCATGCAGGGCTCCTTTAGATAAAGGGGCTTTCAATTAAAAGGTTGTTTCTTGCCCTGTAAATGATAGCATTATTTGAAATAGGAAAGTTGCTAGCAAACCTCAGTTAATCAGCATTTAACAATTAAGAACACAAGAAAACTATTATCATAATTATCTGCTGTGGTAATTTTACATTTTCTTTTCCTAAGTGAATGAAAAATAAACTGACAACAACTATCTGAGATTTTAAGTGAAGTCTTGCAGGCCTTGGGTGGCAGGTGGTCCCATGATGGCCCAGAAACACTGCAAAGCTCCCAAAACCCCAGAGGAACAAGGACACCTCCCCTTCTAGCAGCATAGGACTCTGCTAAGCAGGAAAGGGGTCAGTGAAGAGACTCCCCTGCTCAGTCGTGGTACCTGTAATACCACATGAATTAAAGGTGACTACACTGCTGTCTCCCAGGAATGCTACCACAGTAATCAAGGTTGTGCTGCTGCAACCAGGAGGGCACTGAAACACTCCAGACTTTTGCTCTGCAATGAAGTCTATAAACCCAGTGACCTGGCACTGTTTGACAGACAGAGGAGAAGACATCCAGCATATTGAGGCTGTTAGCAAGAGCCAGGGAACAACAAACAGCATCATGCTATGAAATTAAATTGAAATGCAATAAAAGTCCCACACGGGAAAATATGCAGATCAACCTGAACTTTGTCACTTTGCTGAATTACAGCACATTTCGTGACAGGGATTGCTTTTCAACTGGAAAGTAACAGATTTTTCTCTCTGATGTTACTGAAATCTGGACATAAAAAGCAGTTTTCTTGGGAAGTGAGAGTGGAAATACAATAGAACTTCTAGAGAACATCACTTCGTTTCATTCAAAGGGACATTGGTTTTAAGGAGAATTGAAGTTTTAATCAAAGATCTTTCTTATGTTTGTCAAAAGCAGGGAAAAGTGACAACCGCTTGTTGGCTGTTGGCTCATGCTGAGCCAACCCTTTGAATATTATTCCAGTTGATTAAATTTGCATTGCTAATGGGGGAGAAGCCATATGTCTCACACACCTGTAGAATACAGCTTGGGGTTTTGAAAGGTTATTAACACACTATTGTGTTCTGGCAAGGAAGGATTTCACCAGAGTGGGATGAAGAGCTGCTGGGGGTGCAGAGTCCCCTGTTGCTGCTCCCCTTTCGTGCTGTGCAGGTGTTGTCTCCATGGCTCATCCCACAGCCAGCTACACAAGTGTAGCAGCAGGGGAGAGCAGAAACCTGCCTCTTCCCGGGCAAAAACCTTTCAGCTTTAGCAGAAGTGTCTATAAGGGCAGCATGAAGCCTCACCTAGAAAAAGAATAGAAAAAGAGCATGCAAGAGATTTAAATCTTACAGAATTGCTTATGAAGATAATGGAATTGCTGCTCTCTGTCTGACTTCATCTCAGTTTTAAATGTCTTGGGTAAAACTGAGGGGTTTGCTTTTCCTGTTGTCCAGGTAAGGATTTTTTCATCACTAGAGATTGCTAAAGTTATTGTTTGCTCCTTCAGGATATATTCAAAAAATTAAACAGACTACTCCTACTCCCCTTAAGACTTTGTAGAGGGATTTTATCCTGATTAAAGCATTAAAAATTAATGCCACTCAGACAAGTCCCTTCGGATTCTACAGACTGCAGCTATTGCCTGTCTCCTCCAGGTATTTCAGTCGACATTATCTGTAATTAACATTACGTGTCTTAGCCACTGGCTTTTTGTCAGAGAATTTTCAGCGGTGTAAATGGGAGCCTGTCCTGCCTGCTGTGAAAACCAGCCTCAAACACCAGGCAGATCTAGTCTTGTCCTCTTTCTGGCAAGCAGCTTTATCAGCAGTGAAGCAAACCCTATATTGAGACAATTTAGAGTTCATTTGACTTTTCAGGCTAAGGAGCCTGCTGGGAATCAGCTCTCAATCCTCACTCCCAGCCCTGCCACATCCAGGCTCAGAGACACCATTTATTTTTTCCACTTAAAAGCTGTTGCCTGAGGAGAGGACAAAGCATTCCAGAAAACCCAGCTGAGCTTACTCTGTGTTCCATACAGGTGGGAACATGTTTGGTCTCAGGATGGAAAAGCTCTGTCAGGAACTCTCATCCACCACCAAAAGAGCCCTTGGCAAGCATCACTTTGACCAGTTACCAGTCCAGCCTCAGTATTTGGGAGTTACAAGTTTCACTCTCCCCTGAATTTCCAAAACTTTATTGGGCTGAGAACCCTTTAGGGACAGCCAGGCATAGGAGGTCTTTACAGCAACATTGCAGAAAGCATGATAAAGAGACAGAAACATGAGCTGGTATTGTTCATGGGCATGTATACATTCTCCTTGCTTCGTGGGTATCTTTGGGCAGACAGAAGGACACAGAAGCCCGAGTGTGCTTTTTCCCAAAGCGCGCTCATAAATCCTGACACAGAAAAGAGGATCTAGCAGGACAAACACTGCATTTTGTTCAAAAACATAAAGGAAATACTTGCTATAATGACCTCAGGGATGAGTTCAGACAGCAGCATCCAGAGCACAGTCAAGCAGTGCTGAAGAGCAAGAGCCAGAGCGGCTCCCACCACAGGGACCGGCAAGGAGTCCTGTGAGGCAAAGGGACATGGGGAAGGAGGTACAGTGGCAGCAGGTGACTCCCCTGGCCCAGCATTTGTGAAAATCAATGCCTCGCTGCAAATACCAAATGAAAAACTTGGCACAGGAGACCTTTGAAGACTGAGGAGAGCTGCTTCATTTCCTGCCCATATTAATGTGTGTCTCGAACTGCTTTGGTCCCCACTGCACTGGTTGGAGGTGGCCTTGGGTGCACTCTCTTCTGATGCACTGAGTCCCTTTCCACCTGTGTTTCTCTCTTGGCTTTAAAAACACAACTGCATCAAGACAGCTACTTCCTGTCACAATGCCTGGAATTGCAGGTTGTCTTAAATAAAGGACTTCTTTCAGAGCTGGCAGGAACACTGTTACTGTGGTCAGTTTGTCAGAAAGTTTTGTTTGGGTTCATTAGCAATTTGCCTTTTTTAGTTGCAAAGGCATTTAGATTTTGATAAAACTTGCTGCCAGTTTTCCAGAAATGTCTGAGGTGATAATTGCTGTTTTAAAAATACTCTTCAGGGAAACTTATTTGTCAAATTATGAGGTGTTTTCAAAATCAACCAAATATTTTTACATTTCCAAAGCAAAAATATCTGGGATGACAAGATGATAGAGGCAATGCTGGCATGAAATTGCTTTTAAAATTCCAAGTTTTTGACTTTACACAAGACAGAAATGTCAAACCCTCAAGATTATTAGTAGGACAAAAAAAAAAAAATCAAACCACCCAAAGGAACCTACACTGATGCCTCAGTTCAACTCTTGTCGGGGAACTCTTCACTCAGTTTTAGCGAACAGGGTTCACTATATCATCACCCCGGTCAAGATGATGTTGTTGGCTACCTGCTTTTCCTAGAGTTCAAAGGACTCAGGCACCCAAACACAGGTGAGATGCCTCCTTCCTGTGACAACCCATCCCAGCACAACTCAGGAGTCTGGCATGGATGCACAGGCTATTCCTGTTGGCTTTCCTGGAGCTGTAAAGGCATCTGTGTGGTTGGAAAAGGCTTGTTACAGCAAAGGGCAGCTCTGCTCAGTGTTGAGAAGAGCACAGATTCCTGCTAGAGGCTTTTCTCTAAGTTTCCACAGTGTTTACTCCTTCCCAAGCAAGGGAACAACCACCAAGAAAAGCAACAATTGCAACATAACTGCAAACATTCTGAAAAACAATCAACTTTTAAGTATAACAAACAAGTATTCTGAAAACAATCAACTTTCTTTGGTAAAGGAGCATGTTATTAACAAACATACAGAACTAACTGCAAGATTAGGCACCAAAGTAAAGAAAAATGCACAAGCACTCTGCAACAATTCCCTGCAGAACAACAGAGCCTCTTCCAGGCTCAGCACTGACATCCCACATCTGGGACAGCTACACCCACAGGACACAGCAATGCCTGAGCTGGGGACAGGGGCAAAAGCTTAGTGGAGGACAAGAGGCTGGAGCGCTCTTTAAGGTGATAAAAGACAATTCAAGCGGTGTGAGATGAAGCCTTTGGCACAGTCAGCCTTAAGAGACAGTTATCAAGACACAAACGCATCCCTTTTGGAACAAAGGCAGCCCATCCTCAGCCACACTGCACAGTAAGCTCAAGGACATGTGGTGTCTGAGCACGCAGAGCTCTGCTCTCTACACTCTAACTTGGAAAGGACCTTGAACGCTCTGTTTAAATTTAATTTATAGACAAGAAACCCAAAGTTTCTTAAAAGAGCACATCAATAAATTAGCATCAAATTTTGCTGCCTTGTCAAGGATTAGCAGTTTTAATCCATTTCAAGTATGAATTGGGAATTAGAAAATAGTGCTGAGATATTAATAACAAGAAGTTCAGTGTGTGCCCTTAATTTGCTTAAATTTAAAAGGGCTGGTAGAAATTTTTATGCAGTGAAGCTTAGCAGATAGAATAAAAATGTCTTAATGGCACAACATACCTAGACCTTCTGGGCTAAAGCTCTGTTTTTCTATTGCTTTCTACATCTGACATTTGCTGGCTGAACCTGTGAGTACCTGAGGTGTGTACCAGGAGTAGTTGAGTCAGCATAACTAACTGCTGTGGACAGAACTAAACAAGTGGGCTTTGGCAGCAGACTGCACCTTCAACTGTTACCTTTAAACCAAAGTATCCTTAGCTTGCTCCTCTGAATCTATCAGGAGACTTCCCAGTTTGACAAATTAATCAACCTGACTAAATAGTCAACTAACTTTAGTCCCAAAGGCTACAAAGCCCAGTTTTCCAGAAGGGGCTTGATATGGTGTCTCTCCAGCATGAATACAAAAAAAGAGATCTACATTTTAAGTTGGAGCATGGATCTGAAACCAACATACTCATATGACATGAAAATAATTGTTTGCATCCATGCAATGCCCCGTTTAGTCAAAATGTGCATTTAAACATGGAGTGAAAGGACCCCTATATTCTGCACGTTAATGCTGTTAATGCCGAGTATGTCTGCATGACTTATGGTATACACAAGGATGAAGAAGTGAAATCCTACACATAAATCAATTTAAAGGCAAGAAGATTGATCCAGGGTTAAGGGACTAGCCTTGAGTTTGGAACACTAAGGCTCACATCTCTCCTGCAACCCACTTCTCCCACAGTAAACAAAGTTATAGGAGTGTTGTAGCACAGTCAGAGATTGATGCAAGGGAAAGTACTTCCTAGACTGGAAAAATTCAGATATGAGTATTGAAGAAAGGATTCAAAAGTCTTAATTTCATACATAGATTTTTTTTTTTTAGGAAAACATTTCCATGGGACAATATACACCCAGATTCAGGAGATTTTCTCCTAACTTCAGCAGATTTTAGCCTTGGCACCTTGACCATTGTAGCTACAGCTCACAGATTAGACACTGATACTCTCTATTTGGGATCTCCACACCAGCTATTGTGGAAATTCTTAAGACTCTGTTTTCTCCCAGCAATGTCAAAGGAATGACTTTTTCCATCTTCTTCCATCTCTTTAAAATCGACATACAATTTCCAATTAGCTTTCAATTAAGTGCTTAAAAAAAACCCACACTTTGAAAGGGGAACTGCACTATATGTGCTAATGTAATAATGCCAGTAGGAGACTCTAACCATACTTCTCCATGAGCTGCAGTGAGCCAGCCCTGCATGCCCAGCAGCAGCATCCCCCATCCTCCTCCTTGCCCAGTTGGTTCCTGCCCTCCCACATCCAGGCACTACAGCAGTCCATGCTGAGATCTGTATAGCAAAGGTGGCATTTGGGGTCCTCTGAAAAAATAGCAAAAACCCCCAAAAACAGACATTTTCACTGTGATGGGCCTCTCAAATCTTTTACAAGCCTGAAATGATTTTGCAGTTTCCCTCTCCTGGTGCAATACCAGACCATACACCTCACACTCTTTAAGTGTACCCATCTACACAGATACTGACTTTTGGATAAGCTTTTGAGCCTGTATTAAGCCATGTGTGGTCTGTGGGTGAACAGCAAACCACAAAGGGCCAAGACCCAGAGGTCTGCCTGAGGTTTTCTGCTAAATCCTTCCATCACTGACTGTTGCTGTCTCCAGCCATTCACCTCCTCTTTCCGTCAGCAACTGGGAAGGCAACTGAAGATGTGCTTGAATAATCAGAAGAGAGGTGCCCACACACCCCTTTTATGCACATATGCCCTTTCATGGGAGCTTTCAGCCACAATGCTGCACTTGTAAAAACAGAACAGGTGGGGATAAAGAAGGTAAGATACACCAAACGTGATTTTAACTGATTGTCAGCACCTCAGGGATAAAATTAACATACCCCAAGCCATTTGGAGAATGCCCACAAAGCCTCCTCTCTAGCAGAGCCTCATATATCATCAGTGTAATGGGTGTTAATGGGCTGGTGGCTTCAAAGCTTTTCAGTGAACACAGATATTTTCTCTTTGACAAATCACTTTGATCATTTATGCTACTAGTTATTTTTAATTCCAAAAATGTCATATTAATTGTTTGAAATGTGCTGTACAACAGGGCACGGTATTGTTGATTACCTCCTCTAAACTTCTGCAAAACAAATAGCAAAAATTGCGTCTAGGTATGTAAAAAGGAAATGCAATTAATATAAATTGAGCTGTGAGCTAAGGACTGCTTTTTCCTCCCAGATAACAGCAGATATTATTAGGATAAGTTGTGCAAAGAAGTCGAGACAAGACTGTGATATTATGGTCATAAATCACAATGTCTTGACATAACCTCATTTACAATGCGCACCTCATTCCCATGGCCCTTGCACATCTAAAGTGAAGGGAGAGGAGACCATGCTCATCAATAGTTGCGTCCTGGTAGCAGAAAAGAGTCTTCTCTTTTTCTAGGCAGAATGATAACAGGAGAAATCTCATCATGTCACACAGTCACTGTACATTATATCTATAATCCTGTCTGTCCAAAATTTTTCAACAGCTCACTCTATTTTCCCTTTAAAAAGAATTGCTGTAATTTATCTGGAGCATAACAAGTAGGGTGAAAAAAACCCCAAAGCTAAATCCAACAGTTGTGGATCAACCAAAACCACTAGTATTAAGAGCACTTAATTTGATGCAAAGTTAATTTTTTATGGTTTCCATTTCACCAGAAACAGAAAAAATATCAGGGTTCGTAACTCTGGGCAGTTCAGCTACCTCTCAGCAAAAATAATAACCAGCTCTGTACACCATCTTACCTGTAACCTTTGTCATAGACCGAGGCAGGCAGAGAACCTCTGCACTGACCCTGGCTTAAGACTTCTCTTGACCTGCCTTTGCTGCCCAGGAGAGTGTTCAAGTTCCGAGCTAGAAGCACAGCATGAAGAACACATGGATGAACTGATAATGTCTTGAAGATGTGCCTCTTAGAGCACAGCAGATGTAGGACTCTGGTCTTCTGGAGCCATCACAAAGAGATGCAGCTGATCAGAGAAGCAGGTAAGGAAGGATGCTTAATGCTCCCTCCAAGAAGCAACAACTTGCTCTGAACATGCACTTCCATGGGCAAGAAGTCCTGGACAAAGTCCATGACTCCACAGAGCTGGAAAGCAGAGTGGAAGCAGTGTCTTGTCTCACGTCCTAAGGTTAACAGAATCACCTAGCACAAGACTGAAGCTGCCCCTTATCAGAGTTGTAGGAAGGCTCGTGTGACACACCAACTTCACGTGCAGGACTGCTGATTGGTTCCAAATATCTTCCAGATAATAAATTGTTCTGAAGCAAAATTTTCCTGATAATTTAATTTTTTTTATGCTGAAATTAAAGATATTTCCAGTATTTCCTATCAACCACTACATATGTTTTGCTAGGACATCTTAGACTAAGACAAAGGACATCACAAAAACATTAGGAAATACAGAAAGAAAATGGTCAAGATGATATTTGTCCTCAATTTGACCTTATTTTGGAATAGTCCATAATAAAGTGAAAGTAAATCTTTCAAAATAGAGATACAGATTTTAATTTCTCCTAATTAAAAAAATAGCTGTAAACAACCTATTTAAATGAAACAGGTTGAATGAGCAAGGGGAGGAGGTGCATCCCACCTCCTCCCTTCCTTTGTAACAGGCCAAATCAGCTTACTGCACTTCCAAGTTGTTGACATTATCCCAGAAGTAATCATGTTGCTGTCTAGCCAGGGAAGATTGATGCCTATCTGTACTGACAGACATGCTGATCCCTCTTCTCCTTAGGTTTCCAAGGTTATGATTTGACAGTCAATTAAGAAGTTCTCTCTTCCCTGACAAACAGTTTGGCTCCACTGACTTTCTCCCACCCCTTCTCTTCCCATAAAACACCTTCACATTCTCCCCTTGATCACAGGGATTTTATTAGAATCCTGTTTCAGCAGCCTAGTTTTGGATTACTTTCTTCAACCTCTTCTGTACCATGGAGAAGCACCGTGGCACCTGCAACTGGGCAGCCCTTGCCTCTCCTGCCAAGGTGACAGAGGAGCACAAACCTCACAGCTGCTCTCACACAGTCCCAGCCATACACCCTAAAACTGCTGTTTCCCTGCTGCCTACACCAACCCTCTCAGAGATGGACTGATGGGGGTCCATATCCAGGGGGCTGCCATTGCCCCTTCCTGATGGTCACTGCAGCCCACAGCAAAGTTGGTTTCCCCCCAAGCAGGATGCAAGAGAGCAAACCCAGACAGCATGGGAGATGACAAAGTTGCACATTTCCAGCTTCATTCTTCTACCTGTAGATGGCATGGATATACCTTGCTATCTCAAGCAGCTCTCCCCTTCTGCTCACTTGCTTAGTAAGCAGCATTCTAGAGATCAGCACTTTTAAATATGAAGTACTATCTAGTGGGCGAAATTAACTCCCAATAGGTGATACAGAACAGCTATATAAAGTATCTGCTTGGAACACCAATGCTTTTAAGGGCATTAAAAGTAATACTCAAGTGAGAAACAACTGTAGGAACTATTGTACTTGACTTTGCAAAGATGTCTTTATGCAAATGCAGTTGCCTACAGAGTGAAAAACCAAATCCAACACCGTTCCAAAGAAACAATCAGGAGGAAACTGAGCAGCATCCAAGCTACACAAATGTGTAGGACTATTCCTGTGAACTTCATCCACCGAGATGTGCCTCAACAAATACTACCTCAGACCAGCTGTAGGAGGCTGTTCTCAGGAGAAGCCACCTATCTGGCTGAATTAGCAACCGTGCCTGTGTAGCTTTGGGCCACTTATGCAAAAGCATTTAATTCCCTCAAGGTTCAGAGTAGTGCTTAGTGAGAATGACAGGAAAAGTCAAAAATCCTAGCAAGTGTGACTGCAAGAAGAATTAGGTACCCTTGCATTTCTGTAACCCCTAGTAACTCCTCCCTCCATAATTTAAGCAGTTAAACACTCTTGTAAATCAGATACACAGGATCTTTCTTTAGGTGCTCCTGAAAAGTTTATTCTTAACTAAAAAACACTTAGATTTTTTTTTCCAAAACCTTGCACTTGACTAAAGCGAGAAATTTACTCCATGCAGAAAGTAGATCACAAACAGAACTTAATACCTTCACAAAAGAGACCCTGTGTCTGCAGGGAGCTGAAGGTTACCTGTAAAAACCTGCTTGCTGCAATGACTCTCCTCTACCAAAAAATAATATTAATTTCAGGCATTTTGTACGGTTGCAGTGTTCAGAAGCCATTCCTGCAAAGCCTTCTCACATGGCGCCATTAGCACCTACTTGCAATGCACCAAATTAAGTGTGTAGGCAGGACTGTGGAGAAGTAAAGTCAAAATAATTCATATGTGCCGCTACCTAGGACACCACTTAGAAGACACAACAGAAATCCTGCGCATAACTTAATACTTCTCACAGTAATTTTTTTAAGACACAAAAATCTTCCCCTATAGTAAAGAACACCAAACAGCTTCAGGTCCCCTCAACTCTTGACTTGGACAAGTAACCTCATCTTAGAGCAACAGCTATTTGCTGTGAGTGTATCCTTATTTTACTTCTCTCCCTACCTGAGGGCAGCTCTGCCAGTCATTGCAGAACATATAAATCATGTACCCTTTTGGAAATGAAAAAGCATTTGAAATCTGGGCTGACTTCACACTGCAGACATGCCAAAAGTTGGAAGAAGTAAGTTGGCAAAGAAACAATAAGCATTAAATCATACCTGCATTAGGAACAAGGGCTCACTCTGAGAGAACCATTACTATATTATTTCATTTTCTGCCTCTTTTTAGAGCTGATGAAGGGACCAAAAATTACATTAAAAAGATGACACAGGATATTTTAATAGTAACTTCTGTATTTTAGCTTTAAAAGCATACCCATACTCTTCAGTGGGTTTGAGAAACGCTAACCTTCATTCTTAAGTGACTGAGAAAATATCTTGCTCACATTCCTAAAAATCCTGATTTATTCTGGGGCATGAACCACAATGGACTTAATTTTTCTTTAAGAAAGATGAAACAACTAACAATGCAACTAATTTCCTCCTAATGCATAAGAAAACAGACAATTTCCCTGAGTATGAAGCGATACTATGTGCACCAAAACTCAACCTTGTTTAAAATAGAAAGCCACATGAGGAAATTGGACTGAAGCACAACTTCTTTTAAAGACCTGTGAAATATTCAGGGCCGTTTTTCAGCCAAGTAAAATGTTTCAGGTCAAATCAGAACATTACAGGACAGTGCCAGAAGCAGAGTTTCATCTTGTGTACCTAGACTTCATATCG
Source organism: Sclerurus mexicanus (assembly GCA_013396755.1). Lineage (NCBI taxonomy): Eukaryota > Metazoa > Chordata > Aves > Passeriformes > Furnariidae > Sclerurus > Sclerurus mexicanus. The sequence goes on from VWZF01004324.1 coordinate 244,576, forward strand.
ATTTAATCAAGATAAATTAGTATTGCCTTATAATTTACAATATCTGAGGGCTCCATAAATACCTCTAGTTTGTGCTATGCAAATTACTAAATGAATATAGAAATGAAGACAAGCATCTCCAAGATGTTCTAAGTACTAAAAAGAATAATCAAATTTTATCTTAGCTCTGTATTTTGAGGCTTAATTTTGCAACTCTTAACACCAAAACAATCCCCTCCTCCATACTTATAAATCATACTTATTCTCCAATTCTGTCCATCTTAAAGATAAGTAATTGCACAAGCCATTGTCCTCTGCATTTATTAAGTTGAAAACTAGTTCCTGTTTTTAATCTCAGTTGATCAATGTTTCCACATTGCCTCCTTTCCTGCAACAAAATACCTGTCCTAATCTGCCTGTCCAAAAGGATCGCTCTTTTTGCTCCATTGCCTTCAGCTTCTTATAATCATTCCAGTTCTATCAGACTGGATTTTGTGAAGTACATCCACTTTTCTAGAGGACACACTGATTTGTCTGAAGACATCCAGTGAAGATAACTGCAGTTCTACTTGGGATACTGGAGTCAAAGTCCTCTAGGTACCTTCACTGGGAACATTGGCAGTGGCCTTAGGGTCTTGCAGCTTTTTGTCCACGGTCCTGTGCATTTCTCAGCACTGCCACCACATTTCACGCACATCTTGCAGCACTGGCAGGGTGCTACTATAAGAAAGCCAATAACCAATGCTAATCACTCTGAAGGCTGAACACACACATGGGATGCAGAGGTGCCTCATGTTATACAAATGTCTGGGGAATAAGAATCCAGCCTCTTTAGGAAGGACAGGCAAGGGAGAGGAGGAGAGGCTGTTGCTCTCTATGTCAGTGACCAACTAGAGTGCAAGGAGCTCCACCTGGAGCTGGCCAAGAGCTTATGGGTCAGGATTAAAGGGAGGGCAGGGCCAGGTGACATTATAGTGGGAGTTTGCTACAGGCCACCTGACCAGGATAACTGAGCAGATGGGGCCCTCCATAGACAGAAAGGAATGGTCTTGCATTCATAAGGTCTGGTCTTCATGGGGAACTTGAACCACCCCAATATCTGTTGGAGGGACAGCACAGCAATTCAGGAGGTTCCTGGAATGCCTCAATGATAACTTCCTTCTCCAAGTGACAGAAGAGCTGCTATGCCAGACCTTATTCTCACCAACAAGGACAGGCTGGTGGGAAACATGAAGTTCAAGGGCAGCCTTTGCTATCTGGTGGTCACTGTAGCCAAGATTAAGATAATCAGGGCAGTGAGGAGCGCACAAAAATGTGGTGGTCTTCTAGGATGGGGTTACAGCATGGATGGACAGGGGAAGAGCAACTGACATCTTCTACCTGGACTTGTGCTCAATGTTTAACACTGTCCTGCACAACATCCTGGTTTTTAAGTTGGAGAAATATGGATTGGATGGATGTGATTGGTCTGGTGGGAGGCATCCCTGCCCATGGCAATGGGGGCAGAACTAGATGATCTTCGAGGTCCCTTCCCATCTGAACCATTATGGGATTCTATGATTACTTATGCCAAGTGTTCATTTCGATACTGGATCCACAGCAACTGGAAACAACATCTCTTCTATCCTTCAGACTCATCCCAAAGCTCACATTTTAAATAAATTTGGCCAAGTTGCCCTATCATTCCCCTAACAGAACTGAAAAAAATTTTTTTTTAAATGACACTATTTTTAGTGAGGTACAGAGAGTCCTTTGGGTTCAGCCATTCCCCATTGCTGCACGTTCTCCACCCTCAATGCAGTTATATCAAAACAACACAAGCGCTAAGGGCACAGAAGGTCTTGACTACTTGGGTTGAGCCAAGCTGTAACTCATTTTCTTAGGCACACTCAGTGATCATGCCTTGTGATGTTTACAGCTGTATACACAGGGCTAGCCTGGGGTTTCTGAAGAGCTTGACCAGAATGGTCAAGGCCGTTATTTACCAGGGGTCTACACAAGGGAGGTAGTTCACTCCTGGTGCCTCTTCCTGGGCTCTTAACACCACAGAGGTGACTCTTGTTACAGTCAAACTTATGCCAATAGCTCAGCCTGAGCAAATTTGTGGGCAACCAAATGACAGTAATTGTCTCTTCAATCAACATCTGACCCAAAGACTTTCCTGAAATTAATGATCTAAAAATCTCCCAAATCCACCTACAGGCTGCTGTGAAGAAATCACTTTTGGGGAGTTCTAATGGAAAATAAGTGTCAAACTTGGAACACAAGTGCCCTTATAAAGTTGATAGGCTGGAGTTGCCACAAAAATACAATCTTAGAAGAACCACCTAGAGAAAGCTGATATTGGCACTAATATTCCAAAGCAAGGGACAGCTGTGAAGTCCGTGAGCCTCAGATGATCTCTTGCACAACAGTCTGCAGAATGAGATTTTGCTAACAGTGCATTTCACTGAAACTGATCATTTCTGGGTCTCACAGCAGAAAAACTTGGCTGAAGAGAGATATCTACAGGCAACAGTTATTATTCCACTTCCCCTGGCACCCACCAGCATCCTTTAGTGTTGACTTCTGAGGAAGCTTGGAGTGCTCTGGGTGTTCCAGAGGGCCGGAAGGAAATAGATGACCAGAATTAGTAGATGGACATGAACCCATAACCTTGCAGGAACCCAAACTAACTCACAGAAAGGCTAATATGTTACACAAACTAATTAAAAGATTATAACATAACTGTCCCATCAAGATAACTCTGTTGTGAAACTGTCAGCCCTGGCTGATAAATATCACCATGTTGGTTCAACATGCTTTTTCATTTAAGTGAGTGATTTTATGACCCTTGAATTGCAGGACATTATGGTCTAAAGTCAGTATAGATATACCAGTGTAGATCAAAGTTAATTGAAAGACCATTAACTGATAAATCTCAAGAAGCAGTTGTAACATCATAAATCCACTCACACTGCAAGTTAAACTCAGGCAAGTCACTCTTGATTTCCCAGCGATAAGGAGATTTACGCAGAAACAGACACCACCAGCTGGCAGGTAGCAGTAGCCTCATTATGTCTGTGAGCTCCAAGCCAAAGAACTAATTTCACATTAGATCTGAAATTAAGATATCGTGTCTTCATGGCTTGGTATTTGATCCAATCCCTCTGCAGAGCAAAAGACACTCCTCTGTCCCTCCCAGTTCTACTGCCAATGGAGGAACTTCTGTAGAGTCTCAGTTCCAGCTTTGTAAACTAGGAAATAAAAAGGTAAACAATTTCCTGGCCAAATCCAAATGTCTGAATTGCAACTTTCACAGTAACTATGACTGTATTTGCTACTGTGAGTGTTAACACAGCAGGAGCAATAAGCCTGCCCTAATCAACATTGCTGCTTCTCATTTGCAGAAGGGCTGATGGACAAAACTGAACATGCCTCCTGACTAACGGAGTTGCATGACACACTGTCCTTCCAGCTTCCAAAAAGAAAACAATCTCAAAGGATTTATTCATCCACCAGAAGTTGGGACAAATCAGAATTGCCCAATGCTGGAACACCAACACCACATATGTGGCTGAGTCTCATGCTCCAACTAACCACATCCTTCCTGAAGTGACAGGCACTCTTCCCTCTTTGTATCCCAGGATATGCAGATGCAAACTACTGAGCAAAAATACACAATTTGTCCTCAGAGACTGTCACCTGCTGTGAAATGCTGTGTTGGATTCTCCACACACCTGCTTTGTGTGGAAGCAACCAGGAGTCTATACACAACACAGGAGTTCATCCATCCAGGAGGCTTTACAGCCCGGGTCAGACTTGTTCCTCACACACACACAAGCATGTCTGCATTCCAAACACAACAGGCAGGACCAGGCAGAGTGGCTGCCTGCAGAGCTGTCTGATATCCTTGGGAGAAGGCACCGTGCAGATTGCAAGACCAGACCTGTCAAGCACACATTCAAGATTTAGAGGCACACACTTTTACTGAGGGAAAACATCTGGGGCCAGTAAAGGCTCTGAAGATAACACACTGCTGTTCTCCTTTAGTTGTGCAAGTCTGGCCCACATTAAAATCCCAATGGAAACTGAGAGCAAATTCAAGTAGCCCTCAAGAAAGAACCAGATTTACCAAAAGAAGAAGAGAACCTGTTAAAACTAGTTAGAATTTTAAAAGAGTGACAACTGCTGGCCTGAAGCAATTTTATGCCTAGCCTGGAGGCTCACATTCTTAATCACAGCAAGATGGCACAATCACAGGGTTTAGAAAATGCAGGGAAACATGTAATCTTTCCTCAGCAGGGAACAAAGATGAGCCACTTAAACACAATCTCTTGGACACCAACTGATAAGCCACACACATCTGTCCAGACACAGCCTAGTACATCCCTGATGGCAGCATCCCTCTGACCCCACCTTCATCTGGCAACTGGCCTTTTCCAAGAAGTCTTGGTGATTCTGCAGCTGCAGACCTGCACTACTTTCAAATCTGGAAAATTTTCTTTTTGCATGGTCCTGATAGAAACAAAGCCCATTTTATTTACCAACAGCAACCAAAGAGGCAGGAGTCAGAGCTACCAGTGTGGAAGAAAGCAAATTCAGCACGCAATTTCAATTACTTGGGTTAGACAACTGATTTCCATTACTGCTAATGGGATTTATGCATCTGTTCAGCTGAGCATGGTACTGAAAATCTGTACCTCATTCTGACCCCATAAGTTTTTCTTCCCCATATGGCTTTAAAAGAATAGAATAAAACACAAATAAAATTAATGCTGTGTTAATCACTGCCTTAGCTGTGGGCCATTAGCAACGACTCTGCCTCTCTGGAGTTGTGCATTTTATTTTCAATCGACATCTCACCCCACTCACTGATGAAGCTGTTGTCTCAGGTAGTCTCTCTGCCTGGATTTATATGTTACCTGTACTAGCAATTTCCTCCTTTCTTACCTCTCAGCTGCTTTGAGCTCCTTGTTTTTGCCAGATGTCTTCAGGAACTTGATTTTTCATTCCTGTTCTTGAATTAATACTGCATGAGGAACTTCTGTCCTTCAACTGTTTCCTATGTGGAAGGCACATATCCGGAGGAGCACTCATCCCTGAGAGGTGCTGGCATAGAAAGTCTGCTTAATAACACTATGCTGTCCCTGATGCTCAAAAAGCTCACAATCGTATTTTACAGTGGTAAGAAACAGTTAAAACTTTAAATGCAGCAATGAAAATGAGAATGTCAACACCTCTCTGTCTCTTGGATGATTTCCAGACTAGCTCTGTTTATTTAATAAGAAACCATGACATGGCCACCTGTTTGGCAAAGTCTCTGCAAGCCTCTTGCTAACCTTTGCATTTCATTTTTCTTAAACTGTTTATAGACACGAGAGGGCTCAATCCCAGCCAGAGCCTTGGGGCTTCCTGGTAGTTTTGATAAAATGTCAAACTGAGAAAGGAGTGATTGTGTGCTGAAGCAGGAGGCAAAGCCTGCAAGAGCGATGTCCTGCACGGGATGCAGCACGGAGGGATGACGTCAAGGAAGTTCTAGAGATTTTATTCTTGTTGCTTAGTTTGGTCATGTTTTCACATCAAGAAATCTGTGAAGCAGGTAATGGAGTATGAGGAGATGTTAGGATTTATGAGTTGGATAAAATGGTTACAGGTGAAATCACATGGAACCACAGATCTCTACAGGAATCTCCCATGAGGCTGGACTCCCACATCCCAGCTGCTGACAGGAAAATGGCTTTGAAAAAACACCATCCTCCCTCTTTACTTTGACTTGTGCTTCTCAGACACAGCCTTTTCCCCCTTTCTAGCGAGTCTGGTCACTCCAAGAGCATTCTGACACCTTCAATCTCTTAAAAGCAGTGAACCATTTTCATTTAAATGTCATCTGGATTAATTTTATGCTTGCAAGGCACAACACAATATTACTCTACACTGTACTATATCTTCTACTGCTGGAAGCTAACCACAATGACACATGTTATGTAGATGGTCCTCCTCACCCCACTGAATTGGGACACCTCTGCAGTCTTGTCAATCCTACAATCTACTCCTGGGATTTGTCAGAGGGCATAGAGAGACTTTTCCAGTTTCTTCCAAATAATAAGCTATCCTAATTTGGCAGCAGTGTGTCTCCCATGCATCCCACTGTACAGCACCTCTGTGGGCAAATGGAAGGAGAGAGGAGCCTGGTCTCCAAGATTATCCCCCAAGAAAGAGTAACCACTACGGACACCTTAAGGATGAAGTATAATCTGCCCTCCCTTTGGACATGCCATGCCTGGCAGGAACACTGTGGAATCACTGATGGCCCTCTCTCCAGGGCACAGAAGGAAAACACACAGCAAAGACTCCGGCTACGATGCAGCCAGTTGTTCAGTTTGTCCTGGTGAGAGATGGAAAGTAAAGAAACAGAGCATTTCCATTTGTCACCCAGTGCCATGCATAGCAGTTGCTAGAGCATATCCTGCAGGAGGGGGTCAGAACACTTGGCATGACTCTGCAGACAGCCCTCTGCAGAGAGCACTACCTTTAGACTGAGGGCTTTCACTTGGAAACCTGATCTTGGGTAGCCCACATGTCATATCAAACCTCAGATCCTCCCAGTATTCCTATAGTCCCATCAGAGCACAGCAAGTGCAGTCATTGAATCATAATTTAAGATTAGTTTAGTGCACTTGGACTGTTATTAGTTTCATGCAGGTGTTAGAGATTCCTTCTGCACTCCAAAATAGATTCTGCACAGATGGGTTTTGAAAGTCCTTAGTCCTCCTCACACTCATATCCTTCAGGTCACAGAAATCACTTTAAAGTCAGCAAGGAAAAAACAACCTGCTGTCTTCCAACAACTAAATGGGGCATACCCTAGTGCTGTCAGCAAGATTGAATGTAGCTTTTGTGCTCTGTGAGACCATAAATCCCTTTATTGGCACAGATTACCAACCTGATTGCTTGCATACAGATTAATGCAGCAGCATGAGTCCTCTGGGTGACTGCTGAGCTGGGAAAGCAGGAGGGGGAATTTATTTGCTCGGAAACTTGTGATATTTATCTATCAATCACCAAGGAAAAAACATTTCATGAGCTTAATTCCAAAAATATCTTTGTATACAAAGAACAGAGATCTGGGAAAATTACCCAGATTAAAAAAGAAAGGAAGCAGCCCCACAGTTGCATACACGAAAGCCCAAAGTTGTGCCACCTGCCCAGGGTCAGCATACCCTGACACCACACCTGAGGTCTCCTTCTCCAGCCCTGGGATTTCCTAACCTACCTCACTCGAGCAGCAAGTAGCAATAACAGGAAGAGCATGGCTGAAAGAGGAGTGGTAACACACGAAACAATCATTCATCTTCTTGAGAGCCTCTGCAAATTCTTTCCATTTCCATTTTTAATTCACCACTAAATATGGTGAATTAAAGAGGATGCAAAACCTTTCTTATGGCAGAGAAGGTGATAGAGCAAGCCCTTCATATTTTTAATTAACTCTGCATTGAATGGTGACAACTGATAGTTTGTCACCCACATTCCACGCTCCTTATCCAGTCCGTGCCTTGCTGATGCAATCACCCATAGGTGGCACAGTGCGAGTCACAGCCCCTCACACCAGGGAGGGGTCCATCCTCCCCAGCCCGCTGCCCAGCAAACCCCAGAGATGCTGCTGCCATTGATGACAGACCACTTGTGCACCCACAGGGAGCCAAGTCCCAGCCCTATGACAAAAAGCCACCACTGAAAAGGTTCCAGCTACTTCCAGGAACCCCACAAAGAGCCAAGCCAGGAGCTCAGGACTTTTCTCCCTTGCCAAGAACCAAGGACCTACTGCTTAACCAACTAACCCTATTTAAAGACCTGTCTACTTAATGAAATATTGCTCTAATATTCGAAAGTAGGTAGGTGCCTGGCTGGCACCCAAGCCGGTTTGGGGTCCCAGACCCAGCCTGCCTGATGCCAATAATTTTTGGCAGCTGGCTGTGCTAGCTTGGCAACCCCACTTTTGAAAACTGGCCTCCAATAAGAAAGTTTGACTTAAAAAATAGACACACAAGCTATGTTAAACTAAGACAGCCCAGCACATTCCTATTTTTTCTTCTTTAATGTTGTTGTTTTGTTGGGATTTTTTCTGAGCTTGGCTATCCCTGAAATCTTTTACTAATGAAATTACTTAAGCAAATTTCTCAGGAGATAATAAACATCACAGCCTCATTTAGCATGAGGGAATTCTTCTAAGATTAATTGACTCTCATACATTAAAATTGAGATCTGCTGCTAAATACTTTGTCTCCCACAAAGAGTAGAACAGAAAGCCAATAATAAACACAGTGATATATTTACCAAAGATATAGAGAGGAAAAATAATTGAAATTATTTGTTCCTAAATAAATTTGCGTTGGAAAAACAGTCTAGTTCCATTTTTAATGCAAATACTTTTTTTTCCCCAGGCCTAGTATTCCTTAGGAACTACTCTGGTGGGAACAATGAGTACCAGCCTGCAAGTGCCAAAAGTTTGGGAGCTTGTCACCAGCTCTCCACGTGCTCAGGGAGAGGCATCTCCTGATCAGAGCACCCACAGTCTGCAGGGAAGCTGGCACAGGGCAGGCTCATCCCAGCGATGGGAAAGCCCTACGTGCAGGTGCTGGGGAGCTTCGCAAGCTTCCCTGCTGCCTGCCTGCCTCTCTCCTGCTTGAATTTGCCGTACACTGGTGAGCTGCTCCCACCTTTATTATCTTTCTATGCTTGAAAATGGGCAAATGAAATTACTTAAACTGGATGTTCACCAGCTCATGTGGGGTTAGTGGGACCTCCAAGACTCCATGAGACTGGAATTACACTGCTGTTTGCACCACCTGTGTTTTACCCAGTTCAATGCAAGTCAGAGTCAAAATGGTTTGAGTTGGAGGGGATCTTTAAAGGTCATCTAGTCAAACCCCTCTGCAATAAGCCAGGGCATCTTCAAAGAGGTTGCTAAGAGCATGATAGAACCTGACCTTGAATATTTCCAGGATAACTCATTGTTTCAGTTCTCTGAAAACAGGAGCAAGAAAAAAAAAATCACGACTGTAAGCACAAAAATACTCCAGCCAACACCTGATTATTTTTTGTTAATTATACATTGGACTACAGACAACATTTGTTTTCTGACTTGCTACAGTCACTTTGTGTGGACCATAATACTGGCTTTACTTGGGAGAAAAGAAAATATTATCTATGGGAAGTTATTGCCAAAAGTGAAAAAAATAATCTTCCAAAGTAACTTCAAAATATTTGTGCTCAGGCAACAGGCCACCATTTTTAAGTAATTTGATTTAAAAGGAAAACAACAACATAACAGCACTATCTGGACACAATCCAGTCAAGTGTATTTAATTCAGGACTTGGATGTAAAATTGGGTGGAAAACTCAACAGGAAAATTCAGTATTGACTTACAGTAATTTGCAATTATTTTAGTGATTAATTATTTTAAAAGGATTAGTTAGCACAACCTAATGGGGCTGCACACCAGTGCCCCATGGTGATGTGCAACATCCTTCTGAGAGCATCCAGCCATCCACAGCAATCCATACAAGGGAAACAGGTCAGGAAGTTGGTGCAAAATGAAAACAGGAGAACTATGAAAGGTAGGAACTGTAACAGAACTACACTTAAGTATTTGGGCAAAATAAATGGACCATCCCCATCCTTATTTTCCCTCCTCTCCCAGGAGCACAGGGGAAGGGAGAGCATATCTGAGGGTGGCATCACAGCTCCTCCAGCCCTGCTTAGCTGGAGGAGATGATGAGGTGGCTGCCAAGGGCAAGGTTAAGAAGGCAAATCAGAGCTTCAGCTGGAAGTCAGATGCAGAGCCCTGTGCAGTCAGTCAGGCTTTGCTCATTACCCACACAGCCCTCAGGATGCCCTTTCCCAGAGAGCTGCTGCTTGGTACTGGTGTGACAGGGAGAGCCAGACCTCTGCTAAGGAAAGCTCAGGAAGGAAAGAAAGGAGGAAGATGGTGAAAGCCCCAGGCACACAGCAACCCCTATTCCAACACATGGACAAATCTGCAGCCAGTTTGAATTTCCCAAGGGTAAAACTGCAGCCAGCTTAGGTCTAATAAATATAAATTAAGAGGCAATTAAAAAAAAAGGTATTTTAAAGGAAAAGTAGAGCATAAAGCTGCTTCTGCTCTGTAGTCTGTACAGGTGGACTGGGGCAATGTTGCCAGAATGTTGCACAGGCCTTCTGAAGCCACAGCCCACAAGATCACAATGATAAGAGGGGAGAATCTGGAAGTTTGGAAGGACCTGCATAAATCTTCCATGCTCCTGAGCACTGCCCCCTGCTACTGCACACACCCAGGCAGAGTGCTTTTGTGACAGCAAAACAGCTCTCTGATTTCCCAGAAAGAAGTGCTGCTCCATACTAAGAGAATTTTTGCCTAACACAGCATTTGTGTAACATATTGTGTAGCATGCTGAGGGTAGGAAGAGAGTCCTCTTGTGAAGGATTATAACCCTGTGACCTATACATTTATGATCTATGCTCTGATCATACTCTCCAAACCATACATAGAAAACCCAACTAAACAGCTGTCAGGATGTGCTAAACCCAAAGCATGTTCCCTGTTTGTTTTCTTGAAGACAAGGGATTGAACCTTTTCTTTCTCTTACTCTAAATTGTCCTTAAAATAAAACCATGACCACTAGAAATACGTGCATCCAGTTTAACATATCAGTGTGTTATTAAAAGTTGTATTCATTTTTGTAGACAAACTGATTTCTTTAGAGAGATGCATTTCCTGTTCTTTTTTGTGTTTCTAGCCGTGAATACCAAGTGTCACCACAGCTCTCCTTGGTCCCCCTCTGCAGTTCCAGGCAGAGTCAGCCCTCAAGTCCTCCAGCAGCCACGTACTGCTGTGTGCCCACATCACAAGCGAGTGGGGCACTTGGAGACTGAACATGCAGCAAGTGAATCCACTAATGCTGGATCAAAGACTACATTTTCAGCCCTTGCACACACTGGAGCACTAGAAGCACACCCACCAAGGCTGCCACAGGCTTCCCTAATCTTCTCAAAGATGACATTTCTTGCAAAGTTCCTTGGTCCATGTCCCGTACTGGCAGCAGTCAGGGCAGCTCCCACGCACAGCCACGTGCATTTACCTACACTGATTTCACGAGTGGCTTAAGCTGACAGAGCATCACTTAAAGAGCTGGTTCCTCTCTGCTCCTATCCTTCTCTCCTGCACTCTGAGAAAAACAGTACTGAAGGAACTGAAGGACTGGTTTAGATCAAAACTGTTCTTTTACTGCGGGCTGATTTTCATGTAGACTCTTAACCCAGTTCTGCCCCCTGCAAGACTCACAACACCCCTGCCAGTGCCAGGGGAGACCGAGGGTTACAGGGCAGGAACGAGCAGCTCAGGCGGTGGAGAAAGGACTCTGCAGCATTCCCACTTGGAGTTCTGACATTAGTTTCAGCTGACCTTGGCTGCCCTCACTGCTGGAACAGGTACCCCAGTGACTTACCCCCACATCCCAGCCCACGTTTCCATCACTGTCTTTGTGCCAAGACCAGACTGCCTGAAAAATAAACTTATGAACAAAATGCTTTACCCTCCTTTACCTTTTGTCCAACCAAGACACAACTGTTACCATCAACTAAAGTAATTAAAACACAGCATGAGGCTCAAGCACATTATTTCACCTCAGAGCCTGCAAGGCTCAAAGCTTCCCAGGATGTAAGTCCAACACCAAGTTTGTCTCCTGGCACTAACCTGAGGGAGCACAATACACTACTGGGGTGGAGAATCCCTTGGCCCCCTGTGTTCACTGTTTGCTGGGCTCTCCCATTTGAGCTGCTTTAGTTCATCTAAACATAAACAGGTTAATGAATCCTTTGATTCATTTGTTCTGTGAGCAGGGAGCAGACTTAGACCTTGGGGCTGAAGCAAGTCACAGCCCGGGGCGGAGTCAGGGAAAGCTGAACCAGTGTTGTTCTTACCAGAGCTCAGGCAGCTCAGGACCTTTCAGCATCAAAAAAATCTTATCTTTGCTCCCAGAGGAAACAAAGATGTGCTAGCCTTGGCCAACAACTTTGCCAGAGAGCATTGATAAAATCTTACAAAAGGAGCCTTCTGATTCATGACAGTTTGATGGACACCACAATGTTATCAGCAGAACCACCCTCTAGGCACAGTGCCAGCCCATGTACTTGGCAGTGGCAGCACACACTGAACCCCAAACGGATGAGGACAACCATCACACACTTGTCAGGACACAGGAGCCCAGAGACCTTGTAACAGCAAACAAAGACCAGTCTGAAGATAACCTTTTCCAAAGAACACTTAGACGGAAGTGGTTAATTAGCCAAAAGAAAGCAAATTGCTTCAGAAAACCAAAGTAAGCACCAAAGCTGTAACAGCTCCCAGGTCACAGATAACACACCACACAGGACAAGAGAACAGGAAAAAGCAGTTATTGTTTAGCTTTGTCCCCCCACATCATGTACTTCACTAAGTAGTTCAAGACATCCTCCCCTCCATTGTCTGTATAGCAAAAATGACAGAGGAAGATGACATGTGCAAACATCTCTGTAATTGTTCTGGCTTACAGACTTCATGTGATCACAGCAACAACCACCCCAGAGGGAACGTGAGCTCAGTTATGCAGGTGGAGGGAGAGGAGCTGACTCTGCCCAGCCCTGGCCTGGGACGAACAGTCACAGGGAAGGGATGAAAGTGTAGAAGAATTAATGAAGAGTAAAGTACTGGTTTAACATACAGTTTCATTTTTTCATATTGGCAAAAAAGTTTTGTGCATTTTTGGGGTTGTTCCCAAGTAGATAATTTTTGCTTGGAGAAGCGTTCCTATAAATTGACTTTTAGGGTCTGTCTAGACTCTGAAATATTTCTACCTTCTTTTACAGCCAGTTCTGCCTAAATGATTTCTAAATTGTTTAAAGTCATCATATAGATTTCAGGTGGTATAAAGCATGCAGGCAATCTTTTTCCTGCACTATCTTCAAGGTAACTTTGAAAAGTCCATTAGAGCTAATGCAATAAAAATGCTCAGATCATTTGTAGCCCTGTTGTGCTGGTTTTGGCCGGGGTAGAGTTCGTTATCTTCATAGTAACTGGTAGGGGGCTGCGTTTGGGATTTGTGTTGAATGTTTTACTGAGCAGTTCTTACACAGAGCCAAGGCCTTTCCTGCTCCTCATGCCACCCCACCAGCAAGAGGCTGAGGGTGCACAAGGAGGTGGGAGGGGACACAGCCAGGACAGGTGACCCCAACTGACCCAAGGGATTTCCCAGACCACACCACATCATAAAGCTGAGGAGAAGGAAGGGGGAGACATTTTGAGTGATGGTGTTTGTCTTCCCAAGTCACCATTACATGTGATGGAGCCCTGCTCTCCTGGGCATGGCTGAACACCTGCCCACCCTTGGGAAACGTTGAATGAATTTCTTGTTTGCTTTGCCTGTGCACACAACTTGCTTTACCTGTTAAACTGTCTATTTCAGCTCACAAGTTTTCTCACTTTTACCCTTCTGATTCTCTCCCCCATCCCGATGTGCAGGAAGAGAACAAGCAGCTGTGGGGGGCTGCATTGCTAGCTGGGATTAAACCACAGCAGCTGTGCACACAGGTCAGTGCTATGGCTTTAGCATGAATTCAGGTTGTATTTTTAAGCCTTGTGGAGGATTCCCCTAGCTCAGGAGAAATCCATGTAGGCCAAATGTCAAATAAGCAGGTGATTTCCTCGCACATTTTACTGAGTTTCACATACATCATATTTTCAAAATGTACGGCAAGAAATTAACATAAAGCAATATCTAATTTCATGTTAGTTACTAAAAATTTAGCAACTAGAGCAGAAATTACTAAAAGTCTTAGGTAATTCTTACCACTGGAAGGCAGATGTTTATGTCTGATTCTTTCTTACATTCTTCCCTTTAAGTGACTTAAAACCAGGTGCATATCAGCCTTCAAAACATTCCTCTAGGTTTATTCAAACATTGAAAGACTTAAAAGATCTTTACCCACCCAGCTTTGAAATCATTGCAAATAAAACACGAAAAGCTTTGGATTGCCAACACTGAGATCCAATCAGATATTGAGTTAACTGGTAAGAAATCACCATATTCCTTCCTTTAAACTACAGAAGGTAAGAGCTAGTGCCAGGAGAGTTGGGGTCAGCTGGAACCTGACTATTGCTTGAAAGAGAAGCTGAGAACAGGCTACCAAAAAAGGGCTCCCATTGTTGCCCACATTCATCTGCATCTTGTGATTTCTCACCATGTTGTGATCTCAAGCCTTGTGGCCCCAGCCTACACATGCTGATTCTTTTCCTGCTGCTCTGTAACTCCCTGTTTCCTCCCTGCAAACCCCATCAGTCAGGAGGAACTGGGACCAGCACAGAGTCTTATTTACTAGCTCAGCAGCCAGCTCCTGTTGTTGCTCCATGTGGGCTGACTTGAGACTATATTTAGAGTATGAAATCCCTCATACCTCTATAAATGCTTTCAGTGACTCATCATGGGGAAATTAGCAGCCCTACACAACCATGAAAACAGAGAAAAGGATACTTTTGGGAAAGCTGCCAACACCCTTTTTCTCCAATGGGAGTTTTAATTGGCACCAGCATTTGTGTTCATTTTGATCCACACTCTTCTACACTCAGCACCGGTATTTAAGCATGAGAAGGCGTAGAAACAGTACAGATGAGGCATGTGACCATGAAAGCCATATGGGAAAGGACTGATCCCTTCTCTCACTAGTATCAGCCTGTATTTGTTGCAGTGTCTCTGCTTGCAACTCCAGGTTTACACAAACTCAGCAAAGTGGGTATTTTCAGTCAGTTAGGAGCACACAGACAGCTGCTGCACCTCAGCTGATGGGCAGTAACTCCTGCTCGCACTCTGATGCCATAATTTGGAACATGGCAGGACAAGGTTCTGTTCAAAATGCCATACCCAGGATGGCTGGCAGATGTCTACTCAAGCACTGATGCCAGCAGGAGGCAACAATCCCCTACAAGAGAGCAAAAAGTCTGGTCTTTGTCCCCCCTCACTACGGCATGGGTGGATCTGGAGGACAGCATCACCCACAGCCTCTGTATCTGTCAGCCACACCAAGAGAAGCCACTTGCTGGAATATGAAAACCCTTCTCTCCAGTTCTGAACTGAGCAGAAGCTGTGGGCACCATCCACCTCTGCTATTTCAAAGATCTTGGCGAAGAAGAGAATACGCAGAAGAATATGGAAATGCAAAAACAATCTTGTCAATAGTGGTGCATTAATGATTGGAATCAGTTTTGATAGCAAAAAGACATTTTGCAAGCAAATAGCCCATCTTGCAGTCCAGCACATTTGGTTGTTTTCCAAAATAACAAAATGCACTGAAAAAAATCTGCAGCATGAGCACCGTCTGTCCTGCTTGCACAGTAAACAATAAAGATGAAATTTTACGTGCAATTCAACTAAATGCACATTTAAGGATTACAGCTATTACAATCTGTTGGATATATATATGAGTTGGGTTGTATTTTTTTTTAAGGTATGCTTGTGCTCTCTCTGGATTCCCCACCTTGTCAGGCTGGGTGCAAGGAGAGGATACCAGGAGCTGGTGCTCCCACCTGCTCTGTAAGCTTGGTTGTGCCTCCTCTAAACTTCATTTGTCAACCTCTCTGCCCGCTCCTGGTACAGCCCAAAAAGGGCTGCCAGCCTGGTGCCCTGGCCAGGTCACTTCCTACCTGTGGATCCCAGAGGGGTCACCATGTAGCTTGGCCTGACATTCCCAACCCTAAGGTGCTCCCTCAAAGTCTTACTTTTTCTGGATTCAGGCCCTACAAATGGAAGGCAAGAGACTGATTACATTGAGTAGTTCCTCCTCCACATCCCAGAAAGACATGGCAGGACTTAGCTGAACACACACAGAAAAGGGTTATGAAAGTCAACCAACATTTCTGAGGCCCCCCCAAGAAAGTCAAAAATACAACTGGTGGGACAGATGACCAGTATTCCCAGAACAACTTCTCCCCTGCAGCTCAGGAAAGAAAGGGCTCAGCTTTTCTCTAAGAGCACAAGTAGGAGGTTCATCTTCCTCCAAAAATCTTTCATACAAGCAGTTTCTTTCTTCCACAGCCTCCTAAGAGTCTAAGAGCTCTTGCAGCTCAAGGGCTGACCCAACATTTTATGTTTCAGTGCTGCTGGTAACTACTTTAAAAAAAATATTGGGGAGGGGGAAGACTCTTGTGGAAACTACCAACTGGTATCATTCAGTTTCTGGATGATGGGAATCTAACAGGCATCTCTGAGGGAAACTTGGGCTTCCCATGGTTAACTCTTCCTTTGTTAAAAACAACTTAAACCAAGCTCATTAGTCACCATCCATGGCAGATCAATTAAAGCGGGAATCAGTACTCCAAAAGGGAATTAAAGTCAATAATATTCATCTTCTGTATAAAGACATATCACAGAGATAATTTTGTTGGAATTGATATCTCTTTTTGCTGTTCATTTTCCCCCAGGTAGCTTGCTGTGAGCATCAGGGCCCCCTGAACCTGCCATGGTGGGTAACACCATCCAGTTTAATGCAAGGAACACTAGGAGCTTAGTAAAGGAGACTACCCAAAGTCACCTGTATTTCCACCTAGCAGGGCTGAAAGAGAAGAAAAAGCTAGCTGACCATAGAGAACTTGCATGCAAAGGGCAAGGGCACCAAGCAAAAAATACAGACATTGCAATTACAGCTTCTAGTGTCTTAGTGTGCCCCACTGCTGAGCCAAGGCAGCTCCCTAACACCAACATCCTGCCAGTGACCACAGGAGCCAACACAGGAATGGGAGCTGCAGCTTCTCCAGCATTGCCAACCTCCAAAACAGGTCCCCCCAGACAGGCTGACACCAGGGAGATAGGGCAGGAACCCAAGCTGGCAGTCCCAAGCACCACCACACACTCCTGGACAGCTCCTGAGGCAATCAGGTCTGGGATGTGATCAGCACACAGCATAAACTCCTAGCTCTGTGGAATGGTAATCTGTGCAAAGACCTCTGTGCAGCTTCAGGCACCCCCAGCTTGGGTGGCCTCAAGGGCAGCCCTGAGATGGTGGTTGGTGAAGGTGGTGGCAGACAGACACGGGGATGCAGGTGATGGTGCCACTGCAACAGAAGGCTGTTCACACTTCTGCAGGCAGCACAGAGCCTCCATGAGGCCTGCATACAGACTTCCACTGAAGTCCACTAAATTCCCTCATGTCATCAACAAGGATACCTTATTGCAGAAAGTGTGCACAGCAAGGGGTGGAGATGAAAAGCCTACCAAGATCTGTTCTACTTTCCACCACAGACTTGGTGAGGATTTGCTTTCTCAAAGAGCACTTCATTTACCCATGGATGGCTAACAAAGCACTCCTGCCCCAGCAGATGAGATGCTGGTGTTGGCACTGTGCAGGGCATAGGAGAGCAGGCAGCAGCATGTGACCAGCACAGCTGGACCACACAGCTTCCCTTCTTGCCCCAGCACAGGAGAAAATTACAGTCCACACACCCCTGTACCATTAATCTTGTTATCTTATTTCACAAGACTGGAATCTAATTCAGCTTTTTTACTGCAGGCCTGATGTCATACCAGGGCTGCTCCTGCTTCAGGGTGGGTTTAGGAAGAAGCTGTGTCACCTCTGTCAGATTTATGCATGATCCAAGGTGGGTCACAACACTGCACAAAATGATGCAGCAGCCCTGCACCGTGACAGCCAGTGCTCTGTTGAGCCAGAGCATGGCTGCTGTGGTCCATGTCCACAGGACATGCTGGCTGACATGGCAAGGGCAGGCAGTTTTGGCAAAGGAGAAAGTGTTTCTTCCCAAAATCTCCATTTCCCTCCTCAGGTGCGCAGATCTACCCTGCAAGGAGCAGATTGGGTGCCACACAGCCCCACTAAAACCTTAGTGATAGAAGTTTTAGTACTCTTGAACATATAAATGCTCCAGAGATATCAGAGTTCGGAACAACCTTTGCCCTTTCAACACTTTACAGCTATTTCACCCTGCACTAACAACTGTAACAGTCCATAATAAGAGAGTCACTCCCGTGGGCTATGATCAATGCCAGAAGCCTGGCTGAGACTATGGAAAGCAGCAGCTCAGGAGACAGGATTCAGCCCCTGAAATTACTTCACTAACATCACTGATAATAATAAGCAGACACAGACAATTAGCAGCTGGGGAAAAGCTCTGTGGTTTCATTCAGTCCTCATGAATTTAAGAGCCCTACAGTGAGAAAGCCTCTCAAAAACAGCTGAGTTTGTGTTTGGGTTTTGTTTCCCAGTGTGCAGAAATTAGGAATGAAACACTGCTGTAAATCAGGCTGTTAGAAGAGCTCCCCCAGCCCTTTACTCACATCAATCATCTGATTGCCTCCAGTGAGAGGGTTTCCATGAGTGAGGACTTTTGGCAGGAGTAAAGTTGGAAAGATGAAGCACTTGCACATAATGACAGATTCATGGAATAATATGAATATTTATACACACTGGCATGGGAGCACTAAGCTTCCCATACAATTATTTATGCGCTGTGTTCAGACATGCCATTCATCTCAGCTATTCTCAACTGAGCAGGTTTGTGGCTCACGGAGGCAGCTGACACACACTTGACCACGCTTTTCTCCAGTTTGTATCAGTACCAATTCCATGCTGCGGCTCCTGCAGAGCCATGGCAAGGCAGAGAAGGCAGATGTCACCTCAGCATTATCATGAGGACCTTTATGAGCTTGACTGGCTGGGTCTCTCCTACCCACAGCTCTGCTTCCTCTTTGCTTTTACATGATACTAGAGGGGTTCCCCCACACCCCGCCTGACATCCCAAAGTGACTTTGAGGCCCCAGAGACAGAGCTTGAGAGCACTGTACTCTCTCTACAGGTCTGCCCATGTGGCATGTCCTTGGTGCCAAAGCAGTATTTTCAAGAGTGTGGCGTCAGCTGCAGAGGGGCACACAGTTAAGCACAGACACTGCAGACCTGGGGTGCCAGCTTGCTACAGGAAAAGAAAATATTTTGCAATAATATCAACACTGGCACCAGGAGTGAATCCACCAATTGCATCATGAAACAGCAGCATACAAATGTTACAGGGAAAAACTACAAGATATGTCACAGAGTAAGGTATATGTGCAGACACAGTATGGAAATGGTGTGGATCTCCTACCCAAGAAAACCAGTCCAGGAGAGGCATTCACTGTGGTGAAGTAAGAAGCCTTACACACTTATGGTAGCTACTGAGGTTTTCTCCTACCTGAGATATTTTTCTTTCTAGAACAGAAATCAGCAGAGAAATACTCTTAAGCTCATGGTGTGGGTGGCAGCCCAGGGACTGACACACTGCCAGAGCTGAACTGTGAACTCCCAGGCCTGGAGTGCTAGGAAAACTAGGAAAACGTGTTCCGAAGGAAGATTGCTTTCTAGCAGCATTTCCCCCTTTTCTAAATAGTCCTGCACTCACAGGCTGCCAGGGGCAGTGGCGTGAGGGGATCCCAGACCCTCATGTAATACCTTCCCCATTACTCCAGCCATCTTGCACAATCAATACTAATTACAGCCACACTGTCACTCTGCCAGCAAGGAGTAAAATGGCGATGATAATGATGATGGGATAATAGAAACATTCATCCTCTGCACGTTGGTAATCCAAACTCCCTCATGTGTTCCTAAGGCATAAAGGTGGATGTGTTCTGAATCCAGAAAGATTCAGATCAGACCATGGAATATCTGTGTGAACCATTCTGACCGTAATCCCTGAAAAGTTAATTAAAATATCAAGTACTTTCAAACCAGTGGCCTGTAAATAAACATTTTTCACAAGCACTCTCATTCATGAGAACAGGAAGACAGACTGCATCAGTAGCAGGGACATACCTGCCATTCCTTGAGGGAAAACAAGCCCGGGCTCATTCTCCTTCAGTGCCAAATGGTGAACAGTGGTTTGACAGCATGAGATCCAGCACCTCTGCTGTGGGACTCGCCACGGGAAGCTCCTTGTGTGTAACCCCACACCTAGCACTGCCCAAGAAGCCACCTGTCACAGGCAGGGCAGATTTTCCTCCCACAGGGCAATCTGAACACTGTCCCATGGGCAGGCCGTGGCCAAGGAGTCAGTGATGTCCCAAGAACAGAGCGTAACCCTGTTTCTCACAGTACCTTCAAGGCCAAGATACAGCATAACACCCTGAGCCCTGAAAATCTCACACACGAATTTCTCTCTCTAAATCATTCACGCCCAGAAACCAAACACAAGCTTTCATGAGCATTTGAGTGCCAGGCTTATCTGTGCAAAGCTCATTTAAGTCACACAATTCAGACGCATTGGGACTGCCTTTTTTTTATCCCCAATGTTACACATACCAAAGTGGGATGCTGAAGCAGAAGCAATCAGCAGCACACTCAGCAGTACCCTCTGGCAGAACAAATGCATCAGCACAAATGTTCCTATGGGCATTGCACCATTTGGGGAAACACAGGACAGTTGGTCTGTGTGCCCAGCAAGGTCTGGCTCTCAAGACACAGCATTTAACCAAGAAAATCAAATAGAGAAAGATTGAAAACAGGTTAAAAAGCCACCAGCAGAAGTTGTGCTGCATGGTACAGTCTAGAATAGAGTCCCAGTGTCTCCCAAGCCCACTGCTTTCTGTTCCATACCAAAACTTATGGCCTTTCCCCTCTCACTGGGGAGAAGATTTGCGCAAGACCCAAGCAGGCCTGTGCCAAATCCAAAGGCATTAAACATACAAAAAACTGCTTTACCTATCACAAGCAAATTATATCAGCCATAAGCCATAAAAGAGCTCATTTCAAACAACAGCAATCTAACAAAGTTATTCCAAGGAGAACTAGTGGCTATATTTGTTTTCTTTCTGATATTGTAATAGCAAACCATGCATGAAGTTTATTAAGCCATGCTAATTATCTTTCTGTTCCAGCACATTTTAGCCATATGGAGAATCTGGCTGGCACTCAAAATACAATTTATTTGGGGGAAAATATCCTGAAAAGCTTCAGCTGCTTCAATTGTTAATTTCTTCGACAATGTGAATAATACATAATCAAAATGTCAGCCTGGATGTGGTACAACATGTTGGGATCCATCAGAGAAAGTTAATTTGCAGAACCTGAGGAGATACATGTAGGAAAACAGCTGAGTTCACACAAAACATTTGCCATTAACCCAAAGGGTTCACACTCACTGGGGGAGCAGTGACTGAGCTGGGTCCAGATGCACATATCAGTGCTGTGTTGTGGAGAAATCCCTACAGCAGTCAGGTCTCCCAGTCAAAGGCTGGAGATACTAAATCTGTGGGAAGAAATCAGTCACATTCAGATCCTCAAGCCTACTTCTCACCATGACCCTGGGAGAAGCCCCAGAAAGTACACAGCTCATCCAGGGACACAGCCTCTGCCCAGGGTGCTGGGCACTGAATGGGAGAGAGAGATTCAAAGTTCCTGCAGTCACTGACACTATTCCCAGGAATCAAAAAGTTTACATGCAGAAACAAAAGCCTGGAAGAAGCTTTCTCAGCATAAAGAACCCTCCCAGTGTTACATGCAAGTAATTTTTCAGGCGGTAAATTATTTCAAGTGATAAATTCTCATTTAGCTACACTTCAAAAGGGAAATTTCAGTAAAGGCTGAGACTTTATTCAAGTTCATCACTATAAACTACCTTCGTTAAACTTTCCAAACCCTTTCAGCTACATAACAAATCAGTATCAATACACAAGATTTGGATTTCACAATCATTTGCGTGCCTCCTTTAATTATTTTTCATATAGATATGATTTTCATCAAGAGATTACATATCAATAAATTAATTCCAAGGAACATTTTTCATGCCATATTTTTTTTTTATCCTAGGGGTGCATTTCCTTGTACTGCTGTAATTCATGCTACCATTTGAAACAGTGACTTTCAGTAAGGTTAGCCATAAACCAAGTCACTGTTGATAGTCTTGTGATACAATCCAGTTATTTATGAAAAAGAAAATTTTATTTTATTACTCTGTTCTATCCTAAACAATAAAATGTAATGACTTGCTGCTGAGAGGGAAGACACAAGAGCACCAAATCATGACATATAAGATACAGCTAATATGAATGATATGGTTGAGTTGTATTTTTAAATATTTAAAATAACACTGAGCATGGATTAACAGAATTTATGGTTGCAAGTTTCTCAGCTTTTTCTTTACCTGGCTCTGAAACCCCAAAACAGCAGAATAATTTCTGTATTATGTAGTTCTTCATAACTTACAGATTACATAACGTGACTATTAAGAACAAGGTAAAAGGTAGCAGACACCCTAAAGGAAATTGCCATCTAAGGGAGCTTGAGGAAAATCCATGTGCAGGTGCAGTGCCATTACCAACTGTTTTAATTGTTACTTTGAAAAACAGAATACCTCAGAAGCAGAGGGCAGTCTGTATCAAAGCCCTCATCCAGACTGCCCAAGGGGGACAATTTCAGATGAGCACCACAGCTGTGCCTTGGAAGCATGGCCATCCTCCACCAGACCTCATCAGAACCCCGAGGAAAAGACAATGCTTTCCTACAAATACAGCCTGCTGCGAGCCAGAAAGGATGGGCTGGCAACGCTGGTCTCCCACACCTCTGCAAAGACAGCTCCTGCCAGATCCTCCTTGAGCATGCCCCACTCCACAGCCTCCTGGCATCAAAAGTTGTTGGTTTGGGTTTGGTTCCCCGCCCCCCCCCAATGCAAACAGTTCTTTAGGAAAATATCATTGTGTGATTTAGCAGTTAACACAGCAGCACTGGATTAGTGGCTGGACTTGGTGATTTTAGAGGTGACTTTCAACTTTAACAATTCTATGAGTATAAAGAAGATAAATCAATACCAAATCTTTTGTTGTTTCTCATTTTTACATGCCTTGCTGTATGACAGACTAAGGATTTCCTCTAACACAAAAATTCAGGCATTGCTACTGGACTAAAAACAGTTGGTCCTGAACATGACCAGGTCCCAAAGAAACTCATAAATCCATGTTTCACCTTCCAAACAGAAACTGCTCAAGGCAATTGTTCTGTGAATCTACAGTGACTGTCACACAAAACCTTCAGAATGGAACAAACCATCTTCCAGGAAAAGACAGAAATTGTTGTACAGTGGGAAACATTTGAGGGCAAACAAGCCCACTCCCCCTACCCCCATGCTTGACACATCTTCCCCACATCAAAACAAACCCTTCGTTTTGCTTGCTGAAAATCAGCAGGAGCAAAGAGTTTAAAAACACACTAATAATTAGATGTTATCACATAGGCTGTCCTGCTTAAGCTACAGGGGAAGCTGGCATGACTCACTTCTTCAGTCACGCAGCAGAGGAATGAGTGAAGCTGCAGTGAAGAAGAGTAACTTCCATGACAACTTTTTCTTCCAATAAAGTTCCATTTTCAGCATTAAAAGATTATTCTTTCCAGAGTAATTGTATGCAGGCATGCACTGCAACCAGATGGAGCCAAGCCCCACGTCATTTTAGCACCTTTATAAATGCATGGGAGTGGTTTACTCATCCCAGTCCATGAAAAGAGCTCGCTAAACAAGGGGAATGAAGACCTTCTCCCGGTTCTCATCCCCATTTAGCAGTTTTGGAAAGCCAGATACAAAGACAAAGTTTTGCAAGGCCTCAGTAAGATCTGGCTTCAGAGATGACCTTGGTGGAATCTCCAGGAGTTAGTCCTCCCTCCACTAAGCTAATTTGTAGCATCACAGTGACAGGATGGTTTGGACTCAAAGGCATCTTTAAAGGTCATCTAGTCCATCCTCACTGCCATGAGCAGGGACATCTTCTACTAGGTCAGGTTGCTCAGAGCCCCTTCCAATCTGATCTTGAATGCTTACAGGGATGGGACATCTGTCACCTCTCTGAGCAACCTGAGCATCCCAGCACCTACAAGGGGAAAGGACTTGCAGTCCAAACCACCAGACATGCACAGAAGACTCCTGGGCAGCCTCCTGTTACCCCAGCTAATTTCAGTTTTGCTGCTTTTCCTCACTTTTGCCATCCCCAAAGCGTACCTGCACCCTGCAGGTGTCATTGCCCCACACTCCACCTCGTGCCCATGTGTGCCCACCAAGGCAAGGAGGTGGCCTGGGATGCTCCTCTCCCCTCTCTGCCCTTCCATGTATTCCACAAATTACCCATTCAAGTGAGAGAGGGTTTACAGCCCTAAAATTTTGCAAATGCTAAAGGTACTTTCTAATGAGGGAGAAGCAGGAATATTTTTGCATCAAACAGCAATTACTGAACACACTGCCTTCTGAAGATTAAAAGGGGTTTTTAAAAAGTAATGAATACACCTGGGCTTCTGCATTCAATTGAGTCCTAAAACTCAAAGAATCTGAATTAGCCTCATTCCATCAAGGAAGATTTTTTTCTAAATATAGTTTATAGATTCTAGAGACTTAATCTGGATGTCCACAGGAAAGACTGGAGAAAAAATAAAAATATAAGTAAAACATCCTCTCAATGCCTCTTTTCTGGTTGTTAAGCTTTGGAAATGCAGAAATTAAAGAGCAGCAGAGACAAAATGGCAAGCAAGTTTTCATATGTCCACCTTTACTAGTGGCACACATCAGCATTTTCTCACCTGTACAACCTATTTGCATTTTAATTAGTTTTGTGTGGCTAATTGCACAGTCAGTGAGGCACAGAACTCAGTAGCAACCTGATCATCAGAGATGTTAATCCTAGGTTTATCTGAGAATATAGGTAATAAAATTAAAACAGAAAAACCAACCATTATTATCAAGTTCACCTGCTAGTACTGAAAGAATACTTTTATCTGATGCAGAATCAAGTGCAAAAGAACAAACCCCCCTTACAACTGGAGGGATGCCCTGTGCCACACATGTGCAGTGTGCAGCATCTTATCACTTGGCCTTGGTCATTTCTTCTCAGAGAGGTGTGGCTGCTGCAAGTCAATCTTGAAAAGTGGTAGAGAAAAATAAATCCCTGCTTTCTGCCTGGTCTCCCCTAAAACCTTACTCTCTGCTCCACACCCCACCACGGCTGATCTTACCCAAGTTTTCCCCACATTTCAGTTCACTTCCCAAAACAGGTCCCACAGCAGAGTCCGTATATCTTGCTGAAGGCAATTGATGTTGGGGACCTCAGGTGGCAAAGGGGCACCTCGCTGGGTACATCACAGGAATGTTGTCCCACCACCACAGCTGTGTCCCCAGGACTGGGCATAGGCACAGACAATCTTTGCTCCCCCTTATTGTCAAGTACAACTTAGGCAAGGGCGCCTTCTTTGAGGGGCCCACCAGCTCCTTGTGGTTATGCTACATCAGCTCTGTGCATTCCTTTGCCCCCAAGAGAGCTGAGTTACTCTGTGCTTCTCTATTCCACCCAAAATACTGTCTCGCTCCAGGGTCATGAGCACAGAAAAGACATGGACCTGTTGGAGTGAGTCCAGAGAACACCGTGAGGGTAATTAGGATGATGAAACATCGCTCCTATGAAAACAGGTTGAAAGAGTTGGGGCTGTTCAGCCTGAAAAGGAGAAGGCTCCAGGGAGACCTTAAAGCAACTTTAATACCTAAAGGGGCTAAAAAAGGAGCTTTTTAAAAGGGCATGGAGTGATAGAGCAAGGGGGAATAGCTTTAAACTGACACAGGACAGATAGATACTAGGAAGAAACTCTTCCCTGTGAGCACAGTGAGGCCCTGGCACAGGTTGCCCAGAGAAGCTGTGGATGCCCCATCCCTGGAAGCTTCAAAGTTGGGTTGGATGGGGTTTGGAACAACATGGTCTAGGAGAAAGCATCCCTACTCACAGCAGGGGGTTTGAAACTAGATGATCTTTAAGGTTCCCTCCAACCCAAACCATTCTGTGATTCTGTGACTCCATAACAAGCTGAGCTGTGGTAACTGTGTGTGCTCTTCTTACTCCAAAAGAAACATGGAGAAAAAAAAAAAAGAGGCTTTTAAGTCACTGCATTGGGGAGAATTCCTCAGAGTCATGCCAGAATGAGATAAAGAAGCTGTAGAAAAGCTACAAACTAATGCCAGATCTCCTTCCTCCCACTCTGATACTTTTAGCTCTAAGGCCATCTGGTAAGAGGGATCTAAAGCAAATTTTAACTTGCACTCACAACACAAGCATACTTGAAAACTAGATTAACTATAGTCCATTTGAGTTCACTGGAGATGTACTGACCACTAAATTAGATTGATCACCACTCATCTCCATCACTATTGGTTTCTGGTTGAGGTCAGACAAAGAACTAGTAGTGCCAAATGAGAAGAAATTGAATCAAGAGTTTGATTGCATTTCCTTGATAATTTTTAAGGAAGACTGGGATACCAGGCCACTCTGAGCTTCCAATTCCTTGTGATGAAGCTGCAGAGAATTAATTTGAAGAAAGTTTGCCCAAAATTTTGAACCATGACTAAAAAAAAGATGATTTTAGCCTCATTAACCCAGTCAAGAAATTCCTTCCAAGTCTAACCCTTAACTGCATTTCAGTAAAATAACAAGGATCTTTTATTTAATCTGTCTGAAAACATGGTATCCTGTACATTACAGAAAACAACTCTTAGATATTCCTCCACCTTCATACTCTTCAATCTACGTGATTTTCTCTGATCCTATGGCCAAGTTTTCCTGCGAGCAAGGTGAGGAAGCAGATTCCACATCTTAAACAGCATCAGAATCTTTATCCAAGACCAGTCAGGATTTGCTAGGATTGTGGATGCTGTTAACCAACAGGCACAACCATACCAGTGCCATTAGTTACCATGAGCAGTTAAAAGGCTTCAGTAGGGCTCCACCTCTGCTCCTATGCTTGTTCCTGTCTCCTCCGGCCTGAGATCAGGGCAAACCACCAAGGAGAAGTTGCTTAGGAAAAAAAAACAGCACAAAGCCTGTTCGTCCTTCCATGCACGTAGCCAACATCTATCTCGGAGAGAGGACTCTCCACCACCATGAAACTGCATCCACACGTGGGAGCAAAGCTGTTTGCCAGCCTCAGAGCTCCCAGAAAATGAACTCTTTGAGGCTTCCCTGGAGATTGAACTTTGCAAATCAAAATCATAACTATCACTGAAGGGACAAGAGGGGGGGGAAGACAAGATTTCTCTCATTCATGGACTAAATTTTCCTGACTGCACTAAAAACTACTTGGGGACAAGAGTAGTCTAGGCAAGAAACCCATATCATCTCAAATTATCGAGGGGGATAAAATTTCATGCAGATTTTCTGAGCCAGACTTAGTTATCTTAGGCCCTCTATATGCAATCCCATGGTAAGGGTCAGGTCAGAGCCACCAGCAGTTTGAGGGCGACCTCATTCAAACTGTTCAGCTGACTCCTTTGTGGTCCCACTGGAAAGAGGAGAATTTTTACTCTTTCTTCAGATTAACTAATTCACGCCTGTGCCTGACAAAGTGCCAGGATGCAACCATGCAATGGATGTATACTACAAGGCATTCACATCACAAGTTCTGCTCCTCTTATTGGTTTTTAAAAGAGCTGTTTAGTTTATACACATCCTCTCTACTGTACCAGTCATGTGTACCTGACAGAAAGAGGTCCTGCAAATTCCAGGCAATGCAGAAAGGTTCTGCATGTTTGTGACATTCAAATGCAGAGCTGCCTGAAATTAGTTTTCTCCCCTACAACAGAAAGGTCTGTCTGTGCTGAAAATTTCCAAGAAAAAACAAGCCACTGCCTGATGTTTAAATGCCTCATAGAAGAGCCAAGGGGGAAAAAATAAAACAATACAACAACAAAACGTCACTGTTGGTTTATATTAACCTCACTTTTTAATCACTAGGGCATGATCCTTCCCTGATGAGCCCAACTTGAGCATGAGGCAGCCTTTAAACCCCAATTCTAAATCAAGTATCCTTGAACTAGCCATACTGGTGAACATGAAGTGTCCTTATTTACTAAGTGATTCAGGGGTTAAGTATCATGGGTCAATGTAGTCTTCATTTAGACACAGCTTTCTAGCATTAATAGCATTCCTCAAAAATATTATGTTGTATATTTCTACATCTCACTGACCCTGAGTCATATCTTTATTTTTTAGCTGCCTTCCCCCTTGCTACTGCTCTATTTCCAAGTTTTCAAATAAATCCAAGTCATTGACGTAACCCAGGCATTTTGAGGGCAAAACAACACCCACCCTTGATCCTGATCCAGAAGTTTTTAAAAGCATACTGAGGTCAACTCATTAGGATTGCTCAGCTGACCAGGGAACCATGTGGACAGAGCAGCCAGGTGCTGAACAGCTCAGAAGAGCTGTCTCTTAGACTACAACAGCTTTGGCTCAGCAGCTGCCAATACCAGTTGCTAAAGTAGCTTTCCCAGTCTAACAGAGTTGGATTTCACTTGTGTAGCACTTGTAAACATGAGACAAAAATTAGACCTTAAATGCCTCTCACTTCAAAAAATGATGTATGAACCAGTGTTAAAGGTTTAAGCTCTGCATTTCCAGACAATTCTGTTCCTTCCTTCATCTCAAGTAAAAGAAAAATGACCCTCAGGGACTCCCTGTTTGATATTTCTGAGAGATTATCAGCACTACAGCCAGAATCTAAACTGATGCCAGATTTTAGGTTCAAATATCACTGGATTCTGCTTGTGTCTTCTAGCTTTGAATTTCCAATATCTGCCTTAAGATATATACTTGGTGTCATTATTAACAATACTCTCTTTTCTTAACAGCTCAAATCATATTCAAAGCAAAGCTTGAGGTATCTGCCAGGTAAAACACCAGAAAGCAAGAAAAGCAGCAGCCAGCATTAAGAGAGGATCAGAAAATTTGTAATTGAACAGTAGTTAAAAAATAGCAGCATCCAACCCACATTGTAATGACACACCTCCACCACTAAGAAGATATCACTATACAAATTTTTCAGTATCTTGACTATTAGCAGCATTACATGTGCAAAGCTCGTTATGAAACAATCATTTAAACCAGCAGCATTTCAGTTGTCTCATCTCTCCAGTATTACTTGCAAATTAGCTAAATCTGCAACACTTTCTGTTTTCAGTAATCTGTCAATCTTTGCTTCACTACCTCTAGTAATTAAATACAACACCAGCAGAAATAAACCTTAGGAAACGGCATGAAGTGCAAAACTGGGCATATATTTTGACAAATTAACTGCACTTTACCCAGGGCAGTTAAACTATGTGATTTCCATCTGCTTTCTGTGACCAGTATGCTGGACAGATGTCAGAAGAGATCCCTTCTGAATCCAGTAGATGGATTCCATGCTTCACCCAGACATGAACCAGAATCTTCACTAAGGTGCCAGTACTACTTTGGCAAAAACAAAGGGCTGACAATGGGTGAGCTGAGCTCCTCTCAGCTTTTCTCAATTCATGGCTGATCTCAAAATCAGCAATGACAATAATTCAGATTTTCATACATTAAGAAACTGAGCCAAAGAATAATGCTCTTATTTGCAATTCCATGGAAAAAGGACAGTTTCTCCTATTTATGTTTTGGGAGCATCTTTCAGTTACTTTTTCTGAGGCTTAAACTATCCAGCTCAGACACACACTAAGCTTGCTGTTAGCTGGCCATGTTACAGCCCATGGGCTGCTTGCCAAAACTCATTCAGAATAAAGCAGTCAGCAAGTGCAGCTTCAGACTGCATCCCAGTGTGACTTGTCAACTGGATTGCACTACCACAGCGGGATAAGAGACTGGACAAAAATCATCTCAGGATAAAGCAGTGGTTCCACCAAGCCCAGACACCAGCTCCAGAACTCAGGGAGTTAAGGCACCTGGGCCTATGAAGCCCTCTTTGCTCTGAAACTGCCCTCTCCCTGATGAGTGATGTTACTCAGTTATTCCCCAGAAACGCACTGCAGCTCTGAAAAAGAGCTGTCCGCTCACAGCAACCTGCAGCAGCCAAGCTGTTATTTTTATTATTACTCTGATAACATCCAGGTTTCACATTAATATGTTTTTGGTGCAAAAGCATTCAGCTCCCCATAGGTCACAGCTGGGAGAAGGCAGTGAAAAGGGGGACACAGCTTGTGAGAGAGGCAGACAGTCTCCAGCCTGCTCTGCCTCTGACATGGTAGCACCTTCATCAATCCCACTGACTATCCTTGCCAACAGATCCACTCATCACTCACTTGCTCAGGCCAGAGAGAGCCCAACCCTGTGTCATGTGTGGGGAATCCAGTCCCTACTGTGTCCCTTACCCAGCTCTAACCCAGATGGTGCTGAAAGGACAGAGGTTTTTGTTACGGTAACTTTCACTTGAGATTTCACTGTTACTTAAAAGAGGCTTCTTGCCTGTTGGTTTTAATGTGATATTGGTAGAGTGGTACAGGCTCACATCACACTGTTAACTGCTGCCAAACAACAAAAAGCTTTTATTTCCCATTGCTGAAACTGGTAAACTATGGATGGAAAGTTGGAAGTGACTGGACAACTCCCTCAGATGGTGCTCCCTGTTTCAAAAACGTAAAGCAGTAAGGGTGCACTGCCAACAGAGAAAGGTTTTCGAGTAAATAAGGATCAGATCTTTACCAGTGATTACAGGTTGATTTCACCAATCCCTTGGTGATCAGTAGCATAAAGTCCAGTACACTTGTACTGCTGTGATTCCCTGGAATTGGGCCCAAGTCACATGGGGCTTCACTTAGAGTGGAATCAATCCACTAAGGGTTGCAAAGAACACATTTGCAGAGGGGTGGGGTTTTTTTTTCTCCTCAGCTGTCTATTCAATATTCTGAACTCCTGTTGGCACAGCTTGGTATGAACACAAGCCATTGGGAAGGTCCTTACAGAGCCATGGATCTGCTTATGTATGTTCCAAAGCTCAGAGTCATTTGCTCTTCCTCCTGCTCCCTAGTGCCTCTTACTGCTCAGGTGGTGGGAACAGCAGTGAGCCACCAGCACAGGCTAGATCTGACCTGGGTGGCAGTGACAGTGCCTGCTGCACAGGCAGACAGCCCTCATGGCCCACAGAGTTCCTCCTGCAACTCCAGAGTAGGGACTTGCCTTCCACAAGGAGAAGATTGCAGACCACAGTGTCCCTGACGTCTCCCATGGTCTCACTTCAGTCAGGTTGCTGATCACCACTTTGCCTTTCAAGACATCTGATTTTCCACATGTCTCACTGCAATCCACTTCATATTCCAGACCTGAACTTCAGAAACTGCAACTGGCACCAGCCCAGCCCTGCATCTGGCCTTCAATCCTCGTTTGAAAAAAAACAGGGTTTGATTTGGAGGAAGTAAAAGGCAATGGCTTTCTCTCCTAGTAGCCTTTACTTCCCAGCCAAACAGCACAGGCAGTAGAGTTAAGAATAGGGACTGCTCCAGCACTCAGCAACTCGCTGGGCACTGAAGCTGACACAGTGATGGGTGGCTTAAAGAGTAACAGCCATGAGAAAGAACCAGGGTTTTCAGAAGCAGTGGGAGAGCCTTCACAAAACATGAAAAAAAAGAAACATAAATAGTAACTATCATTAGCAGTGCATATAGACTGAAAGGGAGTACAAGGCACTGATCATTGTACCACAAAGGCTCTTTTAAGACATGATCAGAGTATATCTAATATAACTTTGTATTAACAAAAGTTTATGCATGCCTGGGTTGCACTGAACACAAGGTGTCTGGCCACACAGGAAATAATTTTGTTCTTAGCATCTACATGTCTCACCATCAAGGAAAAGCACTTCACCAGATAAGTGTAGGCATTTAGGCTCTTATTGGACCAATCAACAGAACACCATCAGCACCACCAGGACGCACTGGAAATGATGCAGTGCTCTGTTTTGGAAGAAAACCAGATCTAAACTGAAAAACTCGTCAGATTTTTATGATAATTAGGTGCCTGTAACACCTTCTGCCTCCCAGGGAGGGAGGGAAAGAAGTAATTATCAGCCATCCAAACTCCCTGCTACACAAAAAGGGCTCCCACGCTCCTGTCAGCTATGACAACAGCCAGTACTCTGTGGGCAGCACCTGCTCCATCCCCCTGCCAAACAGCAGCTGAAAGAGGCTGCTTTCACCACTCTCCCTGTACTGACACGTGCAATGCTACTGTGGAATACAAATGGCGAGGCTCAAACCAAGGCACTCCTTCTGAGCGATCTCCAGAGCATCTTGAAGGGACAGAGATGACTACCAGTCCCAACACTCACATGTGACCCCACAAGCTGATCTCTTCAGATTGTGCATCTGGCCAAAAGCCATCTGCCAGCAGGTCACACCAAGCCAACTCTTGGCAAGTGCAACACAGCAGCTTTGGAAACAAGCTAGGAGAGGGGATTGCTGTCCTTCCCCCATGAGCAACAGCTCTGCTCTCTGAAGTCGCGGGTGGCTGACTCCTGCCTTAAGGAATAGCAAAAGCAGAACAGGGAGCTTCATTCTGCGTTCATAGATTTCAGTAATAATGTTTCAGTCAGTTTCAACAAAAGCAGAATAGATTTTTTTAGTTTTTCTTCCTCTTAAAAATAGATTACATCAATTTGACTTGTCAGTTTTAATTAGTATTTGCATTATGTTCTGCTCTAAAGAAGTTATGTTTTGACAAACAAGGGGGGAAGAAAATCTAATACACAACTCAAGCCTAGAATTTAGGATGTCAACATGAAAGGCAAAACTAATTAAGATGCTTCACAGGAGATTCCAGCGCTTCCCACAAACACCAGTGACATGATGTTTTAGACAGGCATTCTGTATACTTGTATATATACAAACACATCCAAATAGTCAGGGATTCACAAAATTAAAACTGACATCAATTAGTACTAGCAATGGAACTCAGACCAAGACTAAGTTCAAGCCTAATGATCCTGGATATTGCTGCAAGAACACAGGAAGTATCAATCCCTCTGTCAAATAACAATGCAATGACTCAAGATAAAGATACAAAGAAAGTGTTGTCAGCAGCAGTAAATAAAAAATAGAAAATTGACAAAAGAGTATGGAGTGTACTGCTGTAGTCAGTCAGTATTACATACAAATACACCTCAAGGGACAGCAGCAGAAATAAGCTTGATTTTAAAAAAGATTATTAGACTTACTAGGCATTTCAATTGACTCTAAAGCAAGCTGACAGCAGTTTTTTCCTGTTTTGAAGCATCTGATTTGACCAAACTTAGAGGTGAAGTGTGCAGCCAGGGCAAACTCATATGCAAATTCCAATGATTCTGTTTAATGTTTAGGCCTTGGTGGTGGGAGGGGGTGGGACAAACAAAGAAAAAGGAAATAGAAGGCATGAATACTTTGAAGAAAATACCTCAGTCTTACAAGACAACAGCCATCTACTTGTTTTACAAGAAAGTTACAAGACTCTTGGGAATCAAGGTTTGTACTGAAGTACCAGCTGGCCTCTGATTACAGTGGTGTGAACTCTGCTGCTCTAATAAAACATCAAAAGCAAAGCTGAACCATGCCACAAAAAAAGACTTCAGAAAGGGGAATTCTTTTGAATGGCTGGGCCCTATCATAATCAGATTAGCCAAAGAGCAGGTTGTTTGGGGGGTTTTTCCCTAACACGAGAGGGAGAAGACCACAGACAAGAAAAGTAACTCAAAAAATGGGAAACGTTTGCATTAATACATATGCTGTAGTGGAAGAGACCAAGTGTCTTGGTTCGTCTTCATCTACTGCCACAAGCTCTTCCCTCAGCATCCCACTGTGTTAGGACCAGGGCTACAGCACCACAAGTCCTTCAGTGAAAGCTCTTTGCCTCCCTGAACCTTGCTCCTGCAGAGATCACCAGGTTTTATTCCCCTGGGTTTTCTGAAGTGCTCTTTATCTAGACTTGATTATGGTGCTCACCAATAGAGGAATTCAGGCTGCTCCAGGTATTTGTATCTGTCCTTCCCAGAT
Organism: Sclerurus mexicanus; assembly: GCA_013396755.1. NCBI lineage: Eukaryota > Metazoa > Chordata > Aves > Passeriformes > Furnariidae > Sclerurus > Sclerurus mexicanus. The sequence continues at coordinate 278,394 of VWZF01004324.1, forward strand.
TCAAGTACAGGCTCATGAATTTGAACACAAGAGAGCCAAGATGGGGACCATTAAGCACCTTTGCACAGGGGCAGAGCAACCAACTTTGTCTTATTTGTCAAATAGGAACAAATGAGATCCTCTGAGGTTATGGCCTAAAGATAAACAAGGTTAAATCCTTTGACAAAGGCTGCTGGGCTCTGTGACCTGTATTTCCGTGAAGCTTCCCTCTGGACACCTACATAATTTGTAGTTGTGTCCTCAAAACTGAGGTTCTGAGTTGAACATCACCCAGATGGGATCCTCTCCAGCATCCTGCTAAGTTAACAGCAAACTTTCCATTATGTCCCAAGAGCTCCATGTCCCACACCATATTCACAAGAGCAATCTGCACCACGATGAGGATCAAGCACAGCATGGTCCCATCATTCTGTTTTAAAGCTCCAGCTGAGCAGGGCAACTTCTGATGAATTAAATCCAGCTGAGCAGGGCAACTTCTGATGAATTAAATCCATGCATCAGTCTATAGGCCCATTTCCAGAGTTAAAGTCTTTCCCTAAATACAACACAAAAATAAAGGAGGCTGAAAAAGCTCACCAGGCTCACATAAATGCCTCTTCTTATGCATGAAATATTGATGTTAGTATAGAACATGAATAACTGAGTTTCTGATTTCTCTGAGAAGTCTAGCCTTACCAAATGTTACAGGACACATAATTTATATTATTTGGACAGTAGAGGAAATAACAAATGGTTTCACCTCTTAACCCTGTCTCATTGGCAGCCTCAAGAACACCAAAGTACAGTAATTGCTATAATGGCAGTTTGCCCAAGTTAAGTCTTAATAATATTATAATAAAAAGAGTCTTTTTGGCTCTTCTTTTTAAGATTGATTCACCCTAAAAAGTAATCAATAAGTGCATTTTTTCACCTTATCACTGCAAATATCTGCTCCGTGTTTCTCAGCTTTTCTTGCACTCATCTTTGCTGGAGTCCTGAAACCATGAGCCACCTGGTCACTGATGCTCTAGTCATCTCAGCCTGGAATTGGCCAGGTACAGTCAAGGGGACTGAAGCGGAAACAGGGAAAGACCGGAACACTAATCCTGGTATGTTTTGGGTTTTCCTCTAGACTCATTAGCCCCCATTTCCTATCACTAGACTCCAAAGCATATTTTATCCTGACAAGAAAATACATTAAAATAAACATCGAATGAGGACTGCCCAGAGTCTGGCTGGCTACCAAAGCCTCTTCCACAGACTTTCCCAAGAAGTACTGTGCACTGTGACGGACTCTGGAAGAATTGTATCCCACAGGCCAAGCCACTGGTCATGGTGCTACTGACAAGTGACTGCAGAGCTCTGGTCTGTGTAGAGCCCATGACCAAGGATCTGCAGTGAGCTTCTCTACAAATGAGCAATCACTGCTCACCTTCCTCTTTGCAGACTTTATTGGTGTTACTTTTCCCTTTTGACTCATATCTTCCACTGCTAGCAGAATAGAGGGCCAAAACCAGAATACCATCATTTCACCTGATTTAATAGCAGACTTAACCAGCTTATTACTAGAAATAAGTCAAAGGAAGAAGTGATTGCACTTCTCTTCACAGAAAGAAATACCATTATCATAATTATTCTTTGCTGGCATAACAACACTATGATATCTCATCTAGAGCCAAAAGCAGTCCAGTGGCAGCCAGGCAGGTGCTCAAAGATCCCCATGGCAGCTGAGTCCAGTGATGAGGTGGTCTCTTAACTCAGTTCCATGTTTTTCAGGATTCCTGCCTAACACCATTGTAGTACATCATTTTAGGGCTGTATTTGAGTACTGAGATCACCCATGTCCCAGTAACAGGGCAATGGAGAGAAATAGCTACCTAAGACACATGGCAAAAAGCCAGGATGTTACTGCACAAGCTGCTTGCCTGAAGTTGGCCCAGGGATGAACATTTAGGTGGAATTTCAAACAGCTGACTATAGTCCTAAAAATCAGTTAAATAATTTAGAAAAGGATGTTGCAAAGCCCTTAGATATCTTCTGAATAATGAAACCCAGCAGATAACATAACTGAATATCTAATTTCACAGCAGCTGTGAAATTGCCTGGAAAACATTTACCCCTTGTGAGTCTTGTCCCATCTATTTAAAATTCATCCCAAGTGAATTAGTAGCAGTATGGACTCAGTCTAGCCAACAAACTGAAGTAGTGGATGCGATTTTATAGCTAATTGTGACAAGTTTATTGGGGCCCAGTGCTGTTTATCATCTTCATCAATTATCTGGATAAGGGGACTAAGGGCCCCCTCAGTCTGCACGTGACACAAAGTTGTGTGGGAGTGTTGATCTGTGGGGTGTAGGAAGACTCCGCAGCAGGATCTGGACAGGCTGGATTGATGGACCAAGGCCAAATGTATGAGGTTCAACAAGACAAAGGGCCAGGTCCTGCCCTTTGCAGGGCTCCAGGCTTAGGGCAGAGTGGCTTGAAAAGTGCTCAATGGAAAAGCACCTGAGGGTGCCATCAAGAGCAGCTGAACATGAGCCAGCATGTGCCCAGCTGGCCAGGAAGGCCAGTGGCACCTGGCCTGTACCAGCAACAGTGTGGCCAGCAGGACCAGGGCAGTGACCATCCCCTGTGCTGGGCACTGGGGAGGACACACCTCGAATCCTCTGTTCAGTTTTGGGACCCTCATGACAAGAAAAACACTGAGGTACTGAAGTGTGTCCAGAGAAGGGCAGCAGAGCTGGGCAAGGGTCTGGAGCACAAATCTCATGAGGAGCAGCTGGGGGAATTTAGCCAGAGAAAAAGGAAGCTCAGGGGGACCATTTCACTCCCTACAACAAGGTTGTAACCAGGTGGGGATCAGTCTCTCCTCCCAGGCAACAAGTGATAGGACTAGGAGAAATGACCAAGTTGCTCCAGTGGATGTTTAGGATGGGTATGAGGAAAAATTTCTTCTCTAAAAGGGTGGTCAAGCACTGGAACAGGCTGTCCAGGGAAGTGGTGGAGTCACCATCCCCAGAGGGATTTAAAAAACACATAGACATGGCACCTGGGGACACAGATTAGTGCTGGACTTGGTGTTCTTGAAGGTCTTTTCCAAGCTGAATTATTCTAATCTAAGTGATAAGATATTCTTGTTGGGAGCACAAGCTATCATGCTTCAGTTTTGACAGGCCTTCACTGTAGCTTAAAATATACATTTTCTACATGAACGTAGATCTCACTAGTTCACACAGACACTGCTACTTTTCCTCAAATTGAGAGACTACCAGTAACAATACTACCTGTGCGTGCTTATATATATGTTAATGCATTATCTCTGATTTCTCTCCAAATACAGTCTTCCTTTGTATTTAAGAATATTCAATTCAGATATGACATAGCTTTGTAGAGTACAGAAATTATTTAATACCAGAAGGAATCAGTATAGCAAGACATTGACCCTCAGCCTCACACAGACAATTCCTGCAGTGCCTTCTTAAAAGGGCTGCTGCTTTTGCCTGCAAACTCCATCTAAATCCCTACCCCCATGGCAGCTGAACACAGTACTTTTCCCCCCACCACAAACATATTGCTAAATTTGCCTACACATGAATTCCTGGAGCAAGCTTTGATTTTTAATCTATTTATACTTATACCATTAAATCATTTCTCGATTTCATTTTCTGTTGCCACTTAAAAAACCTCCAACAGCCCTAATTTCTAACTGATAAAACCAAATCATACTGGATTGGGCCCAGTTCTCCTCCTACACTAGTATTACATTAGCATAACCACAGCTTTCAGTGAGATTCATCTCTTTCATTTTGCTGGGAAACAAAGGGAAAGGTCAGTCCTACTGTTTTCTTCCTACTATGCTCACAGGAGGAATTTAGCCCACAAGTACCAACGCATGACCCAACACTGGAGGGAGAATTACTCAGTATGGCTGAAGAGTCTTGCAGCAAATCTGATGTTTCATTGTCACTAGCCATTTTCACCAAGAAAACTGGCTCCTTTTAAATTATCACAACCCCTGAATACAGTAGAATTAGACAGCACACATTGGTATGAACACCAAATAAACCAAAAGAAAATCAGTCCTATGTCTGCATTAAAACTCAAGAAATACTACAAGGAAAATGATGGATTAGCTTGACTGGACTCTAATGTGCTACTGATAATCACACATGTAATCAAATTAAACATGGCCTGCAGATCTGGCCTTTCCCTCACTGCTCTTGACTGTTCTCACAACACTTAGAGGAAAAAGTATCCCACCCCTTTCAAGGCTGAGCAGATCACAGCTCCATTTTGGTACTGGAGGATGTTTCTGGCCATAGTGTTTGACATCCAAGTGTCCTGCTAAGATAACTTGCCCACTGCTAACAAGTTATCCTTTCAAGCAAACCCACATCCAACCTACACAAGAAGCATCAATAACAAAGTGTACATATTTCTGCCTTTCACACATCACATGCAGGGGGGAATCATGAGCAAAAAGACCAGATCAAAACTCAGATGGCTCTATTTCTTTGTTGTCAGTTTTTCTGCCACATGGTATTTGGGGTTTGGAGGTTGTGGATTTTTTCCTCTCCCCTGCCCACATCAGACCCCACACAGCAGCACAACCTGTTACCCAGGATAATATAAAACAAAAGGCTACACAAACCCTTGTCACAGATGACTTACTCAGTCTTCTACACTTTTAAAAAGATGTTCACCTTAGATTTTCATTTCAAAAGTCCTGCTTCAGCAGGGTTAATGAGAAAGAAAGAAATCACATAGCAAATTAAGGCTTAATCATTATGCAATTCCCTTAGATAACTTAATTATCTCATCCTCAGTGCTTTGCGGTGTAATTAACTGCACCTCTGAACCAAAGGTAAAACATACTTATTTCAAGGTCGCAAAACAAGCAGAAAGAGACAAGATATCCTGACTTGTCACCTCTACTCAGTCCTCTGCTTCAGACACTAGGTAGCACCCACTCTTCAATCTGACACAAAACCTAGAAAACCAAGTCAATGCCAGCTGTTAACAAAAACAGCTTATATCAGTGTTTGATGTGCAGTAACTCTGACAAATAAACTTGTATTCAGAGTTATCAGCTCTTTTTATACACCCTTGTAATAACTTATGGCAACTAAGAACTTGAAGATTCAAGCATCACCTCTGAGCTCAGCTGTAATTTACTCTTCCTTGACGAGCCATTTATCATCCTAAAGGCCTTGCCAAAACAAAAATAAATTCCACAAGACATCCCATTAAAGTATTTAGTAATCAGTACAAGACACTGACATAATTTACTAAACCCAAAATACCCCAAAATGCTGCTGCCCCTTTACAGTTACTGAAGTGCCTTAATGAAATTCTATTTGGCTGCAAAGTGAAGATATGGATGGATTTACACATAACATAGAAACAGTCCATTTAATTAGCAGCTGAGAGGTTTAATGGCTAAGCTTAATTTCTGTTAAATACTACGACATAACTCAGCTGAAAACTGAATTCAGTCAGTTGTTCAGGATTCATTTTACTTCAAAGGCTCCAAGATGAATTTCAGATGTGACTGCACAGTGAAGTCAAGTTACGAGCAAATCAAGGGACCAACATTCAGAACTGAGAAGACCTATGGCCATCCCACATCCATCCCCAGCTGTAATAAGTACTCTGCTGCAGCCCCAGGGGACAGCACAGTTAGGGAGGTGCAATTTGTTACTTACCCAAAAGCCTGATTATCATACTACACAAAGCATGAAGATGGAGAGATTGTGCAATTACCATCCCAGCTATTATCACCAGCTGTGCTGTTTCAACCCAGCTCAGTGAGCCTTCAAAGAGGTCACTTATATGTAACAGCAGTTTCTCAAATAATAATACCCACTAACACACTCCAAGGCAAGTAACCAGCTACAAGCACTTGCAAGATGCCGCCTCTTAGGATGGGAGCAGTGAAAACTAGTAATTGTCTTCAAAATTTCAGCATCAGAGAACAGAGCGAGGAAAAGGTCTGGCATCCAAAACGATGCATTCTGCCAGCCCAAGGATCCCCAGTCACAAATAAACTCTTTATTTCTTTCTTGAAATAAAGCCTGGCCAAAACTCTCCGCTTCTCAGATGGGATCAGCAGGGGAGAAACATCCCCACTTTCGAGTTTTTACAAAGGCACTGAATAGTGCTGATTCCCACTGCAGAGCAGGACCCATGCAGACCAGCCAGCAGGACTGGCCTTGCCTTTTATCTTCTACAAACTTCACTTTTTAAACATGCTGAGCTCAGAAACCCTTCAGTGTCTGTATTACCAACCTCCTAATTATGTGCAGTCCTAAGAACATGGTGAAAATAAACAGAGGCTTTCATCGCCTATTGAAAAAGAAAAGGCAAAGCATGTGTATGGCAGCTAAAACAAAGCTCACATTACACCTTCCAGTCACTAATATACAGAGTACAAACACCTGCATTCCCTAATGGGAATACAGGGTCTCCAGGGAGACCTTATAGCCCCTTCCTATACCTGGAGGGACTACAAGAGAGCTCTAACAAGGGCATAGAAAGACAGGAGAAGGAGCAATGGCCTCAAACCCCTAAAGATCAGGTTTAAAATAGATATAGGGAAGAAATTCTTCCCTGTGAGGGTAGTCAGGCACTAGCACAGGTTGCCCAGAGCAGCTGTGGATGCCCCATCCCTGGAAGTGTTCAAGGCCAGGTTGGATGGGGCTCTGAGCAACCTGGTCTAGGGGAAGGTGTCCCTGCCCATGGCAGGGGTGTTGGGCCTGCATGAGCATTTATGGTCCCTTCCAACCCAAACCATTCTGTGATTTCATGGTATTTTCTCAGTGAAAATAGAAATGCCAACCTTCCTCCACATTCACAGAAAAGAATATATTTTTTGTTGCTTGCAGCTTATTGATTTTCAGTTGTTCAAGTGTATCTGTAAGATTTCACCTCTAACCGCCCTGCATGTGCTTTTATGTTACAGAGCAGTTTCAGGCAGTAAAATGTCAAAATAAACAAGATAAACAGGTAACTGTGACAAGTTTTCCCAAGGGTAGAAAAACATTAGCAGCACCTGCTGTGTTTTCCATCTGCTCTGAAGCACCCAGGAGGAAAAAACAGAACATTTATGCAGTCAATACTACGTGAGGTACGATCGGCCTTGATTACTTTCGGAAAACACAGGCTGTGTAAACATAAATATATACACACACATATGTTTCTATACAATGAAGAGAGCAGCGTAAGATCTACTCTGGAATCCAAAGAGCTTCAGGTCAAAGTGTAGCCCTTTTTCCTTCACCTGCCTATTTGTCTGGTTCAATGGTGGCCTGCAGGGAGGGCACGAGCCCTCAGGAGGAGGGAAATTTGTGGTCTAGGACATAGCAGGAGAGAGTCTTACGTGGAAACAATTGCTCTTGAGGCTTGAAAACAAGGGCTGCTTCTGGCCCAGCTACCACTTTCATGAAGGCTTGGTTATGAGTAACCCAAATAGGGTTTAACCTGTCGCATCACCTAAATCTTTATCAATTCTCACCACTGGATGTACTGGGACTCAGTTGTCATCAGCTCAACCACGAACACAGCAGCTCTGCAGAGACAGGTACTGCGGGGCAGGGCTGTGCCAGCACAGAGCAGCAACAAGGACAGGTTCTGATTGTGAAAAGAGCCCCTTGTTGTCACCTTAACTCCTGAGCCACCCCCAGGAGGGCAGGGAAAGCCATAAGCCACCAGGATAGAGCAGCTGTTTTTCCACAGGAGGCACCTGCTTTCTAGAACATCTTTTGACTTTCTCACAAAAAAAACCCCAAACATTGTGCCAAGGAAGCAAGCTTCACTCTCCCAACACCCCCACTCCTGGACACAACAGCCCACTCTTACCTCATCTCTCGTGATGCAGTCTCACCAGTCTCCTTTGCAACTGGACATGGCTCCAGTTTCACTGGATACTGGAGCTCCATGGTGTTCCCAGGGCCCCTTTAGCAGCTAGGGCAGCCACAGCACAACAACTCCCTCCCCTCTCAGCCATACACTGCCCAGGAGGCTTTAAGCCCATGGAGGTGGGTGTGACACCCCAGCCCAGGTGTAGCTCATCAGCCCATCATCAGCCCCATCCCCTCCCTGCCTGGCCCAGCTGTGCCCAATTTGCCATTCCCACAGCTTCAGGCTGTCCAAAGCTGCCACCAAACCAAAGCAAACCGGTCCTTTGGGAGCATTTGACAGTAATCACTTCATTTTGTTTGTAATTAAATCGCACCTGGGGAGGGAAAGAGAAAAAAGAACAAAAAGGAAAATCTTACTAAACTTCTATATTAACTACCAATACATGTGTGCATCTAATATTTTCACAGCTATGCCCTGGTTTTCTGTAGGTTTCTTTAGTTTTCCTCACTGTATTTCCTGTTTCTCTGCACACGTCACAAGGGCTCCTGCAGCCAGACACCTGGCTCCATGCCAGCTGTGTGTCCCTGTGCCATAAAAATCCCATTTTTTATATTAAGGGGTTCGTTAACTTCATTGTCCTGGCCGGGTCCCAGTTTGAGTAGGCACAATCCCTCAAAATATTCCTCTCTTACTTCAACCAGAAATGTCTATTTCAATTACTTCCAGAAAATTATTTTGAACTTTTTTTCCATGCCTTTTTTTCCTAATTGCAAAATAGCTGTCACTTTTCACCCAGGAGATGGTTGTATTTTGATGCAGCATTAATGCCTCTATCCAACACAGTTATCAAAACCAGTGGAAACCCACCTCAAGGGACAGCAACCTGCTTACAGTTGGGAGAAAAAAATCTGTATCCTATTTTCAAGGGAAATTCAAAAATTTTGCACACAGGAGAAGTATAATGCAGATGGAAAGTCATAACAGTTTCTTAAATGTGCTAGGTATAAAATATTCTACAGACAAATTATGTGCTGCAACTGGACAGACTTATAAAATGGTTTGATGACTCAAGTCTATTTAAAAGATAATCTAAGCAAGCTGTGACTGCACAGATATTGCAACTAATCTAAAAGAAATTAAATTTTCCTTGACCTCTTAGAAGCACTCATTTGAGCTAAAAACCTTATAAGGAGACTGTGCTTGGAAGAAAACATAGAAACATATTTCAGTTAATGGTTCAGACCCACCTTGGTTGCTCTGGAAACTGACCCTGTACTGTAAATTCTATCTCTCCTGTACAGTGCATTACTTATAGCACATGAATAATGGATATTATAAACAAGCATTACAAAGTGAAAATTCAGTTAACAATATTATGGGGCTTTCATTCACAACTGTAGTTCATGAGTGATACAAATTTTATGGTTCTTATCACCAGCAAAAAAATTTGCATATTCCATCACAGAGTTCTTGCAAGAACCCATCCTGCATTTCTTATCTCAGGGTTTTTATGGTAAGAAATATTGCATTAGGTCCAGTAATTTACATTTTTCCAATAAAACTCTAAATACATATGCAGTAGCTCTTTACTGAGTGGCTTCATGTTATAAATTATAAGCTTGAATTAAATATGTTAGGACAAATACTGATTTCTAAATAGTCACCGGGAGTGAGATTTTATCCTGGTATTGAATTATCACACCTCTTGTCTTTTATAGCACTATCTTATCTCCCAGTTGCTATACTTTGTGGCAAGTAAGTAAATAAATAACACTGCCTCACTTCTGACAGTTCAATTCATTCAGGTCCACGTGGTAGAAACAGCAGGTAGGAGTCCGTGCAAGGGTTTTCTAGCAGCTCTGCTCAGACAGACATTTTGGCATCTGCAACGATAATAAACACTGCTTTCAGCATGTCACATCACCGAGCATTGCAGGCTTTACTGTGGAAGCAGCAGGTGAAGTCCAGTGCCTGTTGGAAAAGATTAGCAAAAAAAGTAGCAGTACTGCCCAGGGATGACACTGAACGAACTGCACTTGTTCATTCAACGTGTCTGCTCCATGGATAATCTCAGCCTTTACTACCTCAGCACCACGGGTTCATGTGGCAGCTGCTTAGGAAACAGGAGTTCACTTGGCAGTTACAACTGCACCATTCCATACTACCTTCTCCCTCGCTTTGGAAGTAGTACTGAGAGTCCCCAAAAACAGCATGGAAATATAATTGGTGGAACCTATGGACTGAAGAACTGCATGAATACAGCAAAATCTGCCCCAAAACAGAGGTGGGGAGAAGAACACAGATAGAACATCTTGGATACAGCAGTCTCCATCCTCACAAAACTCCTTAATGGAGACCAAGCGTGTGTGTCAGCCCTCACTGTGCCTCCAGCCCAGGGTGATTCTCTTGGACCCCATCCCTTCCCTACAACCCAATGCCATCTTGTGCCCTGACTTGTGACCTCCCTGGCTCCCACACCCTGCTGTTCACAGCTTGGCTGTGCTTTCCTTCCTGGGAAAGGGCAAGGAAATGGATGTGGCAAACTCTGCTTCCATAGCACTCAGTGGATAGGTACACAGTGAGGAACACAGTGAGGAGACCAACAGCAGTATGGAGCAAGTGTTCTCTGAGGAGGAAGGTCAGAGTGCAGCAGGCAGCTGGCTCACAGCAGGTGGAAGAAAACAGGAGAATCCAAGGACATGCCTCCAATGCCCTGGGTCATTCACTTCTGGTCTAAGCTAGGCAGCTGAGTTATATCTGAACTCAATTATACCTGTCAATTCAATTTGCTTTCTGGGAGTCAACAGAACCCAAGCTGTTGTTCCAAATATTTATTAAAAAATAACTGCAAGTGGAAAAAAATATCAATAAGCAGTCCAATGGCAGATTTATTACAGTTTTAACAATTAAAGGAAATTAATCTACTTTATGAACAAAAATAGCAATAAGAAAGTATACTGAAGGATTCTTAATTAAACAGTAAAATGGAAACAGCATATGCAATACACATTTATATATAAATATATTTGTTACATTCTTCTTAAATAGATTAAACAACATTCATTACCAATATCCAAAAATATTTCTTTATGGCAAGAGAATCATCTTCTTTCACAGCAATACTGCCTCTCCATCAGTTTCCACTACAACTATTTTAGTTTGGGGCTAGAATAGGTATTCAACAGCACCAGGTCAAATCCAGAGCAAGTGATTTGAAACCACTTTATGTGAGATCTCAATGAGATTTAAGGTCAGGAATGCAACAGGTGGAATTGGCAGAGCATGATTTAAGCTGTGGGATCTCCTTGAAATCTCTAATTTGAATTAAAGCTAGATTCCCACAGGAAAACTGTGACACCACTCAAGATTCCCAGTTATAACACACTTCCCTTTTTCTGTAAACAAATGTTAACAAAAATAAATTCTCTGTACCCTGTTAACCATTTCTTAACATAAAAATAAGGAGCTGCTTGGGTAGTTTTAAAATAAGTCAATATAAAACTCTATCTTCTCCTATCCTAAGTGCTGCCTCTATCAAAGTGCTAGCAGATGGCACAGTATTCAAGGCCGTGCTCCCTGCTTTTCACGGTTCATATTGCAAACCTCAGCTCCAGCAGGACTGAGCTCAGGACTCCGGCCATGGTGGCTACCTCAGCCCAGCTCTGGCACCCTCACTGGGCTACCCAGAGTCCTTCAGAACAGGCCGTGCCAGGGCTCTCTGTGCTGTCACACGGACAGCGCCCATCGCACACCCCTGCCCACCCTGCGGTGCTTGCAGGGTCTGCACGTTCAGGGAGCTCAGATCCCCCCCAGAGCAGCAGGGACTGAGCCTGTGCCTTGCAGAGACCTGGGCAGGACTTGGGCTCAGACGATACAGCAGATGACGAGCAGATCCCCCCATCATTTTGCATAGTTTGGTTCAGCAGTGACTCTCTGCAAGTCCTGGAGAGGTGACCTATCACCCTCCTGCTGCTCCCCTTCCTACCAGGTGTAGCAAGGACTCTCACAGCTTGCCTGTTCGGGACCTCTTTGGACTTGGTTTGGTTCAAATACTCGCTGGTTGTTACTTTGGAGCCTGAACAAGAAATAGTGCAAATACGAGCTTAAAGAAAAGAAAAAAAAAAAAAACCAACCACACTGCCTTCATTGAACATTCAGTTAAAAAGACAAGGATTCATAAGAGGAAACCCCACTTTTGGGGTATTTAAGATATCTGGCAAATCTGCACAAGATTCTTCATGATTGTCGTAAAGGAGCACATTTTGCATGGCGCTAGATGCTTCAAATTACTTGCTAAAGTGAGTCTAACGAACAGTGTTGTGGCTAATTGCAAATGACTTTGAAGACTAGTCATGGAACACGGGACATCTCCCTGGCGCAATGGGACAAGCACTCCCTGCAGTTATGGATTCCTCAGTGCTTTTCTTATCCAAGTTTAACTCAAAATTATTTTGCTTGCATGGAATGGTGTGAATTCATCCAGAGTGGTTTTTCTGGAAGGCAAACAAACCACGTTATTTCTGAGGGTCAAAATACCTTTATTTGGCCATGCTCAGGCATATTAAGAGGCCAAAACAGAACTCAGTTTGATTCCTATTATGGGAGGCTGGCTGCAGTGCATTTTAAAACAACAATCATCTGAAGTGGCTGAGATGTTCAAGTTTGAAACTTCATAAAGTGCCAGGGCACTCTACAAATGCAGGGACCCCCCTGGTACTGCAGCGACCTTGCCCACACAGCAGCAGGCACATTGCAGAACTCACGGGGACAATGCCACACAAAGTTTTCTGGCCCACTTCATAAAGGGGCTTAATTTCTCTGAACTCCTCTTCCCACCCAAAAATCAGGAGGAGGAACATAAAGCATCACGGTGCAGAAGCAACGCAGAAATGGCTTGCTATCTTCACTATTGATTAGGCACACAGCCCGCTCAGGGGTTTGGGAAATCCCTTGTACCTCCATCTCCAGGTACCTACACACTACTGCAAAGGCTGGTCTCAGTATTTCAGGGTTCAGCCCTGGGAACGAGTCCTGCTTCGATCAGAACCAAAGAGAAAAGTCTGCTGTCCTCAACCAGGGGCAGGGCTGCCTGCTGTCCTTGTTATGGACACAGACTGGCTCTGCTCTCCCCTACCCACTCGGTAACACCTGCATTAACTCAGGTGTGCTAGCCTGAAGGTAGAGTTGCACCAGGGGACTTTCACCTGTTGAATCTATGGGACAGTTTCAAAGCAAGATCCACACATTTAAAACCATAAAGAGATGAATTCACAATGAAGCTAAGAAAAGAAAGAAGTCATCATATTTACAGACAGCTGCCATCACACACACTCCATGAAAGAAACAGTCTTATCTTTGCCGATGTGCTCGTTTCTAATGTGATACTGGACTCCCCAGCACTTCAGGACGTTGTTTCCAATAACACAGATAGTACAGTTCAGGCTTTAACAAAACTGATGCATAATTATGCTTAAGTAGCTTTTGTCTCCTCACTCCATGACTTAATTACAGTTTTGTACATGAATAAAACAGAAAAAAATCTCCCCTTTTTCTCGCCACAGCAAATTCATGCTTTGTGGTGGGCAAAAGGAGGGATTTTTTGGAACAAACACTGCCTTCCCCTTCTCCCTTTTTCTCCAAGTGTAAATGTTACTGGAACCTAAAAGCCAGCATCTGCATTACACAGACGGGACTCTGCTATGTTCATCTTTTTTGTTTTTATGATGTTCATGTAGCAGTGACTTCTGAAAGACATTTGGAATGAATGCTGGCCATGACAGGACACTGCCTAAATTAGAATCAGGCTCCAAGTATCTTCCTGCAATTAGATTATGTCATATGTTATATTCTTACTCATGGCCTGGAAAGGAGAGTGCAAGGGTGCTTAATATCTGTAGATATTCAATTAAAATAAGTGCATCAGACACTCACTGGTCTGGCTTCTGCCTGCCTCACATCTAGCCCAGGCTCGCTTCTAAACCTTAAGAGGAAAGCAAAAGGAAAATGCACGCACACACAGTGGAAGTCACCATGCCCATATGTACGCCTGCTGGCTAATACAGCCCTTACCTAACTAAAAGGTAAAAAGCCATGCAGTTTAAACTTCATTTGGTATAGTCTTGGTTAAGTTAATGGTAGAAAAATAGAATTCAGAGGGAGAGGAGAAAGTTTGTGTGTAATAAATGGCAATTTTGCTGCTTCTTAAAGGTTGCATTTCAAGCATTAACTGCATTTCTCCATGCACTCTGAACATTTCCCTTTTCAGGTATTGGCATGCTTGTGGCAGAAGCAACCAAACCAATTAATGAGGCACACAGTGAATGATGGCATATGAAAAAAAAATTAAAGACTAGTCCTTTCCATTCTGAAATTCGTTCCTCAAAGCCTTGATGCCACAGCAATAAGCTAAGCATGAAAGGTAGCGGATTCCTTCCTTGCATGAGGGGCCAGGCAACACCAGCTGTGCAATGCACACAGCTAGAAAGGCTCTTATATATACAACTGTAATCCAGAATAAATAGTATGTCCTGATTCATAAGTGTATTTCAGCGTGGTTGTTGTTGGTTGTTATGGCTGGAGAATGCTTGCTTTTCATCCCTTCTGTCCCGCCCTTGGACACATCGATGAACAGCAGCCTGGGAGTCCACAGTGTCAGCAATATCCTTTTGTACTCCTTCCGAAAATTCTGGTTAAGAAGCCCATAGATCACAGCATTGAGGCAGCTGTTAAAATAGGCCATAAAATAGCTCAGGACAAAAAGCCATTCTGGAATGTGTGGCTGCACTTTTGAAGGATTAATCGAAACAGCAAGGCCAATAAAGTTTAATGGTCCCCAGCACACAGCAAAAAGGACAAAAACCACAAACATAGTCAAGAAGTTCCGTATGTCAGCTGCTCTGAACTTCTGTTTGCAGTCTTGTCTCACCCGATGTTTGACCTGAATCACTAAAATCCAGATCCGTAGGTAGCAAAACGTCACGACAGATAGTGGGACGATGAAGTGGACCACCACCACTGTGATGGTGTATGATGTACTCACTGTCTGGGCAAAGGTGCAGGAGTAAATTCGGGGGTCATACTGCAAGGAACCAACAAAGAAGTTTGGCACAATTGCCACCACTGTGAGTACCCAGGTCAGGCAGAGATAGCAGCAGGTGTTCTTCAGGTTGAAGAGCTTATCGTACCTAAGGCTGTGGCAGATGTAGCAGTAGCGGTTGATGGCAATCGCCGTGATGTTGAAAATGGACCCAATGACACTTAAGCCCATCAGGAACCCGCTTATCTGGCAGTGGACGTTTCCCATAGTCCATCCATTGTGGAAGATGGCACTCAAGATCAGAGGGTATGGATAAACTGCAACCACAAGGTCTGCGACGGACAAACTGACAACAAAGATGTTGCCTACAAAAAAGAAGAGACCATAATAGGTTAGAGTAAGTCCAGATGGACAACTTGCAACTCAGAACTCCACTTTAGGCATAACTCTTCTTGTGGGCTTCACTCTAGTCTCCATTTGGAATTTGAAACCCTAGAAAATAAGACTTTGCTCTACTAGTGACAGTAATGGAGAGTAACTAGGCACGATTAACCTGCATGTTTCCTCTTAGGAGTATTCTAAACTGGAAGCGTTACCCTTAATTTGGTAACCTGACTGTGGGTCAGGTACCTGTGGTCCTCTAAGTTGTGTTGGAAAGAAGGATTTTGCTCTCCTTGTTAATCAGCCAGCATGACATCCATCATGGGCCAAAGAAGTATGGCACGCAGGGTATGTTTCACTCTTTATTTGTTTCACTGACAGCACTTGCACAGGAAAGGTCTTTTTTGGTCTTTTGCATGTGAACAGGTATATTTTCACCAGAATTACTGCAACATTCATCCTAACGAGTGTGTGTTCTTCCCAGAGACATGGAGCAGACAGCCTTGGTGTGCTTATCTTACGTGGTCTATTTTCCTGTTCCTTTAATATTGAAGTTGTCCAGTGCAATATGGGAGGTCAGTCACTCCTTCACTGCCTTGTCCTGGGCAGGGAATGTGATTAATAAGCTGCAGTCAGCCACCTCCGCAGAGCACATGCTCCATGTTTTTCATTTAGGTTCTAAAAGAAAGGGAGCTGAGAGTCTGCAAGTACAAAGTAATTTAAGCCTTGTTGGCTTGAAAAGGGCACATTGTATGAGACAACACCTGTCAGCTCCACTGTGTGGAGCAGCCTCCAATGACCCAGGCGACCAGTGACCTCCTAAGAGCACTTACTGCTCATTTTATGTGTCTGGTGTATTTTTAGGCAGGCAAAAAGCCTTTCTGTTCAGTTTGCCAGTCAGTGTAGAGGACTGTGTTAAGGCAAGGACTTTGAGGCCTTGCAGGAACTGCTATAACTACAGGACCGGCTATAATGTTGAGAAGGACATCTGTCAATATTCAGCATTCTGATGATCAGTCACGCTGTTGTTTCAGCAGGAGCTCAACACTTCAGTTAGAGGAAAGCACAGTAGAAAAAGTAGTTGATTTTCCTAACTCTGCTACTTCCAGGTGTATCTGCAGTGGCATGAAGGAAAACACTACTAGATAGTAGATTTCTATAAATATATTTAGAGAGAGCATACATATACAGTAGAAGCTATGTGTAATACATTTAAGGTATTAACACTATGCCCCTATGTGATACAGGCAGCATCCCAGCCAACTGTTCACACTTGCACCTCCTCTTCAAACCCTCATATCCTCCCATCTACTAGATTACATATATTAAAATAAACCAAAAAATCACTACAAAGAGGTATTTTTCCGTAGTATCCATGAAAGGACTCTCTTAGATCTCAGTTCACCTAGGTCACTGACTTCAGCACTTGCAAAATACACTCAAGGGCTGTTGGAAAGCATGGTCACATTGCCATTGCAGTTGGCTTATTGCTATGTTTGTGCCAACAAAAACTATCAGGACAAGTCAACAGTTCATACCAGGCCACTTCATGCTGACCGGAAAACAGTCCAGACCTGAGAACAGCCCCCGGCAGTATGGAGCTGAGGCAGCTGCCACAGTGGCACTTAAAAATAAGTATTAGCAGAGGTCATGTGAAGTGCTGAAATCTTTTTAGAGAGAAATTTTACATATAGAGGTTTACCACAGCACACTTCTGCGGCTGCTGGGCCTCAGTGCTGCTTTCTTGCTGATTTAATAACTTACTGAGAGCTCTTTAAAATGCGGTCACTGAACCTGGTCCCCATATAATTAACTCCATTTATGCCACTGTCAAGGGCAGAACCACCTGTGGTCAGGCTTAGTGATGGTGCAGGCACCGCAGAAATGGAATGCTCTTCTGCAGTGAAACTTTTATTCACTCTATCAAAAATATACAGTTCAACTAAATGTGTCCCTAGTGCCAGAATTTTCTTTTGGGAAGCTTTTACAAAACAATTTTTTCAAGACAGAAAAACAAAGAGAGGTATCAGCAACCCAATTTCAGAGACTTACAGAGGATGCTGGAGACAGACTGCACTGATGGGACCATGACTCTCCTTTTTCAGTTGGATACACATTTATATTACACAGGCAGCTGGAGAGCAAGTCTCTGCCTATGCTGGGGATGAAAGAGTCACATTCAGCACCCAGTTCTGAATCGTGCAAAAGCAGAACAAAGCTGAATATTTCCTACTTAAGACAGCACATCAGCAGATTTAAACCAAAGCTTAGTAAAATCACAGGGAAAATTATTAGTCTCACATCACTGCCAGCTGCTGGGAGAAATAAGCAGTCTCCACTGGTCTTTGTTCACTAACTTAAATAGTTGGGTGGAAGTAAAAAATATGAGAGGAAAAAAATCTATAAAAATAATATTCACAGGATGGACTTCGTAGTTTGGATTCAACCCAAGAGCACAGTATTATGTGTATTATTTTGACATGACTTCATTGCTTGTTACTCCAGCAGAGAGAAAATGAGACGGTTTTATCAGGGAAAGAATAAGCTCCTTCCCATGGTGACAGGCCATCATGGCATTCCTGCACACAGAGCTCTGGAAGACGATGCCCATGGAGAAGATGAACCCCATCCCTCAGCCATCCATCCAACAGGAGAAGGCTCCAGCTGAGGGAAAAGGCTGGGCTCCCCAGCACTCTGCCAAGGCTACTGCCTCCATCCCACACTTGCCACACCTCCTTCTCCCTACACATGGACTAGAAGCAGCCTCAGGGTAGCCTGGGCCAGCCTTTGAGCCTCCATGGGGACACTCCATCATGGCATTCCTGTGCACAGAGGTCGAGGACCGCTGGGAACTATCCCAGCTTGGACAAGGGAGCCCAGGGACAAGGGGCTGCCATTGCAGAAGTCCAGTGTGTGTCCTGTCCTGCTGCCGGGCAGCACTGCAGCCATTGTCAGCATCTGAGCTGCTGGGCCTTTCACAGGCTGGAGCCCCAACAGCAGGAAAACGAGTTGGCGAGAGCCAAGAACGGCAGGGAAGAGGGGGATGAGGCCACCGTGTCCCCATGGGCTGGCTTTGCCCGTAACAAAGAGCTTGGAGTGCCCGGTGGGAAAGCTGTTACCATGGGCATCCTTTACAGCAACCACATCAAATACCCTGGGGTGTCTCTCCCGCTTGGGGATCAGCCCAGTATGGCTAAGTTGGCACCACCAGTCACCATGCACAGGTTACTGGGCCATGGACTATTGCCTGTGCTATTGGTTAATTAATAAAATAGGAGTAACTTGAGTTAAGCCCTCATGATCCCTGGTTTGCTACGAGACCACTGAGTGCTGAGCCCTGTGGCCAACAGCTCGTGTCTTCTCCCCCAGAGGATAAGACCCTCATTCCCAAGGACACTGCAGAATAGGAAGCCATCTAAGTCTTTTAGGGATGATGAAGACCAGTATACTGCCAGTGATTTTCATTACTGGTTTTTTTACATTTTTCCATGATAAAACAAAGAAGTCTTGCCCATAAATAATACCATCAGGACTTTATCTCTTCTCTAATTTAAATTCATCTGCTTCTGTGACACTATTTTCAGATGTATCTTTTTATCTTTGTTGGCATGTGACTGTATTTCCTTATTAGCTTTCACATTTTCCGTTCCTTTTTTAACTTCTACTTAGTATAAACTGGTTTGTGTGCCACCGTGCTCCGTCCCCCAGTTATAGAGTCATCTTGAAGAGGCAGAAACAGTGGAGAAAAGCAAGTCTGACACATGGATACTGGAAATACAGACTTGGCCACATTTTCAGAGAAACTATAAATCCTTTTTACATTACAGAAGTCCAACACAAAGCTATAGATTAAAGAGGTATGATACACTGTTCACAGTGTAATCCACAATTGTTTGGGAAAGAAACCCACCCCAGAACAACCTGAAGCCCAGCTGCAGAGCCACTTATAGGCATATGCAAATAATACAAATGGGAATTTATCCCAGAACATCTTCTACCCTAGTACTCCTGTCTTTGAGCTCCCCCTCTCCCGCCCATAAATCTATTTCTGTTCACTCCCAGTCTGTTCCTGTACTCCAGCAATTCCCTGTCCCTGCCTCTCATTTTGCCTGGATTATCCAACAACACAGTTTATCTGAGGACTTATTGTCAGGCCCTGGTTCTAAGAAATGTGGAAATACCTCAATGAATTCTGCAAATCAATAAACCACATACGTAAAGGTCTTCACTGGCAGGCTGCCCCAGGAGCACCTAACTTTCATCCAAATGGGTATCATTCCACAGAGATTAACTGAGCATTGCTGTAGAAACACCAGGGTCACAGACCCTGCCTGCCTCAAGAGGCTCTTGGAAATCCCTTGGTGTTCAAACTCCAGTTGCAGAGATTCAGCCTCTCCCTACTGTTCCCACACAGCAGCTGTGGGCTGTCCTTTACAGGCGGTGGTTTAGGTATCCTGAACCTAGAAGAGGGGTTAAAAGGCAAGAAGGGAGGGGGAAGGAGATAAAATATTTTTTTTTAAAAATTGTCTCTTCTACTACATCTCAAAATGTCCAAAGCAAGCACCCAAATCTCTTGTTTCTCTGTTATCCATATAAAGCTCTCTTACACTCACATTCCTTGCTGAAGTATTACAGAACTGCAGAACTGTTTCTTTGAGGTGAACAAGACAGAGATGCTTAAGGCAACTTGAAGTCAGAACTGTTACTCTGTAAACTCAATGCTGAAACTGAATTGTCCTGAACGACAGGATTTGCACCAAAGCAGAGACGCAGTTGTGTGCATCAACTTCTGCTCACCTGCTACAGTCCAGCTCCAAAGGAGCCTGCTGTCCAGGATGCCCCTTCCTCCCAGCCACTCTGCAGGGATTCCAGTTGCTCCAAATTGACAGTGCCCAGCAGAGCATTTTGAGGCAAACAAAACCACATACAACAGCCTCAGAGGCAGCAAGGAGAAGCTGACCCATGAGCGCAATGGACATTAGTGCCATGGGGCTCACTGCCTGACAGTCACCTTGCTGTTCCAACCTCTTCCCAGCAGTGAGATCAGACCTTGGCATTTGTCCAGCCAGAATACTGACAGCTGTAGAAAAGCAGGTTTAAAACCCTATGCTGAGAAAAACGTGCTAAGATACACAATGACATAATGCTAAAAGTTTATTGGTGTGATCGGTATGTTTGCAGTGACTTTTTACTATTATAATTATATTATAAGCCACAGCTTATAATAAAGAGAATCTTAAATTTTATGTTTGTTCATTCAGGTTTTATGAAAAAGTCAACAGACTCATGTATTCCAAATAAACTGGAAGTAAGACACACATCAACCTCAAAGAGATATATATAATGGAGTTCAGTAAACAATTTAACAGGGCATGACTGTAAAGCAAGCCTCTGATGACCACTTACCATAATCTAATACTCTCTGTTTAACCTTCCAAAGCTTATGCTCACTGCAAAACAGAAACAAAATGTACTGTTTGCCCCAAGCAAAAAGATAAGTCACAAAGAGCTTTATTCAGCATGCAACAAGACTCTTTATTAGCTCTGATAGCCT
Source organism: Sclerurus mexicanus (assembly GCA_013396755.1). Lineage (NCBI taxonomy): Eukaryota > Metazoa > Chordata > Aves > Passeriformes > Furnariidae > Sclerurus > Sclerurus mexicanus. Next base: position 299,204 of record VWZF01004324.1, read on the forward strand.
CCTTTTCTTGTTTGTTTTTACCTGCCACTTGCTGTGTGATTGCTTGTGTGATCACTAACCTCCATTCTGCGGATGTGAAGTGTGTGCTTGGTCTGCAAACTAAGTGGCAGTTCACAGAAAACACTTTCAGATCAATTTTCATCCTTTTATAACATAAAGATGCCACTGACCACATGCAATCATATTGATCATGTACTGCTGTAATTCAAATGGATAACAATGCTTTGGTGTTGGGGGATGCTGACCCTGCAGGCCTCACTCTGACAAACATTTCTTACATCACCGACTCTAAAGGGTCATTCCCGGGCAGACAATATTTACCCCATCAAAGCACATTAAGAACCATTCTTCTGTAGGGGACTGTGACCCATGGCACTGCTCCATGCAAACTCCCAGCTTCCAGGGCACTATGACCACCACACACAATGGCTCAGGAGGAATCCCAGACTGTCAATTGTCATCTCTTGCCACCACTCTGATAAGCACTAATACATCTGACGTGCCCATATGACAGCCCAGTTTGTACTTACCCATTCTGACAACTGAGAACGTTTGACAGGGGATCACAAGTGAAAATCAGAGAAAATGACCCTGAGATCTGGGCAAAAAAAATGATTTGTTGTTCAATTCATTAATCCATAAATTTTAATTGAGCGTTTTATTTTTGTATTTAGGGAGTCTGTTCAAAGAGAGGAATAAACAAAAGAAAGGAAAAGGCATTCAATTAATTATCTGTTATCATTACTCCATTAGGATTCAGAGAGGGATAGAGCATGGTTTCCTGCAGTTAAACAGACAGTGCAGTTGGGCTGCCAGCTGCTCTCAAATCCTGATTGTGCTGCAAAAAATGATATAGAGGGTAATAACACAAAGGACAGGAGGTATTGCCAACCCACAGCATCCTTACGATATAAGGTTAGAGAACATGGAAATATCCAAATTAAGGACATCATGAAGGTCCTAAAAATGCATAAAACTCGAGAATAATTTAACTTTTTCCTGAAAATAGTCCTTTGAGATCTCCCAGCACAACTGTGAAGCCAGAGAACAGCAGTATGCTCTGGGCTACCACTACCTTGTTTGCTGGCATCATTCCCTGTGGGAAAACTGTGGGCACTTAGAGCTCTTCCCTGCCTTGTGCCAGCCCTGCAGATGCACAGGACCAAGGCCAAGGCAGTGCAGGAGGCAGTCTGCAAAAGGAACTCTCCTCCTCCTCTGCCTTCCCGTGACCAGGCACTTTGGCATCACTTTGGAACCACAACCACCAGCTTCATGAGCCTTCTCATCAGTACCTCGCCACAGTTGTCAAAGCTGCCTTTCCCTCTGGACCTGTGAGAGACCTGCTTCCAGGAGGAGGAGAAAAACCTCCCAGTATTTACTGGAGAAGAAAGGACCAGCTTCCCAGTGCTTCAATGATTTTGTTATGCACCATATATTATTTTGGCTGATGGCTACAGAATTGCTTACATTGCCAGGTGAAGGACTGCATTACTGGATTTTAAACTTACTTTTAGGTCATGAACTTCTAATTGTGTTGCTGCCAAACCCATATTTGAGCCATGCCTTCAGCTGCTCTAATTGAATGCAGCGAAGGGCACTGGCTGGCAGTGCTCACACCCCAGAGATTCATAACTTTCATTTGGCTAAGGCTAACAAGATTCACAGTCCTAGCTGAGCTCAGACCTCCGGGGAAACGAGCTGGAAATTAGAGACCAACCCTGTTCTCATGATTTCTTATCTTTCCTTACGTCACTTCCCATTACAGTGGAAACAATGTAAAGGCGAGGATTTTTCTCTTGCTGTGACACAGATGGTAGCTCAACACTCACTCTCAAAGGAATAAAAATTATTTCAATTACATCTTCTTCTGAACCCTTAAAAAGTGGTCAGCCCTCTTTTGGTACCAGCACAGAGCAACTTTGCCATTTTCAGAGTTCCAGATACTTTATAAACAAAAAGAAGTTTTAAGACCATCACAAAGAAATGGAGTTTGGCAAGTTCTCTACCCATTAATCCTAACATGTCCTGCTTAGCTTAGGCACACCTTCCTGAAAAGATGATATGAATATAGTATAAAGAAAGGGGGAATGATGTAAAGTTGACATTTTACCCACCTCCAACAATTTTCAAATTTCTAAAAATACCAATTTCTGTTCATTTAAGTGCCTTTTAATGACTTCTTCATGTGTTTTCCTGAAAATTCTGCCCCTTTGCATGAGGGAAAACCACAACGCTGCAATTCTTCCGGATTTCTAAACTTAGCTTTTGTTAGTTTGATGTTTTTCCTGGATAAAATTACAGCTATTAAATCTGCTAGTAATGGAGCAGGAATAAGTGGTCTTAATAAATACAAAAAAATAACAAAAAAAGAGCTAAAAAGTGCCCCTTCTGGTTATGTGCCCCAGACTCCTGACATTTCACTGCTATATCCACCAAGCTCATCGCCTGCAGTAAAGCTGTGAGATAGAGAGCCAATCCACTTAAAATCTTGATTCTTTCCTGCATCACTTCCAGATTCTTGGACTAAAGATGGGCCTGGAAACACAGCCTGCCTTCACAGCACATCACAGCAAAGCTGATGGAGGGCAAGTGTCATAGGCAGGAGGCCCTTGAGGCCACCGTCCAATGTGCACCGAGCAAGAGAAAGCCTCAGCACCTCTGTCAGCATCAGCTGAGCCCGAGTGGCACTGACTGCAGTGTCTGACTCTGCAAGGACACCGTGGCTGGTGGCCACATACTCCCTAAGGCAGCTTCTCAGGGGGGACAGTGGTCTCTGAGAAGAGTCTAAACAAAACCCCATGCGGCCATAAGAGAGTGAGTCCAGGTACCTAAATTCACTCTGGACACCTCAGATACCAGTGTCAACCTCTGAATTCCAGCTGTTTCCTTTTCTGTCTGAAATCCCTGCTGAGTGGCACTAAGTGATTTTAAGAAGTTGCCTAGTCCCCATCCAGGCTGTGCAGGGAGTGCAGGACACTGCCCTTATGTTTACCCTCCCACAATGGCCACATAGGCACAGGGGCAAGCCCTACCAGCCCACGTTAACTCCAAGCCCATTATTTATCACCTGGTTTGTAAAGTGCTCTGAAAGAGGAAAGGCCTTGTATAAACATAAATATGAATTATTGCCAGCATCCATTGAAATGACAAACCAACATTCATCCTCTCCTGGTCCCAGCAGCTGCACTGCCACCATTTGCCATCTGTTACTATTCTAGAAAAAAAATGCGTGAATTCAGGCTTAATAGACTTAATAATGCTCTTTTGAAATTGGTGCTGGTCAAAGTGTGTTCCCGGCCTGGAAAGGAGCTGTGTGCGAGCAACCAATTCCCAGGCAGCTGCCAGGCAGAGCATACAGTCAGATGTGAACACAGCTGGTTTTATTGGTAAGAATCTTGTCTGACTGCCCTGAAGAGCTCTGCTGAACCATCACAACTGAGCCCAGGAGCCGCTCCTGCTCCTCCCTGTGCCTCACCAGCATGGTTTATTGACTAAACCTTAGTGACAGCACCAGTCACACCCACAGACATCCACTGAAAGAAGCAGATGTCACCCCACCACAATTAACAGCTTGTCTTGACATCCCAGCCTTGCCATCCCAGGCACGAGTCTCCCTTCAGTCCCAGCTCTTTCTGTTTAGTTGGTGGAAACGGGAGGTGTTTTTTTTTCCTTGTACCTCTTTTTAATTGTATATGTAAACGATGAAGCTACTAAAACAAGTCAGTGGCTGGTCCCTTCTTGATCGGGGCTTGGGGTGAGGAATTCACTGACCAAGCAAAGACCTCACTGACCATGACTCATAGGCAGGGCCAACACACCCTGATGTGCTGGGCACATATCAGAATTCTCATAAGTGGCCTTTTCACAAGCCAGCTCCTCTCTGCTCACCTGTTAAGTGCTGCTAGTTAAGTACTGAACCAATTACAGGTTACCTAAATGAAGGCTTGAGTGCTGGGGCAGTAGGAAGGTGATAATCAGCACAGGATATTTATTCTGCTTCTGCACAGCAGTTGCCACTAGAGTTAGGAAAAAGAAACATAATTTGGACCCAAATTATCTCCAAGGTGATAGTCTCATTGTAGGCTACAGCACAGTCCTGGTATGCCTTACAGCGCTGTGCTGCAATTGTGTGGCTTTTTTTCTGAAGGTCTCAAAATATTTTTTTCAAAAATTTGGTGGCCAGTGTTACAAAAACAGGTTATACAAAAAAAAAACAAAACATGGGGTGGATTTAGATCACAGAATTCTGTATAACACACGTTTTTCTCCTGTGGCCTCACACTGAAACTGGCAATGAAGCAGGTACAGCCACAGTATGCACATGCAGTGAGGATGAGGCTGGAAGAGAAATGGTACCATGAGGGACAGGAAATGGCTATGGGAAGCTACTTATAATCCTGCCCATAGTCAGTCCTCCAAACCCAGCATCCAGCCCAATGGAAAGGAAAAAATCAAACTACCTGAATTGCTGTTTATCCAGCCTCCACAATCTGCTAGAAAGAGGAATAATATTCCTTACAGTATGGACAGGCAAAGAAAGAGACCCAAGGCTGATGGCTTCGTCAAGACTATGTGAACTGTGAGAGAAGCAGTACATGCAAGTAAAAGAATAGAAAGTAAAAGAAAATCTGTTCTGGACTTGCTGGTTAATTCATAACTATCTACTAATCCCATTGGAAATGGACAGTTACTTTCACCTGGAAACACTTTAGGTACTCTGATACAATTACATCGGCAAAAGTCCAATGCAAACAGTTAAAGTTAATTCAGTATTAATAATAATGATACTGGGGAAAAAAAAAACAACCTCATGCCCTCATTTTCCCAGGACTATAAAAAATGGTGTTTCCCAGAACACCATCAAAAGCTTCACTCCAGATATTCCACAGCATTTACAGGACTCATGTTAAGACTAGGTACAGGAGGAGCAACATGAAATGATCAATCATATGAGAAACTTGGACTAGGGAGTTCCAAATGTGTTGCTGGATGGCATCTGCTTCTGTTTTATTCCTAATGACTTATTAAACTTAATCATCTTTGAGTTGCAGCGTGTGGGTCTATTAACAGAGAAAATACGCTTTTGCAGTAAAGTCCACAGTAAACATGTTCCAACACAAGTCTGTGTGAACAAATGATTCAAGTGGGGGCACACTAACACTGATCTCAATGCATGTCTATTGGTGGATAATATCCATCTGGCTTGAAGGTGAACAAGACTCCATGGGACTATGACATCTAAACGAGTGGAGGAACCCCCACAAGTAAGTAGTCAAACTTGTAGGCAGCAAAACACACATTCAAAGGCAGATCTCACACTTGTGGATAATAATTGATGAGGCTGGCAGGCATTTCTGCTATAGACAGCTTCCAATACCAGAGCATCACTGGATTCTGCTCTTACACAATATTTTGCCCTCAGGAAGAAAAAAAAAAAAGGTACAGAAAGAATAAAAGATGCTGAAAAAAGGCCATCTACATAAGCCAAAGGAACTCTTACGTACTTAGCTCAATTGCCTAATCCTGAAATACCCCTGAGTCCCACTTTCTCATCTGCAGTGATAAGGGCAGGCCTACTTTTAGAGTTGTATAATCATCAAGTGCTGGTGCTTTCAGTGTCCCCTTAAAACTTTTCTCTCCCTTTCCCTTTTCCTCTCTAATGAACTTTTCTCAGCAAGAAATCAGTCACAGAGATTTCTATTCTCTGAAGCTACTTATTCACACTACCGTACTTCAAAGTGGTAACATGCAACTTTACTCCCATCAGGAACCCAGGAGGCTCGGAGAGGGCTGCATGCAACTTTTTAAATGCTAACCCTGAGTAGGTCTTTTAAGTCAGCTGGTGGTTGTTAAGGGAGACTCCGCTCCCCCCTTCAGTATTTGTATAGCCAAAGGTTTGACTATGAAACCCATCAGTAGCAACAGAGTGGAAGGGACCCTGGGATGTTGGCCGACTATCCCTCTCAGTAACAGCACCTCCTCCTAAAAATTAATGAAATGAAGGAGCATTTCTCACTTGGAACAGGCTGCCCAGGGAAGTCGTGGATTCAAGATCGCTTGAAGTGTTCAAAAAGGGCGTGGATGTGGCAGCTGTGGACATGGTTTCGTCAGGAGCATGGCAGTGCTGGGTTAATGGTCGGACTTGATGATCTTACATGTCTTTTCCAACCTTAATGAATCTATGATTCCATGATTTCTAGGTAGGCAAATCCAAGCTATGTTCTACCCTTGCTATGAAAAAGGAGTTTAGGCTTGTGCTGGTTGAGTAAATTCAGAAACAAAGGAATAACTCAACAGCACCTTCAGTCAGTGTGACATCTCCCACTAGGCAGGGGCAATAGAGAGGAAGAGCTTTTTACATTGCCTTTTCCTCCTGAAATGTTCTAATTTTTATCAGTTTTTGAGGTCACACCTTCATTTGCCTTCCTCTCCAAAGACAAGAGAAATTATCAAGATTCCTAAAAGAAAAATATATCTCTCTCCATGCAATTTCTGAAAAGCCCTCTTTTCCACTTCTATATTGCTTTATCTAACAGCATTTTTAGAGATGTCATTCATTAAGCACAGGATATTAATTCTTGCCTTCAAGTCTCTTCAGAGCCATTTGTGACCCTCCATTTCCTCTCCTTAGTAGGATTCCCTGCTATTTTCCATTTAATTTCTGAAATCTCATGTTGTTATCTGTCATAAATAAAGTAATTTTGTTTATGAACTAACTCCAAAGTAAAGAGAAGATTTAAGGATGAAACAAAGCATGGGCTTAATACAGAACCTTCTAGTGAGAAATGCTTTTCACAAACACTGATGTCATAAATCATAGTGAAATCTTAAGGGCAGTTGGAATACCACATATCTTTAAAAAAAATCTTCCTGAGAGGGGATTGATTTGGCAGGGTTAGAAAGGGTGAGAGTTTCTAGTCCTCAGCAGCAGTGTAGCACAGACGTACCAAGGTAGGCATGAAAACTCACAGCACGTTGTCCACCTTCTCCTTCATAGGAAGCCCTTAAAAGCGAGTTGCTAGAAACACAGAGAGGACAGTGAGATGTAAGGCAAGCTTAGCATGCACTACAAGGATCTTTGCAGAGATTCTGTCAAAAAATTTCCTTGGTGTGTTGCTGGCAATGGGTGAGAGTTTTGCACATTAATGAGTGGAGCGCAGCAAACACTGCTTCCCAAGCTGAGCTGGCAGCATGGTGTGCTGTGGTGTGTATCTCCCTGTCAGGCATGGGAGCACACCAGTGTTGGTTGTACAGTCATTTAGGCAGCCCAAGAAACACCTTTGAGAGAATGGGAGTCATCTTCATCCTAGCAGGACCACCACTGCACTACCACATGAAGTATCTAACTCTCGAATGGCTCAGTCAAGATCTGTATGTACTCCAAGGAATCAGGAGGTTATTTCTAACGTCAGAGCTAGCAGGAACTAGGATTTGCAGCTTCAATAAGAGATTTACACAAAATAACAGAGCCCAGCTCTTGGAGCAAACTCTCCAGTCTGAACCACCCAAGAGCCTCCCCAGGGACACCCCATGCACAGGCTATCACGTCACCCAACTCTGACTGCTACATCTCCATGGCTCCAGGGGAGGAAAATGAACCCCAAGGAGCACAGGCCAATGTGTGCTGACTCAGCAGAGCCTTCATCTGGGAGCACAGTGGAGAAACACACAGCATTTACTGTACCACAATGAAAAACAAACCTGCAGTGACTGCCAGATGTCAGTGTCTTGGCACTGGGAGTGCAGGGTGTGGAGTTTAACTGCTAACTAGGACAGGACAGCACCAAAGGGCAGAACAGGAGAAGAGGCCGACTTTGGTTCCCTCTGGAGTTGAAAGTCTTTCCCAAATTCAGCCACATAACACATCCTTTAAAAGGAGAGCAATGGCTGCTTCTACGCCAGTAACAAAGCAGAAACTCTCATGCCAGCACTGCCTTCTGATACTAGCTGTCCTTTTATCATTTATTTAGAAATAAAACTCTCGCAAGGCACAGTTTTATCAAATGACAAATAACAGCTGTGGGGAAAAGAAAAAAAAAAGTGTTGCACTTCATTAGAACTCTGTATGACTCTGACAGCCAGAAACACACTGCCAAAGTGGCAAATACAGCCAAAATGACAAGACAGATCTCAGAGCAGCTGTTAAACCAAATGGGAACTTGTTAAAATTAAGGCCCATTTTCCTGCTTTCATATTTAGTCTCAAAACACCATGTAAAGAAATTCAGCCTCTTATAAAGACAGACTGAGTCATTAGTGCAGAAGAGACAGGAGACCCTTGCAAAGTTTTCAGATTAAAAGGTAGCTGTTAATACCCAAGCAGTTGCTAAAACCCTATGAATATGTTAATCTGGTATCAGCTTAAATTCTCCAATAAATCTTACCGGACTGAATTTTACTGTTGTTCACTTGGTGTTCCAATATTCCTTTGCAAAATGCAAGCACTCAACATGGAGGATGCTGACGGGTCTGTAGCAGCAACAGCAATGCCATCCTGGACCAGACCACACATTTCCTTCTTCCCAGAGAGGTCAAGGCCATACCTGTCACCAAGTATCAGCATTCCCAAATCCTCCATACCACCAGGGACTGGTCTCACCCATGAAAGCTGCTGGTATTGCCAGGAGGGAACAGGAATGCACAAGGCTTACCCAAGTCATACCTGAAGTTGATTTTGTAGAGGTACCACAGCAGCCACAGGGAAATCCCAGGGGTGAAAAGTATCCTGCAGGACAAGCTATACATTTTGCCAGGAGGATGCTGATTTCCCAGAGGGATTGGATGATTTTGCTTTCATCAGGCCCAAAATAAACACTGACAAACCAAACAAATTAAGTACATAACCAGCCAGCCAGCCCCAGATTATTCCACAGCAGGAGGGTACGGTGCTGACGGGTTTTATTCTCTATTTCTTTAGAGGGCAGGAGGTGATCGCACTGCTCAATTCTGCATTTAATTAGTCAGAGCTAATCTCATATTGGAAAACTGAATGTAAGGACAAACGAGAGACACATTCTTGTTTCAAGCAAGGACTTTCCCAGTTAATTGTCACATAGCATGAGCAAGCCACTGCCTCTGCTTGCAGAAGATCTGCCTCCCTTGGATACACTGATGTCTAAAGGAATGAGGATGTCATTCACTGGAAGCCAGAATAGAAATGAAAACATTTCTGACATGTTCACCTTCTGGCTCTGGGGTAGTTCTCCCACACTGAACACTTCACTCGGAACAGCCCTGGGCAGAGCGGGTTCAGGAGCCTGCACTATACAAGAACTACCAAAAGAAGTGGGAGAAAACTGGCAGATGCACATCCCTGTTTACCAGTCCTGGCATTCCCCCCAGTGCTGCACACTGGTAGGAGTTTAGGTGAGAAATGCAGGACAGCAGCACACACAATTTCTCTTCCCTCACAACTATATGGAGCCATTCCCCCACCATGGTACCAGAGGAACATTTTGGTGCCAGAGGTGCAGTGACTGGAGCTGCTGGCTCCGGAAAACGATAGAGATAGGAAGGTTAACATGGAATTCACAACAATAGTGGTCTGAATCAGAAGTGCCCTTGACTAACTCCTAACTTGGACTGCTGCATCCAGCAGTTATTCCGCAGCTTCTTCTTGACATGAGAATCTTTCATGCTCTAAGCTGGACACAATTGCATATGGTCACAGTCCATTCCCGGACTGTCAACCCTTCCATGCCTGCAACCTGTGTCAGTTTGCAAAGCACTTGATGATCTCTTCCAGAGAAACCTCACCAGCTGATTTTTAGGGGATAATTTGAAAGGTTCATTGTGTGTCCAAAGTGTCCAAATCACACTGCATAAGAACAACCAGACTGTTGTCCTCCTGGAACAGAGGAGAAGCTGCCTAAGGCCTTGCAGGTCAGCATCTCAGAAAGCAGTGATGCAGCTCGTGGGTAAACTGTGAGCATTCCTTGTTTCAATTATGCCTGTGGTGGAACAGGCAGTCACATACAGCCTGCAGACAAGTCCCTCCGTAACCAGAGCCCAAAATTAATCCCCTGTTCCCAGAGACTAAAGAACTGAGGCCCAGCCTTGGTTTCCCCTTCAGGCTCCTGCTGCTCACACATCTCCCACCGGGTCTTCCTTAACAAAGAGCAGAACCAGCCTATGCAAAAATTGGTTTCATTCTGATGACCAACATTTAAATCATCTTCTGTAGAAATGATGCTGAAGACCATGAAAATCAGAGGCAACATCACAATGCTGTTGAGAGGTTGCTGCTGGCATCAAGTGAAATTTACTTATCTTCAATGTCTCAGAAGATGAAAACCCATTGTGGGCAAGAAGTTATTAGCAAAAGTCTCCTCTAAGCCATGACTTTTTCCATAAGTCCTGACTGCTTCAGCAACACTGGCAAAGCCAGGGAAAACAGCCAGCACACAAGTTCCTTGGCAGAACTCAAAAAATCCAAGACCAAGAAATTAGCGAAGAATCCACAAAAGAAAATATTCCAGAGGTGAAAAAAGTCTCCATCAGTGGTTAGACTTCACCTGTCACCAGAACCTCTGTACAAGAGGCTCCAATCCTTTCTCATAGGAAACTAAAACGAGGAAAACAAACACCTCCAAGAAAACCTCAAGCAAATGCACCATGGAGATGAGCAACAGGTTTCCAGAAAGGAAACTCAAAGGGGTCCCTGGACACATTTACATGCACAATTAATAGAGGCAACTTCTGTGTTGCAGGCATGTTCTGCAATAGCCTACAACAACGATTAGGATTGCACAGTCTCAGAAACAAGTTTTCAAAGAAATGGTACATTCACAGAAGAATAAAAAGTTGCCATGAGAAAAAATAAACTAAATATGCTTAAAAAAATAGTAAGAGACCAGTAAACTTGGGTTTAAGCAGAGCAGCCACCATGTAATACTACAATACAGCAGTGAGACTGTGCATTATCTAAATTGTGACCCAAGGAAAAGAAAAAAAGTAAGACAGGCTGAAATTTTATTAGTCAACATAGATAAATCAGTTCCCTAATGGAATTGATGCTGACTTAATCTTCTATTTGGCAGTGTCCTGAAAAGCCTGCTTTTTTTGCCTTTCCCTACCTAAACGAAATTAACCTATTCCAGAAAATTAAGAACAATTTATAGGCCACTGAAGACAGACTGTTTTTTGGATCTGGATCCGTGGTATTCCATCCAAAACATAAAATGATTTTTTTTTAATTTAAAAAGCCTGAAAATGGGAGGATTGGGAAAGCATGGCATCTGGAGTGTCACTGCTCCTTCCTTGCACGCTTCCTGGCAGTCTCCAGTACACAGGTTGTACAACCAACCTTTTGTTTGGAACAACGGTGTTTGGCTCCTGCTACAACACAATTTGTGCATTATTACTTCAGGAAATGTAATTTCCAGTGCCTCAACCAAGAGGAAATTTCTGAATGAACAAAATGGGAGCAGAATATTTCACTGTGGTTTCAAGCTCCTTTACTTTCTTCGTAAAACTGAAGTGTTGTGTTGATTTTTTAAAAGGAAGTTTTACATGAAACCCCTAATTTCTGAAGATGTCAAACCCACTATTTTATTCTTCCTCACCACACACACACAAAAAAATCAGCTTTTGCAAAACAAATCTAGGAAATTAATGACTTCACTTTTCACCAACAAGGGTTTCTACTGTAAAACATGATCACCTTGCACTCATTTGAAGACCTGCAGTCCTGCCATTGGTCACTCCCTGTAAAGAAACACACAAACACCTGCATCTCAACATTTTAGAAACCTCATTGGTTTGAAAGCCCACAGGGAAAAACCTAAGAGGAAGAATTAAAGGCCATATTTTCTTTCATATTAACTGCTCACATTCTGATATGAAGGCTGGCAAAGAAAATTTGGCTGAAGAATTGGCTGGAGCCAGAATACTTCGTCATGAAGGAAGCCCTCTCAGGCAGAACTCCAATTTGGTACATCTTTCCTTTCAACCTTTAAGCTCTGCCTGCAGGATATAATAAAAATAAGCAGTTATCTGTAAAACCCTTAATGGTGATTTTTAACTTTTTCGTTCCTGAGGCATGAAGTAGGGCAGGAGGACAATGTTTGAGAGTAACAAAAAAAACATAAGGGTTTTAAGTGAGAAAAAGCCTGAGGAGAACACTACTCCTAGGGTGCACTACGCACTTACAGCAGTACAACTGTCTGAGTGGATTTCCCACTCTCTTGCAGTACTCACAGATGTGACTGCAAGGGCTGGCATCACAAATGAAAGCAATGGGAGCTGATGAGTAAAGTGTCCCCTCCTACTCCACTGCCTGCTTGCAGCAGAGCCAGCAGGAAAATTCCCTAACATGAGGCTGCACTCAATGAATAGAGAAAAATCAGGAGCAAGAACAGAATGTGCAGGACAGTGCTTAGAACTGCTGCTAGCTCACTTTAAAATTCAGAAGCCACCCTCAAATACATTCTGTAATGGATGCAACAGCAGAAGAAAAATTATACCCACTCCCGTTTCTCTCCCTTGTTTGAACACAGGATTAGGCTGAAGGAAGACCAAAACAAGGAGACTGTAAGGGAGGAAGAGGACAAGCAGGGAGGGATGCTGGGGCAGTCAAGGGGCAAGGGCACTACACAATCCCTGTGTGAAGGAATCCAAAAAGTGCAGCTTGCTTTCTACTTTTGGCTCTTCCAGGGAACAATGCAAGACCCATGTCAGCAGCAGCACAAGGCTCAGCCCTGTTTCTGCACACAGCAGGGAAAGACAGAGTGACACATCTGCATTTCACATTACCCATTTAAGCCAGGATTCACATATTTTTTTCCTTTCGGATTGCTGTGTCATGGGAAGCCAAAGCCAGTTCTCACTGAACTGGTGTGACCTCTGCAAGAAGAAGTAGTAGGTCCTAAAACACACGCTCTTTCATTTCCCTATAGGCAGAGCTGGAAATTGAAATGCTCTGCTCACAACACGCAGCCCGAGCCAGGGCAGCGTGCTGGAGACTGCGTGGGAACGAGCCCTCTAGAAACAAACCCAACTCCCCTGATTGTTGAAAGGACTGGGTCCAGCCTCTTCAGCACATGATGAGGAAGATGCTTTGTGCCTTACCTCACCACGGTGCAGTCTACAACACACTTGGGGGTGATGTGTCCATGTCACACACCCACTAGCTACAGGCTATGAGAGTACCTTTTCGCTCTCTAAATATTTACCCTCTCTCACATATTCTCCTGCAATATGCAAATGGTGTAAGAAGATGGTATCAGGATTAATTTGGATTGTTATCCATGTGCAGGGTTTTGTTGTAAAGGAAGGCAAAGCTGGCTCTTCTCTGTATTATGAAGAAAGGTGAAAACATGTTGGGAAGGTAACAGCACTGCTGACGTTATTTAAATTCCAGGAAAGGAAAGCCCTGCTTCAGTATCCATCAAAGTCTTCTGATCATTTACAGATTTCTTTCCATGGATGTGGTCTTGTGTTTACAACAATATTTGCAGCTGCTGCAACAGTCACATAAACACTGAGAGGACACAAATTCAAAAGTTAAAAATATTACATGCCTTTAATTATGATTAATGTTCATTACTAATCATCCAAGCACCAATACTCTGGAGATGCATTTTGCAAACTTGAATGACGTAATGTGAATTACCCACATAATACCCATCACAAAACCAGGTATTAGAAAGAGTCCTCTTTAGAAGCCACAAATGTCTTCAACTCTAGCCTACAAGGTATGCAGTCGTTTAGATAATTACACAGATTTTGACGCTGGCACACAGTATCATGGGAGTGATTCCCCATCTACAAACATTTCCCAGAGATATGGTCACAGAGGCCTTAAGGGAGAACACTACACAACCACATAAGGCACAAAAATAACAAGGGCCAACAAACACACTTGATCATAGAATTACAGAATACCAGCCTGGAAGGGGACCCCAAGGATCATCTGATCCAACCTTTCTTGGTTAAAAAAAAAAAATCTTCACAAGACACTGCTAAGGCACTGAAAGAATGTGGAAAAGTGGGAATAGCACTCATGCTGAGAGCATAAATAATCCTTCTCTTCAAGAGAACAGAATTGGACAGCTACTTCTCCCTAGGAAAAGCAGAAAAACTTTTGCAAATATGAGCCCTTTTATGAGACCCATAAATCCACATCCCACAGACCAGGGAATCCTTCATGTCCTTACCATTCCTCTCTTTCTCATTTCTATCCTGCTCCCTTGGTGCTTTCTTCTATGTTTCAGCAAAGGACAAAGAAAAGTGAGTGCAGTGGGAAACCTGATATTGTAGGAAATCTAACCCGCATGGTACTTGCCTTCTCAGTACTGTCAAGTCTCAAGGGTAAATTCCCTCTTTCCCCTTTTTTTTGCTACTTGGGATACTCCCAACAGGGCTGATCCTAGTGTAGTGAAGCAAGCAGGAACGCTCACACTGCTCCTGTGGCAACAACATCAGGACCATCCTTTCAAAAATGTTTTTGAAGGATGTATTTAGCAGGGGGTTGTATGCAGCATTATAAGTTAACAAGTTGTTCCTGATGCTTTTCTATTCTTCAAACTCCATCTCATCCCATCCCATGGCATCAGCTGTCCTGTTTTCAAATTTTAGGAGAATAAAGAGCATCAAGCACATAAAAACCAAAAAATGCAGAAAGTACTTGCCCATAAAGTAACTTTAAATTCTCCCTTTTGATTGGTAATGTGCTTGTATACATTTGAAGTGTATGAATTCAAATAGTTATTTCCAATATAATAAATAACAGGCTTCCCCAGAAATCACAGCACTAAGGCAAGGGGTTGCAATACTCAGTGTCTTGACAAGCACTAGAAAGCTCACATTTTGGTTGTTTTCCTTTTGGTTCAGTACCCTGTGTTTTCAGCTCTCTATATAAATAATGCCTTGGACTTTCTGAGGGCCACTACAAGCAAACAATTTTCAGAAAGCCAGGCAAAGAAGACCAATATTTATCACACTGAATTAATCCAGAGAGGCCTGTTAAGGTAGAGCTTTCTCCTGGAGACCGAAGGGTTGGTAAACGCTCCCAGCATGAGAACAGCTGCACCAAAGCAGACCCGAGGGTCATCTAGTCCCATGCCCTGTGTCAGCTGCCAGGAGCTGCCTCACAGAAAAGTTCAATTTTACCTTACATGATTATATTTACATTTTTCAGCAGTAATAAAGTGTTTTGACAAGCTGGAACCTACCTTCTCCAGTCTGCAGTGAATTTTGTCTTTTTGTTCCAATTCTAAACACCAAAACCCAAATCTGGACATGGCAATTCCCTACAGTAGAAAACTTATGAGTCAAAGGCATTCTCTTGCTAAAACAATATACAAGGCCAGATTTGTAATCTTTCCTTGCCTTTCCCCATTCAGCAGAGGGGAATAATTCCATACAATGGCACGTGTCCAATAGGATTGCCATGGGGAAATTAGAGCCTTGTATCTAGGGAAGTATAAGTCCTGCATTACTAAGGTTTCCTCAGCCACAAGGGAAAGAAACATTGCCTCCTGGTGATTAAGAATGTAATTATTATTATTAATTCTGAAACACTTTGAATCATGTGATACATTTTCTTTAAATGGGCACTATCGCTAGTGCAAGCTGATTTGAACCAATGATTTATTCATGGCTTAATAACCCTGTTTGGTTCACATGCTCAGCACATTTTGCTCAGTATATTATATTATTGGCTGGTTGCTATAAACAGTTCATTTAAATTTAGACAAAAGCTTTTGGAAAAGTTCTATTTCAAACAGATATGTGAATTCTAACTTCATTGATCAGGAACGACTGGTTTCTTCTAAAACCTTAACATTTAGACGTGTGCCTTAGGATCTCGTTGAAGTTCCCATTCAAACAAAGCTTTCTACTCAGACCGATCCTAATATTCAGTCACTTGAAAATCAAGGGGAAGTCTGCCAGAGAGCACTGCCAAATTGTGAAATTTCTGTACATAAATCAGAATCAGGTTTCCCCCATGGTGGTGTTAATAAAACACATCCAGCCTCGCCAATAAATCTGCAGTACCTTCCTCCACATTGTGAAGTAAAAAAGCTTTGGCTTTACCAGCGTTGCTGCAAAGCAGGTCTTAAACAAAACTAGACATGGAAGAAGAGAAAAAAAGTCTTTAAAATTTGGCCAGATACGCTTCTGTCAGGAAATTATATCTTTTTAAGCGCTGTGTAATTACAGCGTACTTTTCTTACTGAACCTCTTCCACAGTTATGGCTTGAAGGTGTTGGAGCAAAACCAGACTACACCACTGATGATGCACACAGCTGTACAACCAGCTCCTCTCGGGTTACCTCATGGTTGAATTTTTAAAGATATCACCAGGAATCAAATCCAGCTGTTTGTTCTCCACAGTTGCTACAGCCCTTTATAAGGGTCACATGCTGTTCCCTCTCCTAAAATTTCCATGTTGCAGTTTCTTAATCGGTCATCATTTTCTGGATGACAGTTCTTATTTGGCTCTTTGGAGATGAAAACATTCCTAAAAGAAGCATCATAGCCAAGTATGTGTAAAGTTGGCGTGAGCAATACCTGCTCTCTATTATACTCCTTTTATCTACTCAGAGCAGGAGATGAAGTCGCATGAATGTTAAGGGAACTGCCTGATTTACAACCTGCTCTGCACAACCCTGCAATACAATGGGTTCTCTTGATTAGCTTATACAAAATGCTACCCTCTAGTTATCAAGTTTTGCTAATTAGATGAGGAATAAGATTGTACAAGGCTCAACCACTAGAGACAACACATGCTCAGCTTTCCATAGTATTTCCTGCTCCTTGTTCAGGGAAGATTTTTGAATGGTGTGAAAAATTAGAATCTAAATCAAACACTGAATTAGATAAAGCCATGAGCTAGGATGACAGGCAGTGATTGTCCCCCTGTACTTGGCACTGGTGAGGCTACACGCCAAATCCTGTGTTTAGTTTTGGTCCCCTCATGATAAGAAAGTAACTGAGGTGCTGAGTGTGTCCAGAGAAGGGCAAAGGAGCTGGGGAAGGGTCTGGAGCACAAGTCTGATGAGGAGCGGCTGGAGTTGCTGTGGGGGGGTGGGGTGGTGCTCAACCTGAAGAAAAGGACTCTCAAGGGAGACCTTATCACTCTCTACAACTACCTGAAAGGAGGTTGTAGCCCAGTGAGAGTCAGTCTCTCCTCCCAGGTAACAAGCGGCAGGACAAGAGCCTCATGTTGTCCCAGACGTTCAGATTGGATATGAGAAAAAATTCCTTCACCAAAAGGGTAATCAAGCTTTGAAACAGGCTGCCCAGGGACACAGTGGAGTCACCATCCCTGGAGGGATTTAAAAGACTTGTACACGTGGCACTGAGGGACATGGTTTAGTGGTGAACTGGCCATGGCAGTACTGGCCTAACAGTTGGATCTGATGATCTGAAAGTCTTTTCCAACCTAAATAATTCTATGATGTATTAGTATCCTAGTGATGCAATCGTTACTTTTCTTTAACCAGGACATTGCAAGAAAACATCTGTCTATCAATTAGTACACAAAATAGGTACCACACTCTCAGTTCCAATGCAACTATAACTATAGATGAGATTATGCATGGAGATGTTCAGAGATTAAGGGAAGGGAAGGAGAAGACTGGCAGAAGAGAGCAAATATGCTTGAAACCCCACTCCTTGGCTTTGCATCGCTTCCAGGTGTGAAACTGTCTTGTCCCTCTTTCATGGGAGCATCACAGGAAAGACTGAGATGACAGCAGAGGTGACCCCAAAACCAGTGTCCTTATTGTAAGGCAAATCCAAACACCAGATTTCATCACACCCTTTTCTCTTTAAACACTATACATATCCATTTAAATGAATTAAGAGTTATTTTTCTGCTCGATTCAGAACACCGATCTTAAGTTATAAGGCACCAAGCTGCTTCACAAAATCATTTTGGACTTCTCTTGCTCTATTTCTGTCTTTTTGCTGCTTACACCTACCTATGTTTTGTTGCTCAGCTAAACTGCTTTAACGTAGCTCATTTACTATGCAGAGGGAAGGGAAAGGGCAGAAGCAGAGGTGCTTGATCTCTTTTATGTATAATTTTGCAGCACTTTCAAATTCCGTATCAAGATTGCCTTGTCCTGCTTTCAATTTTAGCTGGTTTCTTACTTTCACCACAATTATAGAGAGATACTGCTAGTCCCTGAAGAAATTAAGAAGTATGATTGTGAGGAAGACAGAAAAATACAAGAGGCATGATAAACAGATCTGATGCATTAGCAGACATGTACCTTCTGAATTAATAGAGTTAATTTATTTAAACAACTCCTAAACATTTGAAAACTTAGGTGTTACTGGAATGATGAATACACTTTTTAATAGAGAATGCAGAAGAATTGTGATCTTGGTGATGGAGTTTAAGAGTTTCTGAATGTCAATAGCTTTCTACAGTCTGGAAATGCACTCAAAAGCAAAAATAACTTTAAACAAGGGGAGAAGGAATGAGACAGAGGAAGTAATACAATGTGAGGTGAAACTATAGCTCCACAGGCAGCTGATCTATAGGTCTCACATTTTACCACCACCACTATTCAAGAGGAAAAAGTGTTATCCCTGATGAAGCTGTTAAAATACAAACTAGGCACTTCTGACAGAAATGAACCAGATGATGGAGTGGTGTTATGGTTTAACCCAGCAGGTAAATAAACACCACACAGCCACTTGCTCATTTCCCTCTCCTTCCAGTGGGATGGCAGAGCAAATTGGGGGGGGAGGGGGAAAGGCAAGAGTTGTGTGTTGAGATAAAGACAGTTTACTAAGACAGAATTGGAAGGGAAGTAATAATAATAATACAATCAAAATATACAAAACAAGTGAAACACAGTGCAATTGCTCAGCACCTGCCAACTGATGCCCAGCCAGTCCCTGAGCAGCAGCCCCTGGCCAGCTTTCCCCCTAATTTATATGCTGAGCATGATGACTTACAGTCTGGAATATCCCTGTGGTCAGTTGGGGTCAGCTGTCCCGGCTACGTCCCCTTCCAGCTTCTTGTGCCCCCCAGTCACCTCGCTGGCAGGGCAGCATGAGAAGCTGAAAAGTCCTTGAGTTAGTGTAAACACTAACTTAAGCTTAGCAACAACTAAAACATCAGTGTGTTATCAACATTGTTCTCATCCTAAATCCAAAACACAGCACTGTACCAGTTACTAGCAAGAAAATTAACTCTATCCCAGCTGAAACCAGGATAGGAGGACACAAACACATCTTAGCTTCTCCAGGCACCGCAGCTCTAAGTCTCCTCGTCTAGGAGAGAGAAAGCAGCACATAGGGGGTCTGAAGTATATTGATCCAGTAGCAGTCACCTGGAAAGGACGCTCCCACTACAGCCCACAGCTCGTCACCATGCTAAATAAATCACATCTGTCTTACTTTCCCCAAGGATGAAGGATAAGAATAAATGTTGCCAGGCCCAGTTTTGTGGCAGGGATATCAACAGCACTGAGGTTTGTTTCCACATGCCCAGAAAGCCAGCACGAGAGCTTTCTAACCACTCACACCCTCCACAACAGGAAACTGAAAACCATTTTTGACAAGTACACAGCGGCAGAGATCACAGGCAGGGGTGTAAGAAAGGGGCTGTATCTAAAACTGCCTTGATCGCTTTTGCCACTGAAGGACACTTCAACTTCAAACTGTCCTTTTACCAACACTGCAGGGAACTTCCACAACAGTTTCCCCTGTTCTATTCCTGTGCCACTTCAAGGCCACTCCAGCAGAGACCTCATCTCCTTTAAAGTCGGCACCAGTCAAAAGGACAAAAGGTCCCAAAGCAGAAGACTTTTATACAGTATGTTTTTAACATGATTGCTAAGTATCTACCTTTCCATTACAACAGATTTGTTCAAGTATTTGTTCAAGTAATGTTCAAGCAATTGTGCCCAAAGAAGGGCAGTGAGGCTGATGGAAGGGTTCAAAAAAACGTGTAGATGTGGCACAGAAGAACATGGATTAGTGACGGACCGGGCAGTGTTAGGTTAATGGTTGGACTCAATGATCTTGGAGCTCTTTTACAACCTTAATGACTTTGCAACTCTATTTTGAGCTCTAGGATACCTGGGAGGGCAAGAGTCATTCTCTCTCCTGAATCCACCTTGTTTTCCCCCACTCTGTTGCCCCCAGGAATGCACAGCACAGCAGCAGAACAGGACAGGTGCTCAATACCCTACACATGGACACAAAAACAATGTGCCCATTGCCTTTGTTCCTGACAGCGATGTGCCAAGCTCTGCAGTTCCCACTGGTGTGGCAGCTCTTAGGTCAGTGCTCCAGCCTTCAGCAGAGCCATAGGATTACCACCCCCACACACAGCATTGGCATGGCAGGCTCCCAGGCAGCCTCCTGCAGCACACAGGGCCAGGACCATCTCCTGGGGACACAGCAGGAATAGATGTGTCCTGGGACAAGCACCCACTCCAACTGCATTACTGTTAGAATTAAAACACCAATGCTCACGACAGGGTGGCAAACATCCTCCCCTCTAATGTGAAGGAAAACACATTATGCCCTGCTAGTGGCACTGCAGCCAGGATGCCACAACAAATGCCACCAGCTACTTAACAGTCTTTAGTGGGCTGCCAATTCAAATCCAACCCAAATACTTTAAAAGGACTCAGCACACACTGAGAACCCTGCTTTGAGGAAAGTCCAAGAGTTAAAACAGACATCAGAACAAAAAGGGTCACTGGTTTCCAAAGACAGAAGTGCAACACACTGCCAGGAGCCAGTCTGTGCTGGCAGCCTCATCCTGCAGTCAGCAACCAAGCGTGTTTAGCACCTTTCCCCAACCTTCCTTGTTTTCCTGGTGAAAGATCAGTCTCAGCGGAATTAGAGAAGCAAGGGGGTGTGGAAGGACAAACACAAAAATAATGCTTTGCAGGAATTGGTTTCTCCTCTTCTTTAAAAAAAGAAATGCTTTTCTTGCATGACACAGTGTAGAGTAACTGGTCAGTTTTCTATTTCGAAATGAATTAGATGTCAGTTGCAGACAGCTAAACTTAACAAAGGGCTGCTTAGCCCTTCCTCTTCACTGACATGCTGTATCCTCCCATTCCAGTTTGGGGAGAATTGTTCCCCAGCTAAGGACAGCTTGTGGCCAAGGGCTTTGTACAACACCACCCCAGGTTTGCAGTAAGAGCCCTTACAACATAAGGGTATCACCCGAGCCCTAGAGCTTTATGGCAACAAGCACAGGACCACAGTGCACAACTTTACAGCACAATCACCCTCCCCTTAACACCAGAAGTGCCTTCGTGCCAGCCACCTCTGCCCAATTTGTGGGTACAAACTATGAAAACTTCACAAGCAAAGCTCACCAGCAAGATATATAGATGGGTGTATGCCCAGTAACTGAGTATTCCACATGTATATGAAACCAAAGGGTCTGAGGGGTCCATTACAAAGTAGCATCTACCATAATTCAGTAAGAGCAGAGGCCTGACATACTCATGCCACCTCTGTAGGAGCCAAGGCAGTGGTGGCATCCCATTCAGCAGCACTCTTAACAGGAGAAGCTTTTGCCCACATTATGAACACTACAGGAGCTTGAGAAAGAGAATCACAATTTGCCATCTGAGGCACCTCTTCATAAAAGCACAGAATGACTTGGGTTGGAAGGAACCTTAGAGATCAAGTTCCAATCCCTCTGTCACAGGCAGGGACACCTTCCACTAGACCAGGTTGCTCCAAGCCCCATCCAGCCTGGCCTTGAATGTTCCAGGGAATGTCCACAGCTTCTCTGGGCAAGCTGTGCCACTGCCTCGGCATCCTCTTAGTGAAGAATTTCTTCTTAATATCTCATCTAAACGAGCCCTCTGTCAGTGTGAAGCCATTCCCGCCTGTGCTGTCCCTACATACCCTTGTAGAAAGTCCCTCTTCAGTTTCTCTTGCATGCCAGATCACAGACACTTTTGTTGATTGCCAGGAATAGAAACTCATTTAAAAACAAGGGAGAGAAAAACAGAAAGGTTGATTACAAACCAGAATCACATTCCAGGAAAAAGGTGTCAGAGTTTGATCATTTGTCTTCATTCCACATGGGAGAAAAAAAGGGGTATCTTTACACATTGGCTACAAATGGGTGAAATAATCACTTTCAAAGGTAAGAGAAAACTAAAATACTGGTCCATCAAAGCAATGGGAACAGCCCAGCAGCAGCCACTGGTTTTGTAAGGCTAACAATCAATCAGAAGAAATCCAGCCTCTCCTGGGAGAAATTTGTCTCTAAAAGGAAATAACAAATGAGAGAACTGGAATCAAAATACCAGTAAGGAAGAACAGATGCTGCCACAGCAAGACTGAAACAGTCTAGCTCCTTGGAAGCCCTGTTTGTTGCTTCCCCTCTGCTCTGTTTCCATATCTGTATAATTTATTCCAAAGCAAATTTATTATTTTAAAGACTCTGCGGAGAAGGCAGAGAAGTCTGTGTGTGTGCGCTAAGGGACACAATGCTGGTTATTTCTTGCTCTTGCACACAATTATCAAAGGCTTTGCCTAGCCTGGGATTTAGCAAGACTTTTAATTAATGGCTTCCAATGGTACATTCATATTGGAAAACACTTCTCTCATTAGCTAATTAGTCTATTGTCCTAATCAGGCAGGGTAAATCAGTTTTACTTCCTCATTGCCTTGCATGGGAAACCCTGGTTTTCTCACCTCGGTTTTCCCTCAAATCAGTTCCCAGCTCCCCTGTTCTGACTTGCCTTTTGGAAGGACTTAGAGCTAGGTGGTGGCAGACAGCATTGTCTCATCTTTCCACAGGCATCTAGACCAGGCAGGGAATGTTTTGTCCACTGCAGCTGTCCTCCTGAAGGCAGAGCCCTCTGAAGTCCCCAGCAAGATGTTGGGTCATTAAGAACTGGCTGATCAGCACTTGTAAGGAACATGAGTGCACTGCCTAACAAATTCTCTATTTTCCTATGAGGATAATGCTGGTGCCAGCACGTTTGGAATGAGATGATCTTTAAGTTCCCTTCCAAACTAAACCATTGATTCTATCCCTGTAGGACCAGAAGACCATTACATATGCCTTCACTCCTAACCTGGGCGTGAAGTGACCTGAAGAATGGTACCTTCCAACAGGCTGGGTTTGTTGAACCCTTAAAACACAGGGTGCTGTGCAAGGGCACAGGTGTCACAGGTCACACCTGTGTTTTTCTGCAAGTCCTTGCACCACACTTCTGCCTTCCCAACAGAAACTCCCACAGATGAGAACAGGAGAGGCAGAGCTTGGAATCCATACTGCAGTGTCTGACCATTTTGATGCCTATCAGTTACACTGACTCTAAAGGGTTTTGTCAGCAAGCTTTCAACTTAGTCCAATTAATTTTGCCTAATCAGTTTTGATTAATAGAAAGACTGTTTAAGACGTAAGACATAAAGGCAGAGCTCATCACTGACTTAATGTTCACATCTTAGATATGGTAGAAAAGTTTTTCTTCATTTCTAGTCTTCCCTTACAAAAGCCAAGATATAATCTCTGCCTTGACATCTACTTTTACATAAAAGGGACCAGTATACTTCATTCACGCTTAATTTCTCCCTGCAAAGCAGAGCCCTGAAAACTCCGGAGATGGTGCCAGTATTTTTGAAAAGGTCAGAAAGAAAATAGGCAGAGCCAGTGATGGAAAGCAGGGGACAGCTAACTCTTTAACTCATCTTCATCCTGGACCACCTCTCCTATGGAGGAAAGGCTGAGAGAGTTGGGGTTGTTCAACCTGGAGGAGGGAAGGCTCCAGAGAGACCTTAGAGCACCTTCCAGTACCTAAAGGGGTCTACAAGAAAGATGGGGACAGACTTTTTAGCAGGGGCTGTTCCTCTAAGACAAGGGGTAATGGTTTTAAATTACAAGAGGGTAGATTTAGATTAAATATTAGGAAAAAGTGTTTTACAATGGTAAAGATGTTACAATTGGTAAAAATTGTTAGGATGGTGAAACACCAAAAGAGGTTGCCCAGAGAGGTGGTAGGTGCTCCATCCCTGGAAACATTCAAGGCCAAGTTGGAGGGGGCTTTGAGCAACCGGATCTAGTTGAAGATGTCCCTGCTCATTGCAGGGCAGCTGGGCCAGATGACCTTTAAAGGTCCTTTCCAACCCAAACCATTCTATGATTCTATGAACTTTGCTACTGTTGTTTACTGAGGTGCTGAGATCATACTGGCCATTTGTAAATAAGCTAATGGTGCAAATCCCAAGAGAGACAGATATTTTCAGTCAGATACCAACAGATACTGCTAGTGTGAGCATGATCCGCCCTCCACCAAGAGTCAGAAGCGTGGAGATGAGAGGGGAGCTTGAGAGTAAAGTGGGAATATTAACTTTGCCAACTCCAGACTCTTCCAAATGCTACTGGAAGCCTCTTCCGGGGCTATTTTTTGTTGTCATGCCTTGCTTTTAATCTTTGTACCAGGAATTGGAAAGAATGTTTGCTACACTTGAGGTACAGTTAATGCACCTTATGCCCACATCCTCAGGGCACAAGTGGCTTAAACCCTTCCTGAATTCCAGCTCTAACCTCCTCCTCCCCGACTACGCAGAAAAGCCACAGGCCTGTCTGGGGGGTGCTGTAAGGCTGGGCCGCTTCATTCAGCTCGGGAATCAAGCCCAGGGGCTGGGGTTTGCTTTTAATTGGGCTGACTCATGTCAGCTCTGCAGAGCAGACATCAGGCCTGGGTTGAGAGACCTCCACCACCTTCCCAGCTACTTCACAACTGAGGCAATGCCCAGAAATTTACAGAGCATCTCAAAATCAAGGATGAGGAGGAAGACCATTGATATGTAGAGACTGAGGAACAGTCTCTAGGTGCAGAGGCTGAAGAACAAACTAAGCTGGCAAAGGTGTAAAGGTAGAGGAAGTCTAACCAGCCACTTAGCCCTGGCTCTGCTCCCCAAGGCACCTCTCTGGTGATGCCAACACGGAGATATGAACCAGACAACTTCAGTGAAAAGCTGCAGGTAGGGAATGATACAATGATAGCCATTCATTGTCCTCAGACAGCACAGGGCCAAGCTAATGACACAGGCTATTGTTCTCCCATTCTGTTTAAAAGAGTGATGACTTGCATGAACATCAGTTTTGGAGTACGTGCTTGGCAAGGCCAGCAGATAAACAGAAAACATTTCCATGGAATACCATAAGATTCTGAAAGAAATACATTTTTTGTACGTATGTTATTTTTGCAATATTATTAAATCCAGTAGTGAATATTTTGAATGTGGTATAATCCATTTTCCTAGGAACCAGCCAAGAAAAACCGACAGCAGCACAAGGGAAGTGCCACCACGCTGCCATCCCTGTCTCACTGTTCCCTCAGGGACATGAGCAGGAAACTCACATGCCTCCCCTGACATCCCCAAACCTTCCCTCCTCCATCTCAAAACACAGCTCCCATCAGCTTTTCCCTCAGCAGCACACAGGCAAGCCTGGATCCCTTCTGCTGATGCTGCTGTGACCCTGCTCTCCTCTGAGCCAGGGACTCTCTGTTGGCCCACAGAAGCCCCAAAACCAAGTGCTGACAAATGCATTGGGAGGGCAAACATAAACCACTAAAAAGGCTGGGCAGGGGTATTTCAGCAGCCTTCAGATGGGACTCAGGGCCAAGGAAGTGGGAGGACAGTGAGATCTGGATGACTCTTGCCATTGAAACTGGCCAGCAGATGCAAGCAGCAGTAGCTGGATCGGGTGGGTGCAGAAGAACCAGCCCTGAGCACAGATCCTCATCTCCCAGTCCTCAGCAGTTCCACCCTGAAAGCAGAGTTCAAATCCATTCCCAGGCACCAGGACTCCAATCTTTTACTCCCTCGTATCTTATCTACCTGCTGCCCACTTCACAAACCCTCCTATGCCATATCTGTATACAAGTCCGAAGGCTGGCTTAAGCTGCTGTGATCACCTAATCAATAGCGTTTCCTCACCCGCAGCACATAAGAAAGCAAGTTAGTCACTCTGCGCAAGTAATTGCAAAATTCCTGGACCACCTGGAAAACATCTCCTGTTCCTAAATCGCTCCTTCTGAATCTCCTCACAAGCAGAACAGAGCTAAAGCACTGGAGAGCCCTGTGCCCCTGTCTTGGCTCATGAGGGCAGCCTGTGCCTCTATGCTATGGGCTCACTGGGGAGGCTGCTCCCTTCCACCTGGCAGTCAGGCAGCATTTCCCTGGCGTGGCACAGGCCAGGTCTCCAGCTCTTGTGCATCCAAAAGCAACTCTGCTGTGGATTTCACCCATATCATTAAGATTCAATTTGCTCTACTTTCTACTGCACTATCTGCAGAAATAAAAGTCACAGCTGAGATCTGAAGGCCAGACACAGGGCACGGAATAAGATAAAATACATTAAACTCCACTTAACTTATGGCTCACAGAGCCTGTGGGAACTGCAGGCTGTGTGCCTGCTTGGCACCACGGGGCTGGGGTTCACTCCCAGAAGACACCAGGATCTCTTGAACTCACCTACTCTTACTGTCAAATATGAATGTCTGCAATACGCAGAGCTGCCAGCTCTCCACACCTCTGCCTTTGGGATGGGAAAGAGGTGCAGCTCAGTTAGTCCGAGCATCCTGCTGCCCATCCTTGTTCACTTTTGCTCTGGTTGGTACATCCCGCCACCACTCCTCCTGCTGTGACCAGATTCTCACCACTCGATCAGCATTCCCACTTAGCCACCTTCTCCCTCACCCTCTGTGGATCCTCCTGCCCCAGGCCCACAAGTGCTGCAGCTCTGTCAAAGGGCAAGCAGGGATTCAGGGCAGGTTGGACGCTGGGCTGCTGGACCTCAGTCCTCCGCAGCCATTGCTTTGTCAACATCACATCTGAAAGTGACACTGGGGATTGTGCAACAAAGCAAGATCTGAGGTCTCTCTACAGAAGGCATCAAGTGGACAGTCTCAAAAGACAGGGACTCTCTGGTACTCATTCCAGCTTTCAGGAGTGAGAATAGTTAAACATGAGAAAGCTACACCACAGGTTTCCTACTACATCTTCCACAAAGAGCAGTCCCCTCAGACCGGGGCAGTCAGGAACAGGAGCGCCCCGGGACTATGGCACAGCCTCCTTCTTGCCAACCAACCCAAAGGACAGTCCTGTCCTCCTCCCCCCCTGCTCTCTGCTGTGGGATGGACTTGGAAGGGATTAAACATCCTGCACAGAGAGGGAAAAGTAAATAAAATGCAAACAACAAAATGCAAACAAAAAGAAAAGAAAAAAAGCATACAAACCCCATCTCTGAATTAATTTCCATTTTATTTACGGGTCATCAGATGATGCTTGTCTTTCTAAGCCTTTTAATTAATCACAGGAAACAGTTACTTTGAGCACTTATGCCCACCTTCCCCCTTCCTGAAACACGTTCCAGCTCGTGTTGAGGGACTGTCTGCAAGGTAATTAATTATTTACCATTATCTACTTGGCTCTCCAAATCTTTCAGGAACATCAAGTCCTGGGGCAGCAATGTTCATTTTCTCTTTTCAGCCCCAAAGAAGAGCCTTTGCTAGAGACAGGGAAGGGCAAAGGGCTTGGAAGGATTGAGAATGGGAGAATGGGAATTCAGCACTGGGCTGAACCTGGCTTGCTCTATTGTTGCAAGGTACATAGGGTGGCCCTCCTGGGGAGGCAGGGTGTTATTTTGTCTGATACAAGATGAAAATCTGCCTAATTAAACATTTTTGTTTCAACTAATTTGTGGGTAACTTTCTAGAGACCCATATGTGTAACAGAACTTTTGTTAAACACTGCAAAGACAAATATTCCTCAGCTCAGAAATGCCAGAATTACTGTTTCTAGTGGTAATATGACTTCTCTCAAATAATGTATTTATCACATAATCACTCACTTGACCACATACCATCTGGCTCTTAAACCACTAGTACACCTGAAGTGCATGCTGAGTACTGCTGACTTACTGAGTGGCTAATAGTGCTTCGACTCCATTCCCCAGCCACACATCCACAACTTACAGTGCTGTGTTCAAGTCTTGGTCCAAACTGGGGTTGTCCTGACAACCAATGCCTGGGAGCGGGAGGAGCAGAGATTTCTGCTGAAAGTTACACAAACTTTCACAAAGGGGCTCCTGAGATCCAGCACTCCTAAAAATACTTGCATCTACATGAAGGGGTTTTTGTTTTTCCCTGAGAAACAGAAATAGAAAAGAAAAAAAAAGCAAACCCAAATATCGGTGCCTTTGACCTCACAGAGCTGACAGGATGGAATCCCTTTGGGAATCCCTATGGAGCTGTAGGAAGGACCAGTTTTAAAATATTTCTGAAGCTACTGCACTTCAAAGCAACTCAGAAGCTGCTCATGCCTGAATGAGCTGCTGCTTCCTCCAGAGATGCTGGAGCACAGCATTGGAGTGGAAGACCACGGGCCCACGAATGCCACTCTGAGCAGGACAGTGGCTCTGAGCCTCCTCCTCAGCACCCTGGGCACCATGCTGCTCCCAGAGCCCAGGAGGAGCCCAGTGCAGCATTGTTGGAAGGACGGATATGCCAGGCCCCAGGTGGGAACCCACCTTGAATCCTCACCAGAGAGGGAGCAGGTGAAGGTGATGCTGTTGGAGAGCCCTTCACATCAGCTTGCCCACGGGGCTGTGACCAAACCAATGCCTTGCCTGTGTCTCACTATGCAAGTCACCCTTTAGAAAAGGACAGGTCAAGACTGCTCCCCACTTTGCCCTCATATTATGCTTAGAGTTCTGCTCTTCATCTTAATCCAGATAAATTTTGTCACAGGTCTAATCCCACCGTCTCTGCTGCTTCTCCCACCTCCTGCAGCCAATGGCCCCACCCCAGCACCCGGCTGCCCCAGGGGCAGGGGGCTGCAGCAGAAGGATGCTGGAAGGGGACACATCCCCAACTGCACTCCTGCTCTGCCGCTCCCACTCAGGTACGCACCCCACAACAGACCACTTCCAGCAACTTCTCTGCACCAACCCTGTAGCCCCTGCCATCACCACACCAAGCCCTAGCCCCATCCAGGCTTCTCTAGAGCAGCCCCAACGCTGTAGGTACCATTCCCATGGTTGGTGGCACAGGGAGCAGCACTGACAGTCAGCTTGACATGGCAAATTCATCACTGAGCAGTTGGGTGAGTCAACAAGGAAGCTAAAAGCAAACATTGACATGGATTATCCCTCACCAAGAGCAGAGAAGAATCAGTGGGACCAGTTGGCAGCAGCTCACTCATTGGATGTCACAGGCGCCCATCCCCACTGGGAGGATGCTGGGTGTCCTCCTTCCACATTAGAGGACACAGCAAGTGGGAAAGGGGAGACCCTGGAGTCCCAGCAACCTTCAAACTGTCTAATTGCCAAACAGCTTGCTTCCCTCAGCAGAGCCCCCCGAGAAAGCCCAGCCACCTGGGCAGGGTCCCCCACACTTCAGGGGGCCAGAGGCTGGGTACATCAGCAGCACTGGTGGGAGTTTGCTGTAGACAAATGAATCAGCAGAACAGATGAGCAGCTCCTGAGGCATCTACCCACAGTCTACAGCAAAAAGAGATGTAATTTCAGGCTTGTGGCAGATGCTGGAGGGTTTGTGGTGCTAAAAAAAAAATAAATCTCAACACACCTACATATAGATAGCTTTCTAGGACAAGGAAATCCTGCAGTAGCTGGAAGAAAACCAATCAGAACTCTCAGTTGCATTTGAGGTAAGGAAACAGAACATGGTCCAACACATCTCTAAAAGGTCAGTTTCCCAAAACTAGAAACAATCAGAAACAAAAATAACTGAGAGAAAACACCTAAATATAAATAAATGTGACAATGCTTATTGGGATATGTTTAAAGATGCCTTAGTAGAGCCCTCCTTCGCACCAAACCCAGCAATACTATATTCTAAAAAAAGAGTTTATTTGGTTTAAAATAAGAATATTTTAAGAGAAGAACCAAATTGAAAAAATAAATACAACATGTAACAAATTGAAAACCCACTATAAAAAGCGTTTTGTAAAGAAAGCTAAAAGATATCAAAAGAACTATTGGCAACAGGTATACCAGAAAAAAAAGCAATAATCTATCAATATAACAGGCTTGATGCTAAAAAAGTACAGGGAAAGTATCTTGATACAGAAGATGTTGAAAGCATAAGCATTACTTTTTATCTTCGCAAATAAGAATGACTTAAATTTCAGCTATAGCAAAATTCTCTCAGAAGCCAGTTGGGAAGATACCCAACACCATCTGCTAACCGTCCTTCACATCTGTAACTAGAAAACCTGCACTCACAGCGTATGAAGGAGCTCACCAAATTCCTAACAGTGACTCTAAAAAAGAAAAAAACCCAAAAACAAACCAGAAACATGTCCCAGGCCAGTCAGGAAGTTCCAGAGGTCTTGGAATAATAAATAAAAAACCCTGCTCAAGCAAACAAAAACTTAGCACTGTGCCAGTATTTCCAGAGGGCAAACGGTTGACCCGGGAAGTGCAGGCTGGTCACCCTGCCCATGCTCCCAGCAGGGCAGGGAGTGGCCAACGTTCAGGGATGGAAACACAATTCCTGTTAGTCACCACAGTTTTCTGGCTGGAAGGCTTGTCAAATGGATCTAGTATTTCTTCTGAAAGTTTGTATTTGGCTGACAAAGGTAACTGTGTTGACATAATACATGCAGACTTCTGTGCGAAGCTTGACTTTGGCTGGTGTGACAGTCCAAGAACAAAATCCCCCGCACTATGCAAACAGTAGTGTAGAGTGTATATTCAGAGGATTAAAAGCCGGTTGAGCCCAGTGACCTCGTTAGAGTTATACCTGCACTGTCTGCTCCCACAGAGCTTTTGGATCCCCAGAGATGATATTCCCAAGAGGGAAAAGGGCTCGAGAGGCAGCAGAAATTGCTCTCTGCACACAAAACTCCAGGCGGCACTGCTGGGAGATGCAGGTTTCCAGGGAATGCACATTTGGGCTGTGTGCCTGAGTTTGCAGTGAGTTCCCAAGAGCTAGAGAGGGGTATTGCAGAGCCTCTGCCCAGGGAGCGGGCTAACTCATTGAAAAACATTGGCCAGTTTTAGTACTAATTTTTACACTTGTAAAGCTAGCCAGAGCCAGAAACGGAAAGCTGTAAACTCAGCCATGCCAGCAGCCTTTGGCTGGTCTTTGTCCTGCACATGCCACGGAATACATGGCTCACTCGTATTATTTCCTACTTGGGCCTTAATCTGTGCTCAGAGCTCTGAGCCTTCCACTTACAACACTGGACACATCAATATAAGTTACACCTTCCCAGATGGAAAGAGGAGCAGTGTGATTTCTCTTGGAAAGTTTTAGAAGCAGGTTCTTTTGCTTCCCAACTCCTCCAGTGTAGGGATAGTAGGGTGGTCAGGTCTGTCAAAGTTTCAGCTGCCACAGAAGTTCACCCCTCCCATAAAGACAGACAGACATCTCTTCTGCCAGAAGAGCAGAATTATTTCCCACATCCTTCACCATCAATCACATAGTTGTCCTGCACTGTGAACATAGATCAAAGCCCGGAGCTTTGTTTGAACCTCTCTGACCGTACAAACAGCTCTAACTGTCCAGGTAGCTGGATGTAGGAAAGCTTAACGTCAGCAGTTCTCCAGCATGACTGACTGAATGTGAAATGTCCACCACAGAGGATGCCTGTGGCTTTCAGTGAATCCCAATTTCCTCTGCCCACAAGCACTGCCCACCTCCTTCTCCTCATTCAGCTCCAGGCAGCTGCTGATGTGAGACCCTGCCCAACACACACTCCTACTCTCTACCCATTGTAGCCATGTACAGTGCAGAGGTGCTGAAGTGTGACAAGTACTGCAGAGAAGTCCAAGAGAATGGACCAAAAACTCCATCCCTACAAGAGTCATCACCCACCACAGCTACTGAAGCAGTGCCAGCTATACATCCCAGCTTGAACACAGCTTATCCTGGCAATACAGTTTTAAGTCCAGCTGGACTATCTTGCGTGGACTTCCTCCAGAAACAGAGGGCTTGGCACTTCCAGGGTTTGGCATGAGCTGACACAGCCATCACAGGTGCCCTTTTCATTTATTGAACTGGCTTAGGGTATGTTTGCACATGAGCAGATAAACTCTTTGTCCAAAGGACTTCAATCTGGCTGCTGGGCTCCAGCTGAGCGCCTCTCATTCACGTGGCTGCACACATGTCAGGAGGAGCACAAACTGAGCTGAGATCCCTGACTTTTTGCCCTGGGTCCAGGAAGGCTGACAGACTGCTTGTTTCCCAACATGGAGAGAAATAGTGTTGTCTGAACATCCTAAACACATATGATCTTCTCAGCAAAACAAGATGACAACAGTTAGACGCTGGTTAGACATTGTACCTTGCTGAACCTCAGACTATCACCATCAGCCTGACCACCTTGCTCTTCTGCTGCTGACTCCCCCCAGTGATTTGGCACAGGCATTCCTAGTTTAGGCTGTGACTGAAGAAGGAACAGTGCTCAGGTGTGCACAAAGCAGGACGGGTCTCTCGATACCTGCCATTACTTCAAAGCCCGTCACACTGAATTTCCCCCTAGTCACACTCAAGTTCTATGTGCAACAAGATCACCTCCCTGCAAATCAGGAAGGTTAACAGTGGTTGCACTTGTTTTGGCTTTGCTCATACACCCCAATAGCTTGTATGGAGAGCACACAACAGGCTACTGACAAGGACTAAGATCTGGAAAATATCTGTGATCACTTCAAAAGAAAGCTGTTCTTTTTCACTTCCACAGGAACTTTAACTCAACTCACAGCAGAGGCAGTCTTAAAACATGAAATGCATTCAAGTGATTAACAATTTGAAAGGTACTAAAAGCAGTCAAAAGCTTCAAATCTGCTTGCTTCCCAACCAGCCAGATAACATTAATTGCTAGTTATTCTGGAAAAAGGAAAGGATGTCTCCCTTTTTCTTTCCCTGAACCACTGATCACAAGCTCACAGCATTCACATTTTAAAGCAAAGCTGAAGAGAACAGCAAATACTTTTCCCAGCTATACTATATTTCTCACAAACCCAGTAGAGCATGTCTGTGTACTGTGGGTACTATGGGCAGCATCTTGCATACCAGTTAAGGAGCAACTCGCAGTTCAAGGTCACTACATCCAGCACCTGCCCAAGCCAGTGGCCATTTCTGTGCTATTTATCATTAAGGAATCAATCAAATGTTAAAGGCACTGGGGGGAAACTGTCCTATCAGTCTTATCCATCAGGTACTTTTACTGAACTCTGCGGAGTTACTCCATTGTCACAAAAGACAGAGACAGAGATAAGCATCTCAAAATACTTACACATCATGAACACTGGACGTATTTCATTAAAACCACTTCGCAAGCTATAAAACTGAAGGTCATTTTATATCATTCTCTGTAAAAGCAGAGAGCGGTTTAGCCCTCAGCAAATCATAGTCTACGGTACAGTTTAAGCAACACTACACAGACTACCAGAAACTCCTTACACAGCAACTTATATCCAATACAACTTTTTTGCTAAAATGGATATCCAGTGCTATTTCTTTGCTAAAATAACAAGAGTTCGAAGGAAAAAAAAAAAAGATTTACACTCTGAAACAATATAGCCTTCTGAAAAAATTAATAATATCAACTGCACAATTTTCCTAGATTAATTCATTAGGGAAGGCAATACATAAGGCTCCAAAGCAGACTTCTAAATTACCCATGGAAAAATCATGTCAGTTCTTCACTCTGCTTTCAGTATTGCAGTTTTACCACAAAAATACTGAAACATACAGAAGGCTGGAACACAAAAGCAAGCGTTCAGCGTTGCAATGCCCTCGTCTCAAAAACCCGAGCACTCTTCCTCAGCACCTGACCCGGCACTCGGAGTTCTCACCTGCGCCTCTGGGAGTCCCGCTCCTGCCAGCGCGGGTCGGGTGAATGGACGTGAGCTTTACCTGAGTTCGGGCTCCTCCATCTGCAGCTGCCTCTGGGGAACGGAAGTTTCGGAAAGTCGGAGGACAGCAGCAGCGGGACGGGACGGACAGAGAGCGAGCCGGGAAGCCGACGGCAGCCCGGTCACCGGAGAGAAGACACGGGCGGGCGCTGCCCCGGCAGCCCGGAGCCCTCGGCGGGGGCAGCCCGGAGCCCCCCAGCGGAGATGCCCTCACCGCTCCGGTGCGGGGCTG
>VWZF01004324.1:333375-465657 GCA_013396755.1 Sclerurus mexicanus
CGCGGGTGCCCCGCAGGTACCCCTGCACCGCTCCGCACCGCCCCGCACCAACGGGGGTACCCCCGCAATCCCCCGCACCGCCAGGACGAGCCGCCCGGTCCCTCACACCCTGGACGAGCCGCCCGGTCCCTCACACCCTGGACGAGCCGCCCGGTCCCTCACACCTTGGAGGAGCCGCCCGGTCCCGCACACCCTGGACGAGCCGCCCGGTCCCGCACACCCTGCTCGCCCCAAGCACTCGCCCTCCAGCCTGCGCTGCTGGCGGGACACTCGCCCGCCTCCCGCCCTCGGACGGGAGGGAGAGCCCACGAGGTGAAGTTTCGCACATTTTCCGAGTCCCTGAAGGGTTCCCTCTGCCTGTGTTTCCCCGCTGCCCTGCGGCTCCGCTCCCAGCCAGCCACCCCCGAGGCAAACCCGTCCCCACGGGGAGTTTTTTCAACCAATTACGCCGGAAGAATACCATCCGCCTTCGGTTTAATACTTTTTATCGGTTGCAATGTGTGCGATGCAGAAGCCTCTGCAATAATTTAAACTCCAGCAGCCCCCCTGCACTCTTCTCAGCCGCAGTAAGACAGCACGCAGCCGGAATTCCCACGGCTGGGGCTTCCCAGGGGCTTCTGTGCTTTATTCCACGCCAGCATGAGACCAAGCCCCTGTGGACAGTCTGTGACTGCAATATTGCAACCACATGAACTGTCAGCTTTATTTAGAAAACAAAATCAGAAAATAAGTTTTATGGCCTATGGATACTATAGAACCATAGAAGGGTTTGGGTTGGAAGGGACCTTAAGGACCATCCGGTTCCAATCCCCCTGCTGTGGGCAGAGATACCTTCCGCTAGACCAGGTTGCTCAAAGTCCCATCCAACCTGGCTTCGAACACTCCCAGGGGTGGGGCATCTACAGTTTCTCTTTCAGCGCTTTTGTAGCCCCTTTAGGTACTGGAAGGTGCTATGAAGTGTCCCTGGAACCTTTTCTTCTCCATGCTGAAGAACTCCAACTCTCTCAGACTGTCTCCATAGCAGAGCTGCTCAGCATCAGCCACGATGCTGTGATGGAGCCTGGGCAGGGGCAGGACAGAGGGCAGGGGCACACTGAGGCTGCCCATTGCCACCTCCTCTGGCTTTGTCCCAAAGCCACCCCTCTGTGTCCAAGTCAAAGTGCCCATGCAAACATAAAGGCTGTGTCACAACCCGTCATGGGGGTTTTACGACTGCCTGGTGGAGTGAATCAATAACAAAGCTAAAAGCAAAGGCTTTGATGGCTCATTCCCCGCCAGCAGAGTACAAGCAGCTGCACAGCACAGCCGACACCAGCCTGGTGGCCTGGGGTCAGAGCCAGCTCCGCATCTGCACTCAGACCTTCGCTGAGACAAGCTGCTTTAAAGGCCTCTTTACCTTTTCCCCATGACTGGAAACCACTCAGTTTTGAAACAAAAATGGAGTTTTTAAGGATAATGATCAAAATCCTGCATTCTCAAATTGTCCAAGAGAGCATTTTGGTTTGAAGTTTAGTTTCTTTGGGCTTCCTTTTGACTCTGCGCTGAATTCTGCATAGTTTTGCAAATATTTTCTCTGTGTAAACCAAATAATTTTGTTCACAGACTTCTAGCTGCTCTGTGTTCAGGACCTACCTGTGGTACAGGAGAAGGGTCAGCTCATATAGACCCATTCTTTCAGCACCTTTCACCTTCACTCTGCTCTTCTCTGGCAGCTTTTCCGCTATTTTTAAGATGTTCTCAGGTGTTTTTTAGTTATGGAGAATTGGGATGTGACTTTAGAGGACCTGAACTTTGTATACAGATGTCCTGTCAAGAGCATCAAAGCTGCCCAACAAAGAGTTTGGCCCCACTTAAAAAAGCCTTGCTCTCACAGCAGTGTGATGTGAGGGGATGTAACGTTTTGTGAAACTTGTGCAACAGGAGAAACACAAAAATGGCTTTTCATTTGGCATCTTATTTTGGTGCATAATTTATACCTGCAAAGAGCAGTCTTCTTCCACAGCCTGGTGTGACTGCCCTAGATGGGAAGGTGTGCAGAGCTCTACCAGACATGTGTGCATCTGCATAGTTGCAACAACTAATCTCTTGTAAGACACTTAGAAGAAATTATGATAGATGCAGTGAGCAACTGTTTTCATCGGTAGAGTGATTTAGATGAATGATATTCAGGCTGTTTCCTCCCACCTTTCTGCTAAATGGACTCCTCACTGCTTCAATTAAGACAAGACTCTAGGAAGCAGTGGCAAGGGAAAAAAATGAAGGTAGAGGTATCAATAAGACCTTTTTAATTACACTTTACCAGAAACTGCTGACATAAATCATACTGAAATAAGAGTATCCCCAGTGTGTTAGAAAAATTTAGGCTCATTTGCTTGTGCAAGGATCATGAACATGATCACAGGAGAAGGCAACTAAATTAGAGTCAGAAACCAGAGCCCTTCAGTACCCAAACTACACCAGGGAGGGTATGTACATGTGTGCAAGCAGGAAGACCAAGTAGAATGTAACCACTGCAAAATACTCAAGCACCATAAATGCACACTCCTTGTGCAAAAATGTCATAGCTTTGGTAACAGTGAGGCTGAGAGGGGCATCACCTGGCACCCTCCTGCCATGCTGCTCCCACTCATCACAGCAGCCACGTGCAGAGAATCACTGAGTGCAGGACACATCCAGGGGCACAAAACATCCCCTTTCCTAACCCTAACTACCAGGACACACAGCTTAGTAAGAGTTAATCCAGGTATACTGTAATAAATGAAAGCTTACATAATTGAAAAATAGCCGAGGCATTAATCTTTCTTCTCGCTATCATGAGTCCTCTTTAAAAAGATTATTTTGTCTTCAGAGACAGCTTTAATGCTACTTAATGAATCGCTTATAAATGAAGGATTTTTTTCTCCTCCTATACTGGGACAGGCTGACTACTACACTGATATTGTCACAGAGACAATTAACTTTTGTCAAATATACAAAGATAATGGCTGTTCTCCACAAATACTACTCTACTGAATTCAGCATATTTAAGGCCAATTTGCCTTACTGTTTTGACTGAGCCTGCTTAGTGACAGTGACACATCTATTCCCTTTAGCTGGACCTAGGGAACTTCTCATGCTTACTAGAATAATTAATGGTCCCCTGGGCACCTCTTGGAAGAGGTAGGTTAGCATTGGATAAGGAATATCAGGCTGGAAAATTCAGAATTACAACATGAACTATTGAAAGTTGCTTTGGTGTCCCACTTCAAAGGAGGGAAGAGACATGAAAAGAAAGGAGAAAAACAGAAAATCAGGGCACCAGAAAAGCTTTCCCCAAACTTCCATGCTGTCTCAGTTACAGACAGGGTACAGGCAAGTCGCCTTTGATCTGTAACTCCCTCCCTGCAAAAGCAGGCACCAGGACCACCAGGATCACGGGGCAGGTTAGTGGTTTCCCCACAGCAAATAACTTTCAGTGAGCTGCAAAGGCAATTTCATAGTACAGAGTCATTTCTAACACAGAGGTTCCCAAGCAGTAACTCAGTGGTCTCCCTTGCCAGTGTCCCACTGAGCACCTGCTCTGTTCCCTAGATCCACACATGCATAATAAAGATGCTGAGTGAAGCTCAACACCTCTCCTCCCACCACAGCAGCCTAGCAAGTTCTCATTTCCAGGCAAGAACAACAGGCAATAAAAGCTGTAATTTCTCAACAAAAAGGCATTTGACTCAAGCAATGGCATTTGGGAGACACACATAAGCAGATGCAGAAATGGGTATGATAAGTCCTTTGCCACGTGGGCTACTTTTACAATGGTTAGCCCCAGATGGGATGTGAAGGAGCCCTGCATGTCTGCTCCTGGTGATGAGCAGAGCAGGTTTCCTCAACCCACAAAGACACCAGATGAGGGTGTAGAGGTCTCTTCTGCCTCACGTGTTGATACCATCAGCCTACAGGTATTGAATGCCACAAGGATGTGGTGCTCAGCCACTGGAGAGCTTCAACATGTGCCTCTCCAGCACAGTCTAGTTATTTAGACTCTGGTCTAGACCCCAGACAGTGTAGATTCATTCCTTGGTACAGTCTAAGACTCACTGAGCTGAAAAACACAGCTAAATTAAGCCATTTAGTGCCACCATGCATCATGGTCATTAGCATCAACATAAGGCAAAATACCTTTTTCCCCCCCTTTATCTCAATTCTGCCCGTAAATCCAGAATGTGTCCAGGAGGCAGAGTTATTTCCAAACGATTACCAAAGAGAGAATCACTGTTATCCACCTGCAGCTCTCTAACCAAGTACATACAGCAATAGCTCCTCTCTCCCACATTTTTTTCTTGCCCATTTGGACTGTGTGGCTATTTACTGCAGAGGCAACACAGCCTGTACTGTGCATGGCGTAAGAGAATCCCAGTCTTGGGAAAAACAGCACTAGCTGCTCCAGCAATAAACAGATGAATACAGCAGCTTGCCCTGAGCTGCCTTCACAGAAGAGATCAACAAACAAGCAGCTCTATTTGTGCCGTCGTGCTTGCCTAGAAACTCCAGACAAACTAATAACCTCGTGTTCAGCCACTTCTCCTCTTTGTCCCGGGAGCAGCAGCCTCATGCAGAGCTCACAGCTCACTCACCCAGAATAGGCCTTTTTGTTAATCGCTCAAAAAGCCACGGACACAGGCCTGTTCATTCAGCTCAACTGCTTAACGCTGCAATCTAAATAAAAAGGGAAAGAAGGAAAACTTTGTATTCCTTTCGTACCCTGAATATTAAATGACACCGTCAGTGTTGCCTTGGGATGCAACATCAAACCACTTCCTTTGCTCCGAGATGGGATTTGAGAAGAATGACTTTGAGGCTGACTTGCCTTTTCAAATCTCCCATTTTTTCCCCCCATCTCAAACGTGAGGGTGCAACATGAATGAAATCAGAATTAGCCTCATTACAAACAAGCAAGGGAGGGTGACCTAGATTCTACTCTGCCTCTCAGAAGGAAGTGACGGCAAAAGTTTAAAACCTGTCATACGGGGCTGTCGGCTGCAGCACATTTAGGTCAAAGTTTGTTGCAATCAAATCGTGCTTTCTGAAAAGGCTTTCACTGGTGGGATGATTTGTATGGCAGCGGCTGAATTATGCATGGGATTTGTACAGTCTCTGCTAGCAAATAACTCCAGCCCTTCTGATATGTGCGGAGAAACTCAAGCTCTTCCCTGCAGCATCATCAGTGGCTTGGACTCAGCTCTGCATCCCTGGGGACACACATGCTGTGTGCTCAGGGTAGCTCTCATCACCAGTTACATCAAGCAGAATCCCATGCTGGGCCAGGCTGGAATCGGCCTTGCTACAGGTCTGAAGGTGCTAGGATGAAATGTGGGGTGTTTCAATGATTTTACTGAATCCTGCCTCAAAAATAACCCAAATCAGAGGGCCTGCTACCAGCAAAGGCAGCCTGGCTGCTGTGCAAGATGACAGCCCAGCAGTAGCACAGGACTCTGCCCAGGTGACGGTCGCACTGAAGGGAAGGTATGGAAATGATCCAGCTGGTGGGGTTTGTTGTGGGAAAACAAAACCTGAGAGAAGGATTTAATTTATGTATTTAATGGCTAACAAAACCTAAATAATTAAGTGCTTTAGTACCCAAGTAAGAAACTCCTGCATTGCCCAACAAAAGGCAAATTACTTGAGGTGCCACTAGCTTTGTGCTTGACAGAAAGGCAAAAATCTGGAAAAAAAATCAAAGCAAAGCAAAGAGAGGAAAGCTGGTTCATGACAGTCACCCCACCTCCCTCCCTGGTTTGTGTTCAAGATCTGCTTTTGACTCAAGAAAAAGAAGGACCACTTATCCCACTCACACTCCCTGAGAGCCTGGAGAGAAAGCTCTCTTCTCCACAAATAATGCTGAGGCAGAGATGGTTGCTCTTATCTCCAACACTCCCAAAATTTTGTGCAGCATCTCAGACATTCAGCGTGCCTTAGGCACCTGGCTTTTGTTGGGGGGGGAGAGCATAAGACAGAAACTGCTGAGATGCTCCTAGGACTCTCCCCTCCACATTCCTCCCCTCCCTGTCCCCTATTTGCATTGTGGTCCACCTGGATGCACACCCACCTGCAGGCATTCTGCCCAGACCAAGTCCAAGCTGCTTTTTCAGCTGGGGACAATGCAAGCCATTGCCATTGGCAGCTGCTTTCCAATGCTAAGGCTGAAATTTCCCTGGTCATCCTCTGCAAGGAGAGAAACAACTGTCTTAAGAAAGAAGACAAGGAGCTTTCCCTGATCAGCCCCTTCTGCAGCCTGCGTTGCAGGAGCTGCTACTCGAGCAAACTTCAGGAGCACTTGGCTCTAACTGCCTTGCTATGAGGCAGCAGCGTGGGAAGGACAGTGCAATGCACTGTACTCCAAATATCGAGCCCTTAATTATGTCCCAAACAGCAACTCTGCGCCTGCAGTAATGAGGACTCAGCTACATCCACCGCTGTTAGTGAGATCCTGTTTTACTTCATCCTCATTATGGGAAATAGCCTGCTCGGATCCAGCAGCCGGTGGAGATGTTTCCTCTTGTGAAGCAGATTGCTTTCCCCCGTCAATTACGAGCAGAGAGCTCGACAGCCCCGCGCAAATTGCTGGGTGAGAGCATAAATAGGAGGACATGGGAACCGATTATGGTCTTCGTGTCAGGTTTGCTTAAAAATGGCTGATGGGAACATGGGGGTCAAGAGAAATAAAAAGCGGAGATGATGGCTGTCACAGCAGTGCTGTGAAGCCAAGGGGGACATGTGGCACCCACCTGCCCCTACAGAAGTGCAGCCACCCGCAGTGTGAGCATGGCAGGAGTTAACAGAGGGGCTGCAGCCAGTTGATTCCAAAGCCGAAGTTTTTTCCCCAATGAAGAGATTCCCTTTCCTCAGGCTATCACTTTGACACATGTCAGCAATGTGCAGCCCACAGATAGGAACCCGCATACCCCTTGGGGAAAGGGAAATTATTCCCTTTTCTTGCTGTACTCCCACCAAAAGCCCCAATTTCACCAGACACTACAGCACACCTGCAAATCTCCACAGCATTTCCAAGGGGCAAACAGCCAGGTCTCTAGGCTGAGGCTGCACATCAAACCTTTACCCTGAGCACTGGTGCTCACACTGCTCGCAGCAGCTGCCCTTACCCAGGGCTGATTCAGCAAAGGGACAACTTTTCTGCAGCAGACAGCTTAGTGCCCATCTTACAATGATCACTTCTCTCTCTCTATAATACATCATTACTCATGAATTTCCACTGGGCTTCAACCCACTCCCCATTGTCTGACCTGATCTTTAGCTGCCCCAGTACCTGCAGCCTGCCACTCTAAGATCCACACCAATACCCAACATATGTGTGAAGCATCACTTGTGCTTTCTCTGTCCTGCCCATCTCTTCAATAGCTCCATCCAGAAACCTCCTACTCGGCATCAGCTCTGCACACTTACACCCGTCAGCATTTTTGCAGGCTCTGCAGAGGGGTATTGATTCCTGCTCATAGAGGAGTTCTGTCTGAAGAAAAGCCATTGCATTTGCCTGGGTGGGCTTTGAAAACTCGCCCCTCTGTGCAGTGCAGATCCCTTCTTCACCTTTCCACTTCTGCCATCCTCACAGACACACTGGGAAGCAATGCTCACCTGCCTCACCCCAGCCACTTTGCTTTCCTTATAGACACCGTAGGCAGAGCTGCCTGTGATTTATTTCCTTTTATTTAATTCTGCTAAGTCAGAGGCACCAGAAACCTGCAGCTGGCAACTCCAGGCTGCTTTCCAGCTCCTCCATTCAGACCTGCCAGCAGACGTTTTCAGTTTTGGTTCTCAGATCTCCATTACAGTCTGGTCTCAAAACAGCAAATCCACCAGCCCTCCAACTGTGCTCGTTCGACTCCACAGCCGCAAAGCTGCTACAAACGAGCTGCAAGTTCCTCCTGCTCCTCGAGAGAAGTGGGTATCCCTCCAACGTGTCTTTCTTTGGCAGAGAGCAGTACCCTTCAGATCTCTTTAGCACAGTTTGGTGCCTGGTTTTCCCCTCCTCCCTGATTGTAGACTCGTAAGCAAAGACAGCTCCTCAGATCTGGCGATGTTAAAACTCTTCTTTATCAGTAACTCCACTTACCTCTGCAACAAGATGAAAACTGTGCTTGAATTTCTGCTGCTTTCCTGGAGAATTTAAGGGACATTGAGCTGTAGAGCATCCATCCTCCTGCTGCCTTTCCCTCAGCTCCTGGGTACGCTCTGCCCTTCCCACAGGCATTTCTGGGCCCAGGTTTTATTTAGTCATGGAGAAGAAATGAGAGCTGTGGTTCATAACTCATAGGAAATTTCATTTAAAGTTGAACTAATAACTTGTGAGAAGAGAGATGGGAAGGAAAATGAGGGATTTGCATGTCTCAGGTTCACCCCACTCTCCTAAAATCTAACTGAAGAAAGCCAATTTGGAGATGTTAAGTCAGTTATAAGGTTTAAGAGGGTTGTATACACCTAAAATGAAACCTCTCATAGACGGGATGACCCCCACCTCCAGTCAGGGTTTGTATCTGCTCCCAACCAGGGAGCCAAGCACCCTCCACAGGCAGAGTGGACTCAAGCCTAGCATGCAGTGTGCACAAAATAGCCTGAAGGAAAAGGCAAGCCTGCTGAAGGAAAGCTGGATGCAAATTCGATCTGAGATACAGAGAGCTTGAAATTAAATATAAATTCAACTATAGAAAAAGTTGTCAGAGATATTTAGGATTTGTATGTGTACATTACATATCTATACACATACACACACGCATATATATATATATATATAAGACCTACAAATCCTATCTGTGTGCAACGTGGCCAAGATGTTGCTATAGTAATCTTAATTTTACATTCCTTACATTAAAAAGAAGATTGCAAGTTGTTTGGCACCCAGACTGTCTTTTTGTTACAGCATGTGCTGCATTTAACCCAGTGGGACTCTGTTCTCTGCCTCTTGGAACTATGGAAATAGAAATAATGACTAACAATAATGTCATCATCACTGCTTGGCAGGAAAGGAAAAAAAAGAGGCAAACAAATAAAGAAACAGCCTGTGCACATTAGCATGGAGTTTAGGCTTGGACATGGACATGTCCTCAAGAACAGGCATCGACCCAGGGAGCTACACTGGAAGCAGCAGGGGGAACAGGGGAGTCCTGGGTGAGAGCAGGAGAGCCAGGGCAGGAGGAGCAGGGCCTGC
Source organism: Sclerurus mexicanus (assembly GCA_013396755.1). Taxonomy (NCBI): domain Eukaryota; kingdom Metazoa; phylum Chordata; class Aves; order Passeriformes; family Furnariidae; genus Sclerurus; species Sclerurus mexicanus. The sequence goes on from VWZF01004324.1 coordinate 342,572, forward strand.
TTCAGACTTCATATGATACCAGCTGTAAATCAGAAGTGACTCCACCAAAGCCAGGAAAGGTACAGGAGTACCAAAAACGATAGAAAGCAAAGTGAGGCACCTGTGCTGCAAACACGCTTCCTATGATAAGGTGGGGGCCATCTCCAAAACCAGGTGTGCAGAGATGCTCTGCTCACGCTGAGGATCTCTGCCTCTAAGTGGGGAACTAAACATAAAACTTTAACACCTCTCCCAAAAAAGCCTCCCACTCTGCAGGAGCTCTGCTGGTTGGAGGGTGGTAAGGAACACGCAGTAGGAATGAGGCTGCACCCTCACAGCTCCACACAGCCAGCAGCCCAGCCAGGCTGTGAGCACACAAACACCCACCCCTCTCACATATGACATCTTTTAGCAGCCCTGAGGCCGTGTTCAGGGCTCTCTGTCCCCCTGGCAGGAGCCCAACAGCATCATGGCGGTGGTGAGAGTCTCCAACAGACAACAGCAAGAAGCCATATCTACCACCATCCTTTTCTCATCTCCCTCAAAGAGCAAAAAGCCTCAAGGACACCCCCCCTAACACCTCTGCCCCTCAGCAGCTTACCCTTACTTTGGTCCCTCTCCTTAGAGGGGGTGGGAGCTGCACAGGGGGCTCCAGCCTCCAAAAGCTGGAGACCCAAACCCTCCCAGGGAAGAGGACAGGCAGCACTTTCCCTCCCTGGTTTTGCTGGAGCTTCAGGTGGCAACAGACCCGGGGAGGCGTGAGGCTGGGAAACCATGTGGCCCATGGGCACATCCTATGCTCTGCAGAGACAAGCGCTGACTTCGAACATCCTCGTGTGACATTGGCTCCCGGGAGTGTTTGTTTTCTCCAGATTGATGGTGTTTATAACTCCAGGCATCTTCTCAGTCATCTGTGATCTCTGGCCGTGAGCGGGTCTCTTTGGGACACTGAGTGACAAGTGTTGTTACAGTGCCAAGGAGATGGGACTCTCAACTGCCTGTGGCAGGCAGATTGCTGTGAAATCATGATTTATCTGGAGTTAGATTAAGTTATGTCTCTCTTTCCTGGTGCCCTGGCAGTGGCTGCATACAGGTGTGCTGTATTTCTTCCTCTAAACAGGAGAACGCAGGGCCATTTACCAACAGCTAGAGATCAGAAGGTACCCAAATGTAAACTCCAAGACAAAGCTCATCTGAACATATTTGAAGGAGGAAGCTGACAAGTGACAAACAGCGGGAGCTGAGTTCGCTCTATTTTGGCTTACGCCATTGTTAGGGAAACATAGGAAGGGAAAACAGGTGAATTATTGTCACCTCCAGACTTAAACAAATGGAGGCTTCAAACAAAATTGCATTGCTTAGACGTTCAGAGAGGGAAATATTTACCTCGCGTGCAGAAATAAATGTTAGAGTTTATGAGTCACATAAAGCCTTTTATGCTGAAAATCCCTTCTGGATGAGGATGGGGATATTTCTCATTGTGGTCTTGATCCATCCAATTTATTTGTGGAGCAAAAGGATCAGTGAGGGCCTTATTCTCCAAAAGATCTGGCAATTGGAAAAGTTCTTCCAGGGGGGCTGGATGCCCACCTGTGCCTCCCCATCCTGGCTCATGCAGGTACCTTTGCCCACCCAGGCAGCCCCTGTCACCCCTGGCAGGAGAGGCTTGTGCTGCCTCTTTGCACGGAGGGTTTTGGCTGCAATAACAGGCTTGCTCTGCCACATGAGTTCTCCCCAGAGCCAGGGGGTTGGAACGTGGCTCCTTCAAAACTCCCTGTTGAGAGGCAAACCTAGGCTTTGGGTGCATGAGGAACAGGGCAAGGTGGAGAACAGGGACAGGCAGGGTGGGCAGGAGGAGGATGCTCACTCTCTCTTCCTGCAGCCCTGAATGGCCATCTCACCAGGACACAGGATCCCAAACACTGGCATCCACTCCTCTCCCCTCAGCATGTTAGAGAGAGGTGTGTGTGCACCAGTGCTTGGATTATTGGATGAGCCAAAAAGGGGTGACCCCAGCCTTTGGGTGTGCTACACCCCAGCTGCTGGCACCACATCCCAGAGTGACAGACAGCAACAGATCCTGGGGAGGCAAAGGCAGGAAAATCTCATTCATATGCAAAGGGTTTGGGTCTCAGGCTGACTGGCAGTGAGCTCAGGCAGCACAGAATGAGCCTGCCCAGATTTCTCTGACTTTTGGAAAAGACGTTGCTACAGCAGGAGCCTCGGGCCTTACAGAACACCACCATTTCCTTCATAGCTGATGATTTATTTGGGAAGCAGCCTCATTTTTCACTGATCGTATTAGAAGCACAGAATGGATTACAGCATGGAGTAACCTTGATAGCTGAGAAATTCAGTGTATGCAAATGTGAGCCTTAAACGGCTCTTTCTGTGAAAGATTGCCTGTAGCTGGGATGCCTTGGAGATGTGGCACCAATGAATAAGCTGGTATATAAAAGCAGAGGCTCTGCCACAAGGTACAACACAAAACCTACTGACATCTACAAACCGCAGCTTTTCCCTGCAAACACAACTTGCATCTCTGCTCTGCAAACCTGTTCCTTTTGCTGCAGAGCCCCATGCCCTTGGGGATGCCTGGTACACCAGCACACATGCACCAAAAGACTGCTAAAAACAAATCACTAATTCATCTGCAGCTCTCAGGACCACCCATACTTCTCCCTTGTACCCAAACTGCAGCCCAAGAGTGGCCAAGAGGCAGCACCAAGGGCCTAGGGATGTTTCATCCTCTCCCATCTCCTCCAGCCCCTCTGACCTCAGGCCTTAGAAGGGAGCAAGTACAGTTGTGAGGAGGGATGAGGTGAAACTTTTGTTTTCCCTGGACTGATGCTGCCCATTGCCTGGGCCATCTGCTGCATTTCCTTAGGCATCCCTTGTGGACCCAGGCCAGACCTGACACTTGCAACTAGCACAGGGATGGACAAGAATGCATGGGGATGTTGTGCAGTGCATGGCAGCTGCCTGAAGATGGCAAGCCAGCACTGCATTTTATAATACATGCAAATAAGCCTGCTGGAAGAAGAAGGGGGCTCCCTACAAATAAGAGGGCTGTATTTTCTTGGCAGCCCATGTAATGCCAGAGCAGAATTTAAATTGCGGTGTTTATCAAACAAGTCTGAGCCTTTTTTTCTTTCCCTGTCTTTGTTAAACATTGCCTGTCTTGCAGAATTTTGAGCAGCACTCCTGGTACTGCACCAGTCCTCAAGCCCAAATGCAAAGTCTAAGGAAGAAATTGCAATGCATCCTTCGGCACCAGGGAGCCATAGAGCTAGTGTGTGCATGCAATAATTTATCCTAAGCCTTCTAGTGGCATTTTATGTCTTTTTGCTGTAGTGCTATTACAGCTTTGATTACTCCATTTTTATGTTTGTCAGCACAGCATATGGGCAAGATAATTTGTATTCAAAGTATTAAACTGGTAATGTAAATTATTAAAGACCCAATTCATAAACGCATTACACACCATATGCAAATTCCTTCCCCTTAACTCATCCCTCCTCCTCCTCCCTATTTTGCAGATCTGGCTTCACACAGTTGAAACAGGAGCAGGACCACTGCCAGCTCCCTCACCACGGGCACCAGTTTCATCCGAGTGGATGTCAGGTGAAGATCCAGCCTCTTCCTTTTCCTGCTGCCCCCTGCACAACTCATTCATCCCGAGGCACCTGTTGCCCATCAGCTCATCTCATTTTGGCATCTCCAAAGACACGGTAAGGGAAGAAACTTTCCCTTACCGTGCAGCAGAGCACCTTCCAAAGTATGTACATCTTGCAGTGCAGCCATGGCAAGGAGGCATTGGAGTGGGCACAGGAGGAGAGCACAACCACTGTGACGGTCCCATCTCCAGCTCCACCCACGAAGGACAATGACAACTTGACTCTGTTTTTGCAGCAGGAGCTGCTGTGCCTGTGGGTGAGCACCTGGCCTTCCAGGCAACAGGTCACCTCTCCCTCTGCTCAGCCCCAACAGGATTCCAGAAGCCACTCCGAAAGGCTGGGGGCAGTGAAAACCCCTAATCCTGCAGGGAAATTGGGTGTTCAGCTGTAACCCCTCTGATAACAGGCAACTCCTTTCAATAGCTGTTTACCAGACCATACACAGCACCATTGTGTCGAGCAGATGCTGTCTTCTGTTTTTCTCATTACCAAGATTTACTGTCTTATAAGCTTATTATTGGGCTTCCTTCAGGGCTGAGGCCAAGGGGGATGCAAACTCTCAGCAGCTCCTGTTTGCAGGAGCATCCCACATCGAACCCAGGGAACTCACATGGGGCTTGGGGCTGCCTCCCCCAGACCTGCACCCTCCACCTCACAACAAAGACTTTGCCAGCCCAGAAGAGTATCAGAGAGGTGCAGCACGCCCTGCCCCTGCCATGAGGGCTTCTAAAGCCCCTGGACAGCCTCTCAGGCTCTGCCCCTGGCATGGCACAGTTCCAGTGCATCGTGCTGCTGGTGGAAGAATTGGAATCATGATGCTTAACTGCACTTAGTCTGCATAAAATCAGGCAGGTCTCCTAATCTGAAGTCCCCCCACAGCACAGACACACCTTTCTGGCCCTGCTTTTCAGGCAAAATATGCTCCTCCTATCTTGGGATGAAAAGGAGGATTTTGAATCCAACTTTCCAGAGGTTTGGTTGCCAGGATGCCCACAGGTGATGGTAGCAGTGTTGGACCACTCCTCCAGATCTCCATCTCTCCAGCCAAAAGTTGCTGGCAGCACAGACCAGGAGGCAGGATCCCTGGTATGCCAGTTTACTTGTGTGCCCACACACCACCCAGCAAATCACCCTCAGCAGCAGCTTCCTAAGTTCACACAGAGAAAACATAGAACATCATGTTTCAAACCCAGTAGAATGCACCAAATAAAAGTGCTGCCAAGTGCCCACCAGGACTCAGCTCTGCTCCCCAGTAAGGTCTCCCCAAATAAAAACAAGGCAGTTTCACCAAAACCAGACAATAAAACAGGTCAGCACAGCAGAAGCCGCCAGCCATCAGTGCTGAACTCAGAGCCCCATGGGCCAGATTTGTTTGTGCATAGCTGACAGGTAAAAAAAGAACATCCCCCCAAAATAAAAAAATAATGGAATCAGTGCTTTCCTTCTCTCCCCAAATTTGCACAGCTTTGACACAACGTGGGCACACATTGCTGAGTCAGCGCTTTCAGTGGACACTGCCACACAGCTGCTTTGGGTTCACTCCTCAGCCCTGCTTTTAATTCCCTGGGGCATCGTGTCCAGCAGCAATAAACACATGCCCTTCAACCAGCCCTGCCCGGGTCCCTTCTGCCCTAGTACTTGCCTCTCTTCTACAGCATTGCTAATTAAACCCCCCCTGCTCTTATAATCCCAAGCATGACCCAAAGCACCACCAACCTTGTGCATCCGTTTCAGAGTGATGCATTCATGCCTGGAGGTCCTCTTTTTACCTTCCCCTCAACCACTTTGCTTTGGCTTTGCCAAAAACAGGATAGGGTGAGAATTACACTGCTCCCCTGAACAAGGAACCTCTCAGTGCCAGCTTGCTCAGTGTCATGTTTCTGCTTCCCACCTGTGGGCAGGCAGGATGCTATTCCAGCAGCAGTGGGTATTTACTGGGAGCACTACAAAGTCCCAGCTGTGTTCAGCCACATTTGGTGACATTACAGCTGTGTCCAAAATTGAAGCTGCCAAGGCAAGTTGTCCAGAAAGGGAATGGAAACACGACAAAGTGCTGGAGATGGAGGAGCAGAAACAGAGCACACGCCAGGAAGCTGGGAAAGAAATTCCTTTTGGGGGGGGGGGGAACCCCAAAACAAACGTCTAGTCAGCTATTTCTGTTCACAACATATTTGTAATTCCTTCTCCAACACTGTGTTTTCAGAAAAGCAGAAGGATTTTTCAAGTCCTGTTTCATCATCGGACGAAGAAGGCTGTTCCACCCGCACGCAGAGGGCTGAGCCGCATCCCCGTGCCTCCAGCCGTGGAGGGGCTGGAGGGAGGGCAGGATGCGGTGGGTGAAGCTGACCCCCAGCAGACAGCGGCTCCGCAGCAGATGCTGGCGGCGGCAGAAGCAGCCCTGCCCTGTAACAGCGAGCCCAACTTCGGGAGGACCGGGCTCTGCACACGGGAAGGGCTCAGAAGCCCCGAGTCGGGTTTCTCTCCTCCTCCCCCAGTGCTTTTCTGTCGGGCTCCGCAGAGCTGCACCTGCCTCAAAGCACGGGGAGCATCGTGCAGCCAAGGCCCCGAGCACCCACTGTAACACCAGGGGCATGCGAGGCTTCTGCCCAAAACCTCCGAGCAGCAGGCAGAGGTGGTGCACGCAAACAGTGCCATCAGAGCCTGTCCCTCCAGCGTCACAGGGGGAGCTTCCACGCACGGAGCTCTGCTGGGGAGGGTGGGGTCCTCCGTAAATAACAACAGAAACTGTTATTTCGGAATACGTCCACAGAGAGACACCGTGATCCCAGCTTGCTGTTCATTTTTGGCACCTATAACCCATATACTGAAGACACAACCCACCCCAGCAGACGAGCTAAACAGCAGGCTTCCAGATGTCCACCCGCTCGCGCATCTCAGACTCCTAATCCCCTACTTTGTCTGAGCTCTAGCTCATTTCTGATGCATTCAGATTATCCAGTGAGCATAACTGCTAGTGAACATCTGAATATTTCCCCCTCCATCTCACATTTCACCTTGGAGGAGAAGCGCTCCACAGAGCCCAGGCCCTTCTTTATCAAGCCAATTAGTGCAATACAAAAGCAGTGAATAGGACCAGGCAAAGCTCAATGGCCTGTAAAATCCCCAATATTTCGAGACGGGCTGAGGCCAAATATGAGTGGGGTTTTTTAAAAAAAAAGGGAAAGCCAAGGGTGAGTAACCGGAGTGCTGGCCTTTCCAACCACATTAAAAAGAAAACCCAGCAAATCTGTCCAACACACAAGGCAGTTCATGGATCATAAAGGAAAGTTTACAAACAGAGAGGCTATAATTCCTTCTATAACATTGGAGGACCCAAGTTTGTGAGGAACAAAAGGAAATGATTAACAGGGGAAATATGCATGGTACAAAAAAGACTTTTTAGTCCAAAAAGGGATGTCCATATTTAGAAACACTTGATTCCTGTTGTTAGGGCCCTGCTTTTCCTGAATGTGTTTCTCTCCTGTGAAAGAAAGAAGTCACAAAGGGAGTTTGTGCACAGCCACGTCACACGCATGCAGGGCACCGCTGATTTTCCTCCAGGATTAAGAGAAAAATGCAAAGATTTCAGAGCAAGCAAATAAATAAAAATAATCATGACCATATTTAGGAGAAGGCTTCTAGAAAACCGGCAGCTCCTCTGGCAGGATCCCCTCTCCCACCACGGGCACTCTGAGCCCTTGTCAGGGTGGGCTGTCCCCAAAGAACCCTCCTCATGGGGCTGCCCAAGCACTTGTAACAAGAGGGAGGCTCTCACTCCCCTGGGGCTGTGGGGCTGGAGGCAATCCCACTCCGGATCACAGAGATCTGCAGCCCTGCCCTGGGAGAGGCTCTTGCTATGTGGCTCTGCCACCTGCTCTGGCACAGCCCCACCAACTAAGCACAGCCTGGAAGGACGTAAATGGGGAAGAGACCCTACCAGAGCGCCTCTGATGGGCAGGAAGCTCATGTTTGGCAGGATGAGATTATATATGAATGTGTTTCCCACCAACACATTAACTAACACCTTACGTCACCCCACAGCAGCCTATTCCTGTCCCTGCCACGAGAAGGTGTGCCCAGCCCAGCCATGGCATAACCTAACATATTTCATTGGCAATAACCAGCTCCATGAGAGACCTGAGCACAAGCAGCAGCAAATGTTTCTGAGACCACCCCTTCCCTTTCATCTATACTCGCTGCCGAACCTTATCACACAGGGCCGGCTGTGAAATACAGCACCATATGGTCCCCAACATAGAGAAAGACCCTGTGGGCTGGATGCCGTCTGCTCAAGACCTGGAGACCTGCATCCTTCAGCTGCCTCCTGCTCCCATTTCCCACCTCCATCACAACCACTCAGCCCCACATGCGCCGGCTGGTCCGGCACACTCCCAGTCAGCAGCAGTTCCTGCATCCCTGTAACCTCCACCCTCGCCCCAAGACTGCTGTGAGCACAAAAATCTCAGGGGAATAGCACCAGTGGGTGTCTGAGCTGGCACAGAGCAACGGCCCACAATAGCTGAAGATCTTTGCTAAAGCATCCAGCTACTGGGAAAACACAGGACAATCTGCTCCCAAAACTTGCATGTAAATTACACCACCTCAAATAAGCCATTGGGTTGGATTTGCCAGGCAGGCTGCTGTGCTGGACTGAGGGAGAGCTGGGCAGAGAACAGGAGAGGAGGGAATTAAACAGGTGAAGAAAAAGGTCTTTAAAAGTCAGGGAATCTGTGAAACAGCATCTGGAAATAAGGGAGAGGGAATATTTATTTGGAGGGTCTTTCCACTTCACATTTAGAAACATCAGCCTGAACCACTGTTGGAGAGTTGGCTTTTTAAGATGCAACCTTCCAGTGAATGAGGAGCATCGAGGGTGATTTTCCCTGGGTCTGCAGTATTTCTTGGTGCTCCACACAGCTAAGTGTCATAGAATCATCAAATGGTTTGGGTTGGGAAGACCTTAAAGACCATCTAGTTCCAACCCCTCTTCCACAGGCAGGGATGCTGCCCACGGCCCCATCCAGCCTGGCCTTGAACACTTCTAGAGATGGGGCACCTACAGCTTTTATGGGCAGCCTGTGCCAGTGCCTTATCACAGGCAGCGTAAAGAATTTCTTTGTAACATCTATCTAAATCTACCCTCTTTAGTTTAAAACCATTCCCCCTTGTCCTGTTACTATCTGCCCATGTAAAAAGTCACTCTCCCTCTTTTTTATATGCTCCCTTTAAGTACCAGTAACAGAAAAGGGAAAGGGCTGAGCCTGTCCGGGAGACCCTTCCTGTTCTCCCTGGCAAAGGACTAAGAAGGGACAGCCATGTCTGTCCCCTCTTAGCAGAGATGCACAGAGAGCAGTAGGAAACAAACAAGGCCAAGTCCTCCTACGTTCAAAACCACCGAAAGCCTTATACAAGTCATCATCAAGGTTCACAATACCTGGTCTAGCTGGTTTTTTTTTTCTATACAACTTTGGTGGGAATCACCAATGAATAGAACACAAGTGAGAGTGTAAAGATGAGAGACATCTTTAATGAAACAGTTTAACACTAACCAGGTCTAGTGGAAGGTGTCCCGGTCCAATGTGCGGGGCTGGAATGAGATGATCTTTAAGGTCCCTTCCAATGCAAACCATTCAATGATTCTATTTGGTCAGGTTTTATTCTACTTTCAGACAAGTCCTTTGAAGAAAGGGTTCTCTTCTAAGACTTTTAATGACACCCTGATCTTTGATCCTGGTTTGATAAACCTCCCAGCACTTTACAAAACCTAAGTTATTATATGAAGCAACAAAACAAAGCCACAGAAAACCCAGCACACGTTTGCTTCTGCTCTCCTTGCTACTGTGGAAGAACCTTGGCTAGGACCTGCAGGTAGCAATACCTTAAACAGCTGCAGAAGTCAAGCCCAGGGAAGATCCCCAGTCTGAGCTCTAAAGCTAAAGTGAACAAAACTGTACCGACAGATTTTGTAAGAAAACTGGAGACCCAATTGTCCCTGCTTACACTTTGTTCAAGTCTCTTCTGCAGGGCCATGAATTACTGCTGGTACATCCCAGGTAACACACAGTAAAAGAGCAATCACACAGTCATTAGCAGCAGACAAGAGGCATTTGTCTCCAGCAATCCCTCAAACCATTTCATCCTGCTACAGGTATTAATTCTCTAAACATAATAAAACAAATTTTAAGCTTCACAAAGAAGCAGTTAAAAACACTTACAGGCAATAAGCTCTTAAAACAACAAAGCCAGGCCATGTTTGATTAATATTTTTAAAAGAACATTTTTCTGACTTGAAATACCTGAGGGAGCTTTACTAAGGGGAAAGGCTTGGAAGAAAAAGCAACTCTATCACTCACAGCACCCTACTTGCCTCTCTCCTTACACAGGCTTGGCTACAGCAGCACATGACACCCGTGCCGAGGGGCTGCTCTGGCTCCTTAGGTGTCTCAACAGGGAGCACACAGCCAGGAGAAAGACAAGGTGGCAGGTATGGGGTCAGAGCAGCAGCACTCTGCACTCATGGGCTCAAAAGTCAACCACAAACACCCAACACCACAGCAAGGCTTGGTTCCCAGCTGTGGTTTTTCTGACTTCTGGATTCAGCCAGGCACATGAAGTCAACCATGTCAGGGGACAGAGTTACAGGACAGGCATTCTTTTACCACAGTTAACTCATTCTCATCTCAACAAGACAAAGATTTACTTTTATCCATCCCAGCCTCCAAAGGTCTTAGTCCCCTCACAGCACCAGCTTGCTGCTCAACACAACATTCAGGCTCTTCACTTCTGGAAAGGTCACCTGCCATCCCTGCTCCAGCTTAACATAAAGACTAGCCCTGGTTTAGCCACTTCACAATGTTTCTGTGAGGCCATACCACATCCAAGAACAAGAGAAAGGGGTACTCACCACCCAGGATACATAGCTGTCAGCTCCAGCATGGCTGTGCTGCTTCCTCCTGCCTAATTTAGGGATCCGGGTGCAGGAGGACACTCAAGGAAGAGCTCTTAGCAGCAGACAACTCCAATCAAGAGTGTAAGCACAGGCAAGGAGCTCCCCCCTCAGCCATATACTGCTTTACCACAGACCTTTTGGAAGGATGAGATGTTTGCAAAGTGCTTTGCCAAATGCTGCCCAAGCTGGGGCAGGCGCACACCACACTCCTCCCAGAGCCCTGCCTGACAAAAAGGGATGAAGATAGCTCATAGGGCATGCAACCTCCCATCAAGCATGTTCGTTATTTGGGCCCTTCGCCACTGCAAGCTGACACATATTTAGAGAGCAACCACTTGGTAACAGGGTCTCCAGCACACTTTGTTTGCAGCGCTGCTGTGATTTGCAATTCAGTTTATTGCATTAAAATGTGGTGCAGCCCTAGCAGAAATAAATAAATAAATATGCCACTTGTCACAGTTCCTCTCGTTGTCTTTTAGACGAAAGCGAGCTCAGGTGAACATTCACAAAAGGGAGTGTGAGGCTCATCAGAAAGCATGGCCAGAAATGCAGCTTCCTGCTCTTGCCCCTGCAGGGATTGTCCCATCTCAGCCACTCCTCCTCATTCAAGCTTCCCAAAACCTGCAGAAGAGGGCTTACTTGGAGATCTGCCTCTGCCTGTGAAGCAACAGCCTGAGTGAGCAGAGGGAAAACAAACTCGAGGCAGCTGCCGGAATTGTGCTGGAGCCTGGAAGTGAAAAGCATTCACCTGCCACTGCCTGACGCAGAGCCAAGAGAAGCCCCTGCACCTCGCTGCTGCCTCTGCAGGGTTTATTAGGAGCAAATAGAACTACCCAAGAATCAGCAGTTCAAAGGGAGCAGATAAGAGAGATGTTTTGACTCTGCCTGTATCCCCAGTCCTATCCCCAAAGCAGACTCTCACCTTCCTCTGGACCTCCATTAGAGCTGCAGACGTTCCCTGCTAATTGATTCAATATGCATTTGGAGTAGGATTTTTAATTAATTTTTATTATACAAAAATTAATGCACTGCTTCCCAACAGACGCATTAGGGTACCAACATAGCAGTAGGAAACCATCCTGCAACATGATTTCCCTTGTGACTGCTTGTGGGGAGTGACCCCGACCCCCGTGGGACTTCCCCAATGCAGCCACTCTCCCAGAGCCCCCCTCTCTCAGCCCAAGTGCTCACATTTGGCTCATACCAGGTATTTACCAAGTCTCAACTGACTTCTGTAATATACAGGGTATGGAGCAGCAGGAAAGCATTGCTCCCCTGCCTTCCTAGGTAGTGCTAAGACTCCGGGGCTCATTTTCAGCAGAGGCAGACTCTGCCCTGCACAGAGCAGCTCAGCAGCCCCGTTCGTCCCATCACCCCCCAGCTGGTTAGATTTCAGAGGGATGTGATGCATTTTGGTAGCAACTGTATTCTCAAAAGTACATACAATCCTGAGTGCAAATCAAGCACCAGGGTGGGAAATGACCTGCATGATAAGAGTCACTGTGCTGTCTCTGCCCATCTCTGCCCTACACCACCAGCACAAGACACTTTCTCTTGAGCAAAAGCTCTCACACCTCTGCCGCTGGTTTAGGAATCCAGAAGCATCCTACCACTCAGTTCAGCCATCCTCTGCCTCTCCAGAGGAGTCAGCAGGGTTTTTACAGCTGCAGAACCAGCACCACCCCTTCTTAACCAAGCCCTAAGTGCCCACAGCCTGCCTCAGCTCAACTTCAGCAGGCACGGGCGGATGCAACACACCACAGTTTGGAAACACAGGCAGTCTCAAGCTAGCGCTGTCAATTCAAGCAAGGAAGAGTCTCTCTTCATCCCTCCATTCCCATTTTCCAAATCTATTTTATCACTACCCTTCTCTACATATCACGGCATTAATAAGAGACATATTTGTTCTGCTCAGTTTGGGACTGAAGTCAAACTAGAAGTTAGAGCTGTGCAGCAGCTCAAAGCAGGAATGCAGGCTCTGAAACACCACAAGCATTTCAAAGCAGAAAGAGCATTTGGAGGGTGTTCTACGAAAGAAGTGAAACTGGATGAAATTAAGCAATGCCCAATATCTGACATCTCAGAACACAAAACAGGGCAGGGGTGGGGGAAATTATGTGTTAAATACTCTAATGTGAATGTATATATCAACAACAGAGTATCAGGAGAAGAAACATCATCACTACATCTTCAATACCCAAATCTAAGCCCCCGGAGTCCTGCACTAGTGCTGTATTGAACAGCATTCCCGAGGCATGCCATATTTTAGGTTGTGTGCAGAGCAGCAATAGGTAGTGCACCGTAAGGTCCAAGACCTTAATCAAGCTCTGCAACTGAATAGATTTCCAATATAACAAAGACAAAGAGGTGTCAGCTCTAGTCCTCATTTGCTAATACTATCAATAGGGGCTCAGCTCCCTAGCAGTTAATTCAAAGCCAAGCTCGATTTGCACAGCAGTGATCTACACTAATTCCCATATGTGGCTAAGGGGAGATTTTGCCAACTAAACAATAGAAACAGTATTAGAGCTCCTGAACTGATGCCATCACTTTTTTCTTCTACTCCACCACCTCTCCCATCAAGTTTCCACGTGCTGGAATCTCCAGTTGCTTTCTCCTTCGCATAATACACGTGGAAAGGGTAGCAAATACTAAAGTACCTATTTCTTTTCCAGGTGCAGCTTTATTGAGGCTTTTAAAATGCAACTGCCCGTAAAATAGGGGCAAATTTCACACTTGTGCATTAAAGATACTAAAAACTAGCAAAATTAAACAACTAGGAAAGTATTTCTAAGTGATCGAACTGTAACAGCCTTAAAGGTGCTACCTGTTGCTATTTTTCATGAAAGTTTATTAGCTTGCTCCATCCTGCAAGTTTCACTTTCACGTTTTAGTTCACATCAACACTAGATCAGACTTTTGCCAAGCTGTTGTTGAGAAGTGATGTTACGGTTATTGAGAAGTCAGAGGAAGCCAGATGTGCTACCCAATTAGCCAACAAAGCAGTTTTACCCACATTCTAAGAAGTTACTGCCTGTGAGCCTGGTCCTCATTAATCTGCAGCTTGGCTCAAAAGCAGCAGTGGCAGCAGCCCATACCCACTGTTTACACCCATGAGTTACCCTGTCCTCTTAAATCAGCTGAACACAGCAGCCCAAAGCTTTGACCTGCTATGAATCTAAGTACCCTCACACCCCCATCTCCTCCTCACCGCCAAGCAAACACCAACTGCTAGCTACAGCCAGCACAAGGAAGGAATTCAGAGGTGGAGAGAGGGTGCTATAGTTTTCCCAGTTCATGCCATTCCCATGCTAAGGAAAAATGAGGTCAGAGTCACCAGTTAGAGACCAGGTATTACCTTTCTCTTTCAAGGGCCGTAAAACATCCTCAGCTCGGATTTGGAAAGAAGGCAAAACTTAGACACAGTCAGCTGGGTCACCAAAGGGGAAAGACACGCTGAGCTCCCCCAACCCACCTCACAGCACCCAGTTCCTACTACAACTTGTGTTGTTAGAGAAAGGACACAGACTAAGTACCTGTGCCATGCTCCTACTTCAGCAGGGAGTTAGGGTAGGCGCCTGGCTCCTGCCACGAATCAAGAGGCTAGAAAAAACCACAAGTCTGAAACAGTTTAACACAGGACAAAAAAGGCACATTTTAATATGTACAGCAATGCATTTGGGCTATAAATTTACCCAACACAACTGAAAAAAAAAAATCCAAACTATGCTTTTATACTTATTCCATGGTGTCAGCCTCATTCCTAGCCACCTACCTTTCTCTGCATCTCTGAATGCTGCTATATACACACACAAACAAACAATTACGTCATGAATGTTCATTTAGGCTCCCAAGTTCAAGTAATAAAGTTCAAACTTGCATAGCATCTTATGCCACTCAGCCATAAACAGTTACGATTGCATATTAGCTGGAGCAGCCATCTCTTTCAATTCAGCCAGTTTTGGCTGGCCACCATTTTTTTAAATTTTTTTTTTATTTTTTTTTTTTAAATCCTTGAGTCAGAATGTTTCCTAAGTCACCAGCCCTGAGGGATGCCAAAGACTTCAAAATGAACCTCTTGCTGTTGTTAAGATCCTTTTAAACCAGAAATTTAGAGTGTTGTCAAGAACAGTTTTAAAAATGTAATACTGTTTATTTTGCTTCAAAAACATTTCAGCATTCTAAACATACAAAAAAAACAGAACGTTGCAAATTCGTTTAAGTACAGAGTGTTTTTGAACTTCAGTTGCTGCACTGGCTCTTCACTTAGTTGACGATGAAGAGATGTCTACAGTTTCAGTTTAAAAACTACCGCACTTAACTAAAAAAATCCATACACTTCTCATGCCAGCTGAACCCCCTTCCACAACTAAGAATGGCAGCAGAATGCTATTTCACTATATACAGAAAGACAACTTTAAGCTAAATGGACGCCCACTGTAGTGTAAATAGATCTACCCTCACAGTGCATGCTTTGGGCCATGGCACCCCGGGGAACGTACAGCCTTTCCAAGTAATCGCTGCTCCTCTAAGGCATCATAACTCTAAGCATGTACCACAAGAATCTGTCTAGTTTTTACAAACTATAGATATGTACAGTTTATAACCCAGGATTTTCTAGCCAATAACCATATAGTAACACCACCTTACAAATTAAAAAAATGCTTGAAACATTTTTAAATGCTTTGTTACACCAACAGCAAAGTGCACAGAGTTAGGAGAACACTAGAGCGCCTTTTCATTTTAAAAATGTTTGGAAATATGTACAACTTTGATACAGTTTCAGGGTGCTCAGTACACCCATGGCCACTTCATGTAAACCAGTTACAATTTCTAGAGCACTTTTAGAAACTACAACGCGATCGGAATCCAAATTTTTTTTAATTAAGCCTAATACGGGCAAGAGACACCATCTCAAATAAGAGGTGCTTCATTTATGGTGTTTCCCCTACTCTATGGTATTCACATGGAGACAAGTATTGTACAGTTTTATTCATCATCATCATCTTCATCCTCCTCTTCTTCATCCTCCTCCTCCTCTTCATCTTCTTCCTCTACCTTTTTCCGAGCAGCTTTGGTTGCTGCTCCCTTTGCGCCATCAAACTTTCCTTTAGACTTGTAGTCTGCAACATCCTGCAAAGTCAAGGGGATGTCTTAATTTGCTCTAAGCAGCAAACACACAGAGCATTTGTACAGCAGCAGGCGTTTACATAAAGGGACTGGCCTTCCACAGCTGCACCCCCAGAGGGGAGACAGCCAGCACTAGAGTACATAGGTATGCTGACATCTCAGCGTGCTCAACTGCCCACGGATGATGGAGGCCACGAACCCTGCATTTTATGGTTATTTCTTCGACGAGGGGATCAGAACCCAGCCTTTTAAAAAGTTTCATGATAATGGGACAAAGCTCCTGTAACAGCACAGCAAACCCTTTGCTGGAGCAACACAAGCAGCCGCTACTGCACATCACTGGGGAAAACTCTCCCTCCTCACTGGAATCTGCCTGTGGCTCTCTATCCTGCTCTGCCCCAACCTACACAAAGCTCAGCTGCCCAGCATGATGAGAACAGGGCTGTAAGCTGGAGGTGCTCACTGTGCTGGGGCCACCCAAGCTGGGTCTATGTTACAGAAACACATCAACGCAAGAGCCGGTACAGAGGAGGCACAAGTGACAACTAGACTTACCTTCTCGTACTTCTCCTTCAGTTTAGCTGCCTTGTTATTGTAAGGCTGCTTTTCACCATCACTGAGGTTGTTCCACATTTCGCCCAGTTTCTTTGCTACATCCCCAATGGATATGCCAGGGTTCGTGGACTTGATCTTGGGGCGGAACTCTGAACAGAAGAGGAAGAAGCCAGACCTTGGGGAGAAAGACCAGAGGACAGTCAGCATTGCAGCAGCACACCCCGGGAGCACTCCCTTCCCTCCATCCCTCACCCACGACATTCAAACATGCACTCACATGCTCAGCAGAAACTTCATTTTTACTTATAAGGTGAAATGCAAACCCAAACATGTTTTAATTTTACTGAGGCCCAGATCTGCAGCCTTCACTCAATGCTCTTTTTAACTAAGTGTTGTGTACCCTCCCCTCCAATTTCATCCCAGGTACACAAGGCTCATTGTGACCCAGTCACTTCCTGTCTTCCATCACTGTGAGTTTAAGGGTACCAAGTACTGACAATTCCTGTTAGTGCTCTACATGCTCAAGGATTACAAGATGCCTAGAAGGTTTTTAAGACAGTAACCACTACCAATCCTGCTATATCAACACAATGCCCCATATCTACGTCCTTCATGGAAACCTGTGTTACATATATAACACATGTTCATACATGTGTAAATGAACCAAAATACTTGTGCATTTAGTGCATCAAAGTCACTTACGGTGGTCGTTTTGGGGCATTGGGGTCCTTCTTCTTCTTGCCACCCTTAGCTGGTCCATAGTCCTTCATTTCTCTGTCATATCGTACCTTATCAGCCTTTGCCATTTCATCAAATTTAGCCTTTTCCTTGCTTGACATGGTCTAAAAAAACCCAAAAAATAATACACCAAACCTGTGATTACCCAACTGCTCAATAGCTGGCAAACTTTATGTGAACAAACCAACACACGCCAACTCAACACGGGAGTTTCAGAATTTGTTTGCTAACTGGACCACCTTGGGGACGAAGGTCCTGTACTGGGAATCACAGCCACCACTGGCATACTCAGCAAGAGAAAAGCAAAGAGAATGGGAAAGCACAGCCAGAGTCCTCCTTGGGACACAGGCCTAGAACAAGGTAAC
Source organism: Sclerurus mexicanus (assembly GCA_013396755.1). Classification (NCBI taxonomy): domain Eukaryota; kingdom Metazoa; phylum Chordata; class Aves; order Passeriformes; family Furnariidae; genus Sclerurus; species Sclerurus mexicanus. Next base: position 359,965 of record VWZF01004324.1, read on the forward strand.
TGCTGAAGGGCATTGGTTGGGAAGAGGAAAAAAGGCCAGACTGCAGTGAAAGCACCTAGACGAGTAGATATACTCAGCTGAAACCTTCACGAGTGCTATAGGCGTCAGCAACATGATCAATGGCCAGCACAGCTTGCCAAGAACGGCACACAGACCAAAACAGCACCGGCTCCCTTCATGTTCAAACACACACACATCATCCTAGTAGATCCTACAAAAAGCTATCCCTTCCAGAAGTCACAAATTAAGGTACCTTCCACCTCTCTGAGCACTTCTTGGAAAACTCTGCAAAGTTGACTGGAACCTCTGGGTTCTTTTTCTTATGTTCCTCACGGCACGTCTGCACAAAGAAGGCATAGGCAGACATCTTGCCCTTGGGTTTTTTTGGATCACCTTTAGCCATCTTGACTCTGCAGAGAAGAGGGGAAAAAAGTAACAAGTGAATGACATGTGGGTGAACACCTACACCTATGTATGTATACATATATGGTGTGCATATATATTATTCACACACCACCTTCTGATATAATGGCCCATCAGTAACATACCCCTTTCTTCGCCCCGTGACACCTCTTACCGTTCCCAATACAGAGATTTATTCTTGCTTAACACTTGTCTGGTTGCAGACAAGCCAAGAGAAACCAGTCTCTGGATTTAAGTTTTACATTAATATGTATTTACATCATGTCCAAAGACTGGAGACAGCCTATTAAATATACGCACTTCTGCCTATTAAGAGTTATATATGAACTAATATAAAGATATTTGTTTTAGTTGGCTACCACACCAGGGCTGGAGTGGCACGCACAGTGCCAGGCTGTGACTTATCCCTTCAGGAGCTGGAGCTCACATGTTAGCAAGCTGCTGCTCAGATAGGAAGGTAGGACAGATTATTTGCCCTGTAAAAGCATAATAACCTTTTATATATAAAAAGGGGTGCAATTAAAAACCAGCTTTAACCACAATAGGACCCGTGGAGCCCTGCGAGGTGAGCAGCGCTTGCTCTTGCTCCACCAAGTGACACATGCTCGAGGGATAGTGGTCAGCGCAAAGATCCGATCAGCAAGTCAAGGAGAGGATGGTGTGAACTTTTGGGCTCTATTTCTTTCCCCGCTTCCGCATTAATTATTTTCCCCTTTCTTAAAAAAAAAAATTAAAAGAACACCCGCAACAATATTCCCTATTTACATCTTCCCAGGCTTCTGAAAATTTAATTTTTATTAGCGCAAGGTTAATATTTAATTGCGCCCATTAACCCCCGCCAGGTGCGGCAGGGGCGGCTGCGAGCGGTCCCGCCGGGTCCCGGGATGCGCCGCTGCCTCCGCGGGGGCGGAAAGCCCGCGGTACCGGGGCCGGGGCAGCAGAGCCGGGACGGGGAGCAGAGCCCACCCCGCTCCGAAGTTGGGGGCGAGCGGCCCGCCCGGCCCGGCCCCGCTCCGCGCCCCGTCCCGCTCCGCGCCCCCGCAAGGNCAAAGGCTCCCGTGCAGCCATTACCGCCGCCGCTACGCTCCTCCGCGCCGCCAGAAAAAGAGTGCGGGGAGCCCCGGGGCGGCCCCCCGGCGCCCGTCCGAGGGCACGGGGAGGGGGGGGGAGAGGAGCCGGGGCGAAAGCGAAAGGTTTGAGCCCCCGGCGGGGCGCCGGGAAGGAGATTTTCCCCGCCGCGACCCCCCTCCCCATCGCTGTGCCGCTCACACGTCTTTCTTCCCTTCGCCGGGGCTCTCCCGCGCCCGCCCTATTAATGCCCACAGCACGGGCGGCGCGGCGCGGGGAAGAGGCGATGCGGGGCCCCGCCGCGGGCGCANGGGGGGAAGGGGCGAGGCGGGCCCCCGCCGCGGGCGCAGCCCCACCAGAGACACCTTCCCGGGTGGGGGAAGAGAAGCGGAGGCAGAAGCGAAGGGATCGGGGGAGTTTGGAGGCGGCGGCGGCGAGAAAAAAACTGCTTGGCCGGGACCGCCGGGCGCAGCGCGCAGGGTTTATCCCTGTCAGATGCTAAAGCGACAGCCATATTAATGCAGAATAAACAGCGGGCACGGCACTGCGCACGGCCGACAACTTTCCCACCGCCGCCAGCCCCACCGAGCCCACCCGGGGAAAGGGGCACATAAAAGCCGAGGGCGCCGCGCGTTTTGCCGTGCGACATTAGGAGGCGGCAGAGAAAAATCCCTGCCCATGCGGGGGAGAAGAGGAGTTAGTCCCGGTGTAGTTGCTGCACCAGCCATATTACTCTCGGCGGCACGGGAGCCCGGCGCGGAGCTGCGGGGCTGCACCGCGGGGCAGGTGGCCCCTCCGCGGCGGGGCAGGCGAGGAGGGCGGGGGGCAAACGCNTTTCCCGTTTTGTTTTTTTTTTATAACCAAAAAGCAAAAAAAAAAAAAAATAAAAACCCGAAAACTCCGGAGGAAGGGGAAAACGGCGACTGGAAAAAAAAAATAAAATATAAAGAGGGGGGAAAAAAAAAAAAAAGGCAAGCGGCGGGCAGGCAGGGCAGGGGGGCGAGGGCGGGGGGGCAGGGCGGGGCGGGCAGGGGGCAGGCGCCCCCCGAAAAGTTGCGGCGGGGCTGCACGTACCTGTATTGTTCGCGGTAGTGTGGCCGGGAGCGGAGCGCAGGGCACGACGCGGGGCTCGGCGCGGCTCAGCCTCGCGTTGGCTGCGCCCGAGAGCGGCCTGATTGGCTGCGGGGCTCCGCCGTTTAAAACAGCCTCCTCGCCCGCTCATTGGCGCGCCGCCTCATGAATATTAACCGCGGCCGCGCGGCGGTTGGCGCGCGCGGGGGAGGGCATTCATTCAAAACGGGCGCCCGGAGCGCGGGGGAGAAGCGCGCGGCGGGGCGCGCAAAGTTTGGCGCGGCCGCGCCCCCTCTTTTCCCGCGGGACCCGGCGGCACGTGGGGCACGGGGGAAAGCCCCCCTCCCCTCCGCGGGGGGGCTTCACCCGCGGAGGGTCTTAACCCTCAGAGCGGCCCTCGCACGCCGCTGGCGGAGGTGCGGAGCCACGGGGACCCCCCGCCCGACAGCAGTCCCCTGTTGCTGATTTCTGCCCTAAAGCCGTAAGGGGCGGTTCCAGTTGCGGTGCGCTGCCTGTAGAGCCGGCTACTACTCTGCGCGTAGCAGGGAGGGAACCGAGCCCAAAATAAACTCTGCTGACAGTCCCAACACGCGATGGATGGAGGAGGAACTACAGAGCAAGAAACTGCGCGTTTGTGGGGAGGAGCGGAGTTTTGCTTACTCCTTCATCAAATAAAACGCCGAAAGGATCTTCTCGACTTACTCTTTCTAACATACCTCCACAATTTGCTTAGTATTAACTTTCCAGGGTTTGGTTGCTATTAAAGAGGCTGGTTGCACATAAGGAAATCTATAATATGCCCTGCTGACTGAAACCAGCCCAGAAGGGCTCTAGGGCCACAGGCTCCTTTGACTCTCTTGAAAGAGCTATTTCCTATAGGGCAGCTGCCAAATGGTTAAACTGGTATTAGTGGCTGACCACAATTGTTGGTTGGCTCGGAAAAAAGAGCTGTTATTTTTAAGGCTGGAGCGGTAAGACTCAGAAACCACCCCATACTGTTATGGGCTGGGCATAACTGCCACCCTATTATGATAGCCAGAAGAAACAGTTGCCCTCTTTAAGGAACAGATAGTGAAAAGGAGCCTCCACCCTGGGCTGAGAGGCTGTCAGGCAGCAGGGTTTACCAGACACTGCCCTGTGGAAGTGCTCATGGCTATAACAACATATGGTCACAGGTTGCCTTTGCCGGAAGAGATCAAAACAAAACAACTGATGAGACACAGGAGTGCCAACCTCCTGCTGACAGAGCCACGGGGAAGTGTGCAGAATTTCACCCAGGATTTTAGTCAAAGTCCTGGCCGGAATTCTCCCTTAGGGTACGTCAGCCAGTCTGGCAAATGCCGAAATCTAGTTGTTATCCATGTGCTTATAGAGACCTTACACTTGTGTCCTTGGGCTTTCCAAAGTATATATGGTAAAATCAGTCTTACTAGCCTCTTGCCCTATTTCTACTTTCTAAGACCAAAAACATAAAACAAGGGGTTCATTCATAAACATTAATGAGGCTACCTGAGGGACTGTATTCTGTAGCATCATCATAAAATAAGACAAGCAATACTACTGCAGAATAATCTCTTTGTAGCTGACAAACATCCCTCTCACCTATTTTTAGGGATACTTTCAAGTGTTCCAAACTAGTTGAATAATTAAGGTTTTTTTCTTGGCTCTTTTGTTGCACAATTTTCTGTTCTGAAACATTTTCTTCCTTGAACCACAATCTCATCCTACAGAGCACACCAAGCAGAGAGCAGTACCAAGGCAATGGACAGGCTGTTTAGGGAGCTGGCTTAGGAAACAGGCACTGGGCATCAAACAGTGCAGTCCTGCTAGTCATCTCCAGAGCATCCCTCCGATTTCTCACCAGCCAAGGGAAACATTCCCTAAGATGCTTGTTCTAGGAAGGACAGGAAAGTTTTGACAGCTGGTCAAGGGGCAAAGGAGATATTTTGGTAGCTGAGAGACAGCTGGATTGAAGGTTTTATCCTAGCACTCGCAGCATGCTTTTGAAAGCAGAGGAGGGCTGAGTAGCATATGGGTGAACATAACCCCCGTAGGGAAAGTTCCTACTCATCCCCAGAACTGCCACTGCCGAAATTCTCCTGCAGTGCCCTCTGCCCCACACATTGCACCTGGCCCCTGCCTCTGGGTGCTTTCCTGCCGTGCACCAAGAAAACAGCCTAGAAAGTTGCCTGAGCCAATCTAACCCTTTGCCGCAACCTCTTTCAGGCCATGCAGTCCCTCTTCCTCTCATAGCTCAGCTCTGGGTCCTCACCTGGTCCCTGTCCTGGGAGGCAAGGCAGCTCACTAACCCAAGAAAAAGTAAACAAAGCTCAAAATTCTACCTCCTTTTTTGCTGGATTACTTTTCTGCTGGATTAGTGAACTAAATGAGTATCAAGGAGTCAGGTGAGTACCAGAGCTAAGGCAAAGATGTGTGCAGAAGGATAGAGCCAGGAGCAGGGACACCCTTCCAAATGTGGGTTTGGCAAATTTGAGAGGGTGTGTTTGGTTAGGTTTTTTGTTTGTTTGTTTTAATATTACAGAATACTACATATTTAGTTATAAGAAGCACAAGAAGAAAAACAAAATGAAAAGAAATTTTAGGATGCCTGGCTTTTGGCACACCGGGCAGCAAGGTTTGCAGTGATGCTAGGAGAGCTCAAGGCATAGTTCTGGACCTTCCCTTCAGAAAGTTCTGACCTGATCCCCACCAGACAGTACTTTGCAAACACATGCTACGTTTTTAAGCAACTGTCAGCCATACCCTGCATCCCACAGCAGGGACCCAGGCCAGGCAACATCTTGAATATAAGGAGTAAGGCATAAAATGTGGTTCAAGGTCCCATAGCAAGGAGACAGCTCCCTGTACTTGCAGTCGCTTGTTGCTGAGAAGATTGATTGCAAAGACCTGTCCCAGCTGGAGTTGCCAAACTGAAGGCTTCTAACCCACGCACATCATGTTGGTGCTGTCCGGGAAATGGCAGAGATGTGAACAGCAGAAACCATGCCATTATCTGCCTAGATGGAACAATATCTTCTCTTCTGCTGGAGATGATGGAACAGAGAGGCTGTTATGAAAAAATTTCGAGTCACTGAGGAGTTCGCCAACAAATCAATGGGCTATATAAATATACTTTACATTCAGGAAAGTCATCCATAAATGAAATGCCTTCTTCTGCTCCCTATAATTGCCTGAGGTCTAGAGTAAGTTCATCTGTTCTTTAACCAACAGCCAGATCTCATCTGAACACTAGAGACAGCTTGGTGGGATTGGCCTTCTTACAGCCCTGGCCTGCTCCTGTTGTGCCAGAGGGCCAGCAAGTTAAGGGCCACCATGCACTTAAGCTGTTCAGAATTAAAAGTGCTGAAAAGGACCAGTGTCATAACCGATCTTTGTGGAACACTGTTCTATGGGGGTAATAAGGAAACAACATCCTTCCCACCAGGGCTCAGCTCCACAGCTCATCCACCCATTCTCACAATGTTCCTCCACCTCTCCCATCGGTGGATGATGAATGCTTGTGAGGGATCACAGAGAACAACAACTGTGTGCAGAAGATTAGTCAACAAGATGTTTCACAAGCTTCCCAGTATGAAGCCAGATTGTCTTGATGATAAAGTTATCCTGACATTAACCTGTACTTGAGCTTTTGCTAGTTTTGCTGGACAACTGCTCAGCACCTGGAATGATTTCAGCCAAAGAGTTGATTCAAATTGATGTGATGTTCTTACTGGGTTTGTCCAACATTGGTCAGAGCATGTTGTGCTTGTTCTGTTGGCTATCTTCATCATGGGCAGCATCACCTACTAGTAGCTAGGAGGAGGCTGGTGTGAATTCACACACTGAAACTGTAAAGCATCTCAGTGAATTGGAAACACACCAATCACAGAAAATTGACTAGGTCCTTCCTTGCAATGATACCATCAAAATGAGCTATCCTGCTGAAAATCTTTCCAAACACATACTATAATTTCCAGGAGGAATATAAGTTACCTGGCTCCCATTTTGGAGAAGCAGCTCAAATATACAGTGCATTGTCAAAGCAGTTTCCTTATTGAGGAGCTTCTCGGACTCAGATTTGGCAGCATTACTGGCAATAGCCACATAAGCTCCTCTGATCTCTAGCATATACACTTGGAGATGTTCTATTGCACCCCATTAGCCTTTATTTTCCAGTGCTGATACCCAAATTTCCACCTTTTTATCCATCTGCTGATGCCGGTATCAGAAAGCCAAGAAAGTCTGTGGTGGCAAATAGCTGCAATGAGGTAGTGGATACTGACACAGCATCAGTCCCTTTGCTCTTTAGCCACCTGTGGAATATGTTGAGCCCATGACTGTGGGGTTAAATCAGAAGCACCTGTGCTCTTGTACTCCTGACCATGGCACTGGGGAGCTAATTCAAGGCAAGGAGTACAGGAGACTAGAAATCTCATAGGAAAGCATGGGACCATCTGCCTGCTGTCCTCCTGAGATAACTAATTTTCTGAGGCCGCAGAATGCCATGGGTCACAGGAAAAATAGAAGTCTCCCAAGAAGAAACATGCTTGCTGTTCACAGAGTGAGGAAGTTCAGGAAAACATTTGTGACAAATATTCAAGTCTATCAGGTGTGCAATTTGGTTCCCATGAGATGTTTTTTTCAAGCAACCTGGACGTCCAACATTACCACACTAAAGATGTGCTCACGGCCCTGGCAGAAACACCAGAGAAGGGGATACCCACTCCGTCACCAGGGTTTAGCTACAAGGCAGGTGCCAGCAGAAGGTGCACTCCACCAGCCCCATTCACAGCCCTCCCCCGAGGCTGGCACCGAAGTGGGCTCGGGTGGTTCACAGACAGCTGAGCTCCTGCTCCCCAGCCCTGTGAAATGGTCCTAGCATGGACACAGCAATCCCAGCACACCATCAGATGTATCAAACCATCCTGCCCTCAGCAAAGCCAGTTATTCCATTGTGGTCACTGAGCTGCAGTTCCAGCAGGATAATTACAACTGCATTTGGCACGTCCACTTCTATCTGCATGGTATCTCTTCACAACCCGTACCCACTGGCAAAATTCTCTAGTGAAGACTTGACCCGAATGAAAAGGCTGATATAAATACATCCGTAGGGTTCTGCCAGCAATTAGGAATAAGGGCAGGGGGAGATCCCTCCTAGGAATTTAACAAAGCCAGGAAACCTTTTTAAGCCGAACCAGCCTATCAGAGTGACAGAGTTGACATTTAAGGTTGGATGGACAATAGCGACATGAAAAGTGTTAAATGACCTGTTCATCTCACCAGCATATTCATTAGGCTAGTTAGGGGGCTGTTTCAAAAGCCTTCAGTGTGGACCTTGCTTCTCCCACCACTGACCTTCTGTGTTAACATGCAATGGAGATGAAGAGGCTCAATTAACCCTTCTCTAACTAGTATAGTCAAAAGCTGTTTGCAGAGGTTTGATTTACATGTCCAAGAGCTGTTTTTTATTTTTAAATCAGTAAGATGAGGGGGAATCACTCCATACAAAACCCTCCCAACTTTACAACACGTAGGATTTCCACACATGGATTTTCTGATGCCCACGGCCTGAGGCTGAATTCCAAATCCTGTAACTATAATAAAATATTTGTAATTGCTCTCTGGGATCTCAGCCAGTTAGAATATTTCCTTTTTAACCTATGAAACAAAAAGAGTTATCTTAAATACATGCTGAAAGTAGAAAATAAAATTAGCAATGCTGTTTAAGGAGCTTGGCAGCATGCAGGTTCAGACAGACAGAGGTTAATCTGGTACCAATTCAGCTATGGGAAACCTAATGTTCCAACAATTAAAATATTAGTCCAGATGAACAGGTGACCCCCCCAAATTCCCTAGTGAGGTGGCACAGACTGTTATCCCCTGTAGCCATATCCCATTAAGCTGACAACTCTGCAGGAGTAGGATACACTCCTAGTTGCACACACAAAATTAATTATTGTCAAATGCACTTCATGGGGACTGAGGTGAGAAATACAAGTTAAAATAATTGACAGTCATGCTAGGCAGCAGTTCAAAACCTCCTTCCAGTATAACCACAGGCAAAATAAACAGAAACTCACAGTTACCTTCACAGGTGGGCTCCCTCTGCGTCTTGTCATGTTGTCCACAATCTTTTTGGCTTTTTCCTTCTCCTCTCCCTTCACACCTCAGCCCTGGCTCGTTCACAGCACACACTGCCAGGCTGCCCAGGAGGGTGGCAGGCAGGCAGTTTGCCCCAGCACACCTGCTCCATGAGATTTGCCACCGCAGTATAGCACCTCCCACGCCACCAGACTCCTGGAAATCGAGTGCCCCCTTCATACTGCCTCCTTACATTCCTGGCTTGTCTCTGCTCCCTCATCTAACACATCCCTCCTGCCACAACACACTTTCTTCAGGCGTCTCCTTCCATACTCGGCTACCACAGGACCATCTGCTTTCACGTATCTTCTTTTTAAAGACGTACTATCCCAAACCTTGCAAACCCCAAACAACCTTCAACTTCAGAAGAGCCTTTCTGCTTCCATTTTCCTCGCAAAGAATCACACACACAAAAAAAAAAAAAAAAAAGAGAAAAAAGAAAAAAAGAAAAAAATGAAAAAGGCATTTAATGAATGAAAATAATAAAAAACAAAGGTGCATTTATTTATCTACCCCACCAAGCCAAAGACTAAAAGTAGAAAGACAGGAAAACTGTAAACAACCTCTGCAAGTTTCTCATAGCCCTCAGAGGAGATGGAATCTAGATGTAATTTTTAAGGAGAAGATTGTAAGTGTTTCCCTTGCACTTTAATTGGCAAGTAATCAAGACCACATTCAATGCAACACAAGTTCTTGCCATCACGCTGTGACAGCAGATCAAGAAACTCTATTAAGAATCCAATGAAATTACAACCCAACAGCAGTCCAGCAAAGGCCTGGATATAAAGGGAAGCATGACCCCACATTAGAGAGGAGCCAGTGATGATACAGGTAAAGTGTAGTTCAGACACTACTGATGTGACACTAACCAAAGCAATCAGAATATCTGGCACTGGGACAAGAAAGCTGCACGGATACTTTTTACAGTCCTGAAGTGTTGCTATAACCAGAATTGCTTTCAGATCACCAAGTAACTGTTTCCAAATCCACCAATACCTGCCCAAACCCCACCACACACCCAAGCCCCTCACTCAGCAATATCTGAACTCCAGTGTGCATCCTTTCCTCTTTGGACATCCTGCCACTGACCACACTTCCGAACAGGACCGTGGCAGCACACGGTGTACAGATGAGATTATGTACTAAAACCACTCACGTTCAGATGAATGAAAGGGGAGAATGTTCTGCAAGAAGCACAGTCTTGGTGCCACGCTATCTCACTACAGGTTTCTGAATGAAGCTTTGGCTCTGGCCTGGTTTGTAACTTTTCAAGACTGGCTGCCTGTCTTGAGACACCCATATCACTGTGAGATGAAGAGTGATGTACAAAATCCATGGCTAGAGAGGAGGAACAAGTTCTCTGCACAGGCGCTGTGAACTGAGTGCTCAGAATGCTCCCTGCTTAGTCAGGCTGCTGGGCAATTAGCTGGTGGGGTTGCATTGCACAGTCCAGCCACTCCAGCTGGCATCTTAAGTGGGTTGAAGGTCTGGGTGTAGGAAAACAAGGAGAACATTGGGTGATTCCAGCCAGATGGGGAAACATGCTGCTAGCACAACAGGGCTTTAGGAGGGGTTAAAAATCTAATTGTCAGAAAAGACAAACAATATGGGTCCTGCGAAGTGGAGAGCAAAGCAGGTTTCTTGATCTATGACCTACACTACACTGGTGGGACTTAAGGTCTCCAACACTGACTATAAAGCTAGGAAATGAATACATTGCCCATATGCATGTTAGACTTCCAAAAAGCAAGGGAAAAACGTGAATTGAAGTTGTACATATTTACAGTTTAGGAAAATATTTAATTGGTCGTAAAAAACCCACCATGGTGACACTGCATAGGATGATTCTTGGATTGTCTTCAAAGGATTGGGTGGACCTTCAGTTTAAAAGGGAAGGAGAAACACTGGCTCAGGAAAACCAAAATCCCTTAAGCTTCACCCACTCTTTCCCATGACCTCTCTTTTCCCTATGTGTTTTTTCTTATGATAATTTTGTTCAGAAAATATCGTTTCCTTTTTGGTATCAGTTTTGTGCCATCAGTTCACCATAGCAACAGACAGCAAACAGCAGCTCTAACAACTGGAAGTTGTTGGCTGACTCAGGTAGGCTCTCCTGCCGCAACAGCCTTGAGCGACTCCCTGGAAAAATGATCAGTTACATAATTCTAGGTTTATTTCCACTAAAAGAGAATATACACAATTAGCTAAATGCCACAAACTAAACCATCAATAAGGCAGGAATGTTTTCAGTACTGCACTTGTATACAGTTACATTGTCATCAAGGTATGACAGCAGCTCCTGTAGCACAAGCTGCTTTTAAAGTAACTACCTCAAGACAGACCTAGACCACAAACCCCCACGGGTCCATCCTGGGCAATTCCCCTACGTACACCTCTGTGCTGGCATGGGCCAAACTGCCAGCAATGCCCAAGCTACCAGAGCCTGGGGGTGAGATTTTATGTAAGACCAAGAATTTAGGTGCCTCCTACATGACACCCAGCAGTGAGAATGGATCTGAGCAAAACCTGAAGCACCTAAGCCTCAATCCTTCTGCTGGACCATGCAGGTGTTTCTCTCAGCAGGATAGCAGGGAGATAAAGAGGTCAACAGGATGACAAGGCAATGAAGGAGAGGAAAGGGAGTGTTGCAATGCACAGTTGGGATTTACACGAATATCTTTACATTACAGAAAAGCACAGTAAACTCAGACTGTGACAAGGTATCCAACTCAGGTTGCTACCTGCAAGTGCTTACATCAGTCCTTGATGATGCTGGAGGAAAAACTGATTTAGGGAGAAATTTATTAATAAAGGGTGTAGATTTCCACCAAGCATTCCTGAATTCTTTTTGCTTTACAATTGTTGAACATCTGTTTCGTTAACATATTTAATCCCTGTTATGCATATGAGCATAGGAACATTACAATGAGTGAATAGAAAATATATTTACAGTGAAAATGTTTTTAAAGTTGTTTATGTGTGCACATATTCTGTATAGAGGTACACATATGTATATACACATACATTAAGAATCACTTCATAGTTAAAGAAAGGTGAATTTCCTCCTCCCCCCCCAAATTACACTATTTAAATTTTCTTTTAGGTTTGTTAACTCATTTCAGTTTTAAAGACATTGTCTATTGAGACTGGGGTATGTATTGTATGTTTATAATTAACATTTTTTTATTAATTACAACTTCTCATATCAAGACAAAGGTGTTTGATAGAACGCATCCAAATACCTCAGCTTTGCGCTTTTCTCCAATTAAAACTAGATGCCTTTCAAAGAAAAACAGCTTCAATGTCAAAAGAAAGACAAACATACCGGAAAGATTAAAGCAAAATAAAACCAAAAAATCTGCCAAACTTCCTCCCCTGTATCATCAGAGACAACACACTTTTAGGATATCAGCAGCAAGTGTATCTGACATTTAAAAATATCCAAATAGCTTAGACCCTGCACAGGCCCTACTGTTCTTTGATTTATGAACTAGTGTCCAAATCCTGACCTCTGGTTGCAAAATGCCACTGAATTCACTGGAATTTCACAGATTCAATTCAGGACAGAATTCAGCTTTGTGTTGCTTAAGTATAATTGGCCCATAATATGTTTGTTGTTGGGAGATGGTTTTTTCCCACCACTGTATGAACGGGGGAGATAGAAATTTAGTAACTACAAATATTTTTCAGAATCCTGTTTTCCCAGGGGGAAAAAAAAAAGGTGTAATTACATTTAAATGGCAGTTATTTGATCTTACTGTGAACACCGTAACTGTGGTGTCTGGGTTGTCTTGTGCTCTTTCTGTCCTTCAATCAGCTCATTTGTTTTCCACGTGGCTGCTTGCGTACATACAATTGTCTCTGGTTATCACATGTTGAACATGATTGTTTTGCACTCAGATTTATTCCCAGCATGAAAATTATTTGAAAACGGGTAGAACAAGAGGGAGAAACACAGCTATCATTTGAGGAACTCGCACTGTAGAGTGCTAAGAGCTTCCTTTCAGATTTGCCTTCCCTGCCAAGAAAAGGCATTGTTACAGTGACAGCCCAGAGGCGTGTGTTACAACAGCAAAATCATATGGGATGCAAAATTAAAATCTCAATCACAGGTGAAGAATCAAGGCAGCAGATGAACACATACACAGAATTGCTCTTTTCTCCCTGTCTCCTGGAGAAAATTGCAGATGCCTTGTGCCTACAGAGGTGATACTGTGAGATGGCCAGTGCCTACCGCAGGGTAGCCAAGCAGCCTCCCAGCACCGTGTCCTCTCAGCTCTGTTCCGAGCAGTGACTCTCTGGTCAGCAGTCAGCCCCAGTGCACCGAGCCCTGTCTGTGTCCCTCCAGCCTGTGTCCCTGCTCCTCTCAGCTCTGCACCTCTGGCCAAACTATCACCCACCTGACCAGCTGCTTGTCTCCCAGCTCTTTGCACTGCTCAGGAGGAGGGGAAGCTGCATCCACAGCAAAGGCAGCAAGTGGAAGAGGTCACTCCTTCCACCAAGCTGACAGTCCCTTCCAGCCCCCAGCTCACAGCCAGACCTGTGGCAGGTCCTATCAGTCAATCCCATCAAAAGAAGAGTGTGACTTTCCAATGCCAAGCCAGTGTGGCCACACTAGCAGGATTTTGCTGCACATCTTGAGTGTCAGCGTGACTCGTATGCTGTGTTATGGTTTCTACAGAGGAGCACAGGGCTAACACCTACGCTCAGCCAAGGATTTGAATCGTGCCTGATGACAATTTAAGTCAAACTTGTCAAGCCTGTGTAGATCCAGATAGAAATCCACTGGGATTTCTCCATGCACAGAACACTGTATTTCTGAATGGAACCTGCTCCTCAGTTTCCTCTGCTTCCAGCTACTCAGCATTTCTCCCCTCTTGTAGTAATTCTGGCCAACAACCTCACTACTACTTACCCTCTTTGGATAATCACACCCTTACAGTACCTCTCGCAGCCTAATGTTTTACAATGAAATCCGAGAAGCTCTGAATAATCCTAATAGCAGTTCGGCAGCAGCACTCGCACAATTATTGTATAAAAGGTAAGTGTGCTCCTACCAGCTCTCCATTTAAATTTATAGTGATTGATTCCATACAGTAACGTGGTAAATGAAAAACATCCCCTAGCCTATATGTAAGAGGTTTATAGTAAATAAATAAAATGCCGAGGGTTGTGTGTTGGCCCCCAGCCTGGCAGCTCTCTGTGCAGGAAGGGGATTCAGGCTCCTTTTCCTAGGCACACATAAAATGCCGGGTGATATATGGCTCTGTTCCCTGAGGAGTGTGGCTACAGCAAAAGCCAGAGGAAGTCAGGCTGCTGGTCCTAAGGAATCCTTCTCCACAAGGCTGGGCTGGGAAGGCTAAGGCAGAAATCACCAGTGTTCTCCTGCAGCCTGCTTTCCAGAGACGCTCCAGCATCTTTCCAGAGTTTGGCAATGCGCTGTTTCCCAAGTATGAGGCAGTGTGGAGTTGAATTCCTGATTCATTTGGTACACAGTGCCCTTATCATATTGAACAAGGACTGGTGACTGTCAGATGGGGCAAGTACCATCTGAATTTTTTTTCTACAAGAAGCACAGACCTTGAGAAGGTTTTTATACCATCTCCAGAGACTAAAGGCTGCTGTGTTGTTGTCAGTTTAGGCTGCAGGGAAGACAGGTCTTTACTCACGAGATTTCAATTTCAGTATCTGCACAAGTTCCTTTAGAAAATACACCTTGGGTCTGACCCTGACTCTTAGTGAAGTCAAAGGTCAAGATCATGTGCAAGTTAATGCAAAGAAAAGCGTGAGTCTGTTACACAAAGCCAAGCATCGGGAGCATGCTCAGCCCTATCCTGCTGCAAAGTTCATCACTCCTGAACGAAAATACCAAGGTGCCTGTTCCTCCATGCTCCTTCTCTCTGAAGCCACCCTGGCAGCGTCTCTGCCAGAGCTGCCAGACATAACACACCCTGACCTGTCTCCATCACCCTGATGCAGCTGGGATTTCTCACCAAGAAACAAATGCCACTCTATCTATGAAGAGGGAGAGAGTCACCAGTCATGCAACATCCAGTGACAGATGCCAGCACCTGGCCTAGCTGGTCATGGCTGGCATCTACCTTGCAATCACTGCTTTATTACACCTTAAGACTCACACCATACTTAGAGAAATTCTCCCCTTCCTCCAAGAGGACAAAAAGCAGAATGGACCGGTTTGCATCATTCAAGGCATACTGGGGGGTCAGTGGTGAGTCCAAGCACAGGAAGGGGTCTGCAAAACTGCCTTTGTAAATCCCTCAGCAGGAGAAGTTACAGTCCCCCCTCCCCCAGCTCAGAGGCTTTACACTCCAGCAGCACGCTCCCAGTCTGCCTTGCACATCTGCTGAACTAAGGTAAAACTGGACACTGCAGAGCTGTGATTGATGTCACCAGGGTAAAGCACTGCTGGAGAGGTCCCTCCCTGCTGCAGGAGGAATGCTCACACACACTTCTCTTTCTCTCCTTACGCATCCTGCCCCTGTGATCATGGCACAGTTGCAGAGGTGAAGTCTGTTATGAGATTGGCACTGCTCCTTCTCCTCCTCTTGCAGAATTCAGAAATCCTAATGTATGTGGCTACTGTGCCACCCTGCAAAGGCAGAGGAAAGGCTTGGGCATCCCTGCTACAGTCCCTTCAAGCTGTACCACAGACTGCCATGCTTTGGAAGCTTTACCTTTCAGGAGCTCTTACTGGGACCTTGAAGAGCTCCAGCAGAGCTGGCAGCCAGCTTGGCCACAAGAAGAGTTAACTCTGTGGAAGAAGACAGGAATTAAAGGCCTTCCTTTCACTGTTTGTCAGGCAACAGGTCACACATGCTTGCAGACAGATCCCAAAGCCTGTCTCTACTCTCACATTTCCTCTCTTCCTTTCTCTGACGCTTTCCTGACACATCTTCTTGTGCACTTTGCTCAGCTTTTGAAGTAACACTCCTCCCTGCTTGTTCTCCTTCCCACTCCTTGTCACTGAAGTCCTGCTGCTGTCATCACACTCCCATCAGACTTCTCCTTTCAACTGTGCGTTTCCACGCTGTCTCTCCCAACTGTCACATACGCTTCTGGTTCAAACATCTGTTCCTCCCCCTCCCGGGGAAGTTACTCCAAAACAAGCTGCTTTCTGTCTGAATGGCAGGGAGGATAGATTTGGTTGTACATGTGGCACTACACAACCATCATGCCGCCAAGGGAAAGGCTTCTCTTCTGTGATTTGGTCACATCAATTCCCAGGGCTACAGGCTCAGGCCCTCCTGATTCTGCTGGAATGAAGAGTGAGAAGCCTGTTTCTTGCATCTTACATCCCAATTAATCAGGACTAAGCCTCTGCTGTGCCCGAAGGGAAAGAAAAGGGATACTTGCTGCCCTGCACAGAGGGAAGGTCTGCATGATCATTCTCTGTAACAAGGCAATGGGATGTCCATGGAGGAATGGCTCAACTCACTGGAGTACCAGGAGGCCAGCAAGGGGCTGACTATTTACAGGAGCATTGTGACTACCCAGTGCCCAACAGCTGGTGTTGCCTGATGACCTCAAAGGTCTTTATTCATTGCAGGTGAATCCCAGGCCAGTGCCAAATTCAGATGTAGGGCTAACCTAGGCAACATGGCCAGCAAGGAGTCCTGCACAGCCTCCGAGTACCTTGGGGCTCAGAGGCCCCACTGCCTGCATGCCTTGGGCTGCCCAGCCTCACTGATGCCATGGGGAGGGAGAACAACTGGTCACTGGCCTGCTCCTTGTTCTGTCCCCACATGCTGGCTGGAGGCAAGGCCATTGTACGGGGGCAGCCTGTCTCAGCAGCGTTACCCTGTTTTCATGCTTGGGCAGAAAAAAAACCCAAAACCTAGTTCTGTGTAAAACCTCAGGGTACAAATGACATTTCAGTCCCTGGGTCCTTCCATCTTTCTCCAAAGCATTTGGTGTCACTCAGCAGGCAGTGACTGGAGCTGTGAGGGGTGTCTGGTTGCACTTCATCTAGAGACCCTCTGCTTCCAGACAGAGGGAGGACTGCAAGTGCACACTGTCCATCCACCATGACACCAGCCATGGCTCCTGCGACCCCTCAGCTCAGCCATCCCCACGGACTCGGGATCAGTTCCTGGCACGTTCTCCTCCACCAAGTGCATCACACATGAACAGCCAAGGCTGCTGCACATCTGTGGAACCTCTGAACAAATGGTGCAGTTGCTCACGAACTGCTTGGGTTAAGGCAGGTGAAGTGGTCAGTTCCTCTATTAGTGCAGGCACTGACAGTCTCTCCTTTCAGAGGGAAAATTGGTATTTGATGGGCTTCAGGCACATCACCAAGCCAGGTGTCAGACCTTAGAGAAGAAGGTTCAGAGGGGTTTTATCAGCAGTGGTAAGTTCTGCCCATAGCTGCAACCCCAGTGAAGAAACAGAAATGTAGTTTCTATTCTATTCCCTTTTCAGCTGCTTATAAGTTTCTCACAGATTCCTGCTCAGGGTGAAATGTTCAGTGCTTGGTCTCAGCTCAGAGATGATTTCTTTCATTTTCCCCTGCAGGAACTGTGAGCAAAATACTAAATGGAGTAGATTTGGAGTTTGGGGAGTGTGAGCAATCAGATATTTCCCCCTTGTTCCCTCTGATACCATATGTTCCAATTGGAAATTTTACACTTGCATACTGGTAACTCGTAAATGATGGAGATGATAGACTTCAAATGTTCTCATTGAGAGGCAGAAAACAAACCCAGATTTAAGAAAATAATTGGTTCAATACTGTTAAGATGAGTTTAAAGAATTCTGATAATGCTTTCCCCTTCCCTGGTGTCCCAGGAGGGACAAATACACACATTTTACTTTAATCTATGTGCTATAATTTTAAGGATAGCTGACACAAGGTGGTCTTTGTTAAGATGTATCTATTTGCTTTGAAATACAAAGAAGTTCAGAGCTTACAGGCTGCCAGAAATCATAGACCTATTACTCAAGGAACTTTTGAGCTGTGCTGTCAAACCCATCAGAAGTCTGTAAATTGAACAGCTCCCATCCAATGCATTTTTTTGCTCATTTACAAACTCTACAGTGGGATTGCTTGAAGCTTTATTCCCCTCACCCCCAAACTCACTCAAACCTAAAGGCAGAGAATCCCAGTGTTCTTCTAAGGGCATGTTTGGAAACCCAGCCTTCAAGAAGCTATGGCACCCTGATTATCCTCACCTATAGTGTCAGCTACATCACCTTACATGTCAGAATCTAGCAGGTTTTTTACTTCAAAGTCAGTCCTGAAAACTCCATGCAAGCTTTGGATAACCCGTTAATAATCTACATGTTGGTATAAATACAGAAGTTATACAGCACAGACAATGAGCTTTAAGCACTGGTCGTTCCTAATCACAAGTGCTCCATCATGATCAAATTCATGTGTGCACCCAGATGGTAATTTACATTATCTATTTCAGGGGCAGGTTTACTAAGAGGATGCAGGGAGGCAATATCCCTATTTGCTTCTCCCATCTCCACTGCACAGCATGGATGTCCTTTTGTACATGGCTCAGGAGACACCGAACAGCTGCCCAGCCCATCCTGCCTCCCCTCCTCCATCCACAGTCCTGCCCACAGCCCAGAGAGACACTACTGACAACTCACATGTATTTAACAGCTTGGGCAGCAGATCACCACCAAACCAGCCTAGCACATCGCAGCATAGTGGAACAGCATACAAAATCACCCTGCTTGGGCAAGGAGGTCTCATGACCTGGAACTCACCACACACCAGGGCCGGCGGACCATTGAGGAGGCAGATCATGGCTCTCATCCAATCCCACTGACCAAAGTGACCCAGCAGCCACCTGGAACACAGCAAGAGATGAAATCTCTTTGGCAAGCAGCTCCCAGCCTGTTCTCTGCCTCCACAGCATCTGGTACAAGCTCATTTCACCTCTCAAGCTGCAGATCCCTTTGATCTCCCGGATAGTTATGTACCTTAATGATTCATGATTGTTACTCGAGTCCCACCTGCAAGCAGGGAAGCCTCCACACCAGCCTACAAAGCTTATGGGATAGCTGTGGGCTCGCTTCCCCAACCTCCTGGGAGCTACTTCCTTACACCAGTCTCACAGCATGGTGATTCTATTAAGTGCTATGGAATTAATCATGATTTATACCAGTTGGAGGGAGAGAATAATCAAGTCCTGTGTCCTCACCTTCTGAGTTACTGGTACTGCTCTGATCTTGTTCATTCTTTGAAGTGCGTTATTCCGGCCAGGTTGTTAGAATTACTCTGCTTCTGTATCCTTAAGCTCTGGTCATTCTTTGCTGTAATTCCCTGCAGTGGCTTCTGGAAAGGTGTTTTTTCTCCCTCCACTCCCCACAATAAATGAGTTTGTCACTTGAAATATACTGCCAATGTGTTACATGTCCCACAGTGTTTGTGGTTATATCAGAAGTGTTTGTTTATAGCACCATAATTCAGCAATATCTTGATTACAGAAGAGATGGTGTTGTAACTCACTGTGGCTAGAGAGAATATTATTTTTCCTTTCCTTTAATATAAAATGTTGATTTTCAGTCAATACACTGAAAGAAAAAAGTGCAGTTGTTGCCCTAGTAACCAGCTGCCTTGTAAACCATAAGATGTTAGGAGCACAAGGTGTTAATTGTTCCAAGTGCTGCTTGTGGTCAGGGATAAAAGCTAGAATGGGAAAGATCATAAGAAACATCTGGGAAGATAAAGTCAGCTGGTCTGTAGTTGGAGAAAGCCTAGGCAACAGCAGGTAGAGACGAGGCGAGAAGTACCATGGCCACCAGAAGAGCAGGATGAACAGAATTGTGGCCACATGTGAAAGCATCCCTGAGCAAAGCCTCTAAGAGCACAACATGCCCAAATTCAGCAGGCTGCATGCTGGGGCTGGGAAGCAGCACCAGGAGGGCTCCTTCTCTAAGAGGCCCCTAAGGGAGGAAGGCTGCAGGAGGGCTTCTCTTCCATCTCTCCTCTGTCCGATGAAAGCAAGCTGGCAAGCCAGCAGCCTCATGCTCCACAGCATCTGCCACCTCTCCCCTCTCTCCTCCTGTCCAGCCCCTGTGAACTGGAGAGCAAACAGGAAAACTCTTAGATCTGGGGGAAAGTTTTCTACTTTCTAGCCATTTACCTTCTCTGGATGCTCACTGAACATGCCCTTAGGAAATAAAGGCAAGAAAAAGCAGTACATTTGCAAGCTGAGCCCCTCCTCGGGGCAGGGTTATGCTAACCAGGAGCCGCTGTCCCAGCATGGGTCGCAGATTACATCTGCACGACAGTAACATCTGGAGAGGAGGGCTCCCCTCCAGCACGCAAGGCTCGGGGGTTTCATGTCACGCCTTAGCCCGGCACAGAAGAATTGGAGGTGGGAGGTGGACAGGGCCAAGCTCCTGCTTTGACCTGAAGAGAAAAAAGATGGACCACCAGTATTTTCCCCACCTTGGACTCCATTTTCCAAGGATGTATTCCTAATGTCTCATTAACTTCTGGGGGCAGGGTTTTTTCCCCCCTTGTTTTTATTTACTCTTTGTGTTTATACTGGGTGATAAAGCTGTGTATTTGCAGTGAGACACACCACAAAGCCCTGTGTGCAACATAATGACATGTCACATTGGTGATGAAGCCTATTTCTAACTAGAGGCTTATTTTTTTTCTTTTGCTTCCCCTGGTACAGTTTCCCATGATAACGCAGCCACCGTCACCTCAGAACAGCCAAATGCAGACCTCTGCTGCTGACCAGGGCTGGGATCTCTGCCATTCATCCTTTATGCTGAGAAAACACAGTCTGAGCAAATAAAGCTGAGAAACTGTGAATTTTTCCAAGCAGAGAGTGCCTGGGCAGCACTTCAGATAGCAGAGCTGCACTTAAACGGGGATCTGTGGGAAAGACTGAAAAATAAAGATGAATGAGTTTGGTTGCGTAATTAGATAATAAAATTGAAGGCTCTGGAGTTTAGCCCAGAAACATAATCCAGTATATGTGGATGGCTACCCTGCTCCCTCTCCTACTTCTAGCAGCACCATCTTAATGCAGCAAGGAGATCTGACCTTCAGGGTCCAAAGACAGAAATGCATTTGGGTAGCACAGGATCAATCCTGCCCTCTGTCCGTCTCCCAGCAGCTGGATTTACTCTCCACGTGTGAGGCAGGGCTGCACGGAGGTGCTGCAGGACTTGAAGTCGGCTTTCCACTGCTCCAGCAGGGAACTGGACACAGCACCAAACCTTCCAGGGTTCAAGAAGTCTTTGGACGGCACTCTCAGGAACATGGTGTGATTCAGGGGTTGTCCTGTGCAGGCACGGGAGTTGGACTTGGATGATCCCTTCCAGCTTAGGAGATTCTATGGTTCTGTGAACTCTCATATCTCATGCCAGTAAATAAATACTGCCGTGGCTCTGTAGAGGGTGGTGTTTCAGGGTAAAAAGGGCAGCAGACTCAGTCTGAAAGGAAAACTTCGGGTGGTTTCACTTTCTGGAGCAACTGCTTTCCTAAACTCAGCTTTCAAATTGCTGCAGTGCTGAAAAGCAAAGTAGAGGCAAGTTCTCTTTGACATGGGAAATCCTTCAAAAATAAAGCAAACCCATTTTGAAAGGCAGACTTTGTCAGCTGCCCTATTTTTAGGATTGACTCCTACAGGTCCTTCCTTCAATGATAGCAGTTTTGCCTGAGCAATGACTAGGGACTGCAGGATTTAGGCTTTTAATAAAGCAATTGTGTAATTAAAAATAAATGGGTCTCTAGTGCCACTATTTAAAAGAAAAGAAAACTTAGATCAAATAAGGCATTTCTTTCTTTTTGGTTTAGTCTGCTTGGATCATGCAGAGCTTTAATGACGCAGTCACAAATGTTGTATTTAAAAGGCCTCTTAGTTGCTGAGAGGAGCCCCAGGAGAGGGCTATTAACTGGCCAAATTAGGCTATTTATTTTTGTGAGTTTTGCAAGTTTGAAAAAGAGAGGCACATTTTCACTTAGGAGAGTGATATTTCAAATAGGTCACAGGAAGCTCTGGCAGGCAGGGAGCAAAGCAGAGCGTCAGTAGGAAAACATTAACCAGAGACATTTTGCAAGTGCAAGTCGACATTTGGGTTCCTAATGGCTTCTGAAGTCCATTCAAAAGTCTTCCAGTGAATGTAAAATAGAGGCAAGGCACTGCAGCTGTGCAGGAGACCCAGTCTGATTCTGAGAGCCTTTAAAATGGCAGAGCTGTACCGGGGGTGCTGCTGTGAGAGAGCCCAGGGCTGTCCGCGCTGCTGGCGAGCCGGTGCTGTGCGTTTGAAGGAGGTGGACTCTGCCTGTTGGTCAGGTCATAGCTGGTGCTTGCAGAGACAGCTGGCCAGTCCTGAAACCTCACTGCACAGTTCCTGCCTTCAGCTTCGATTTTGATTCTGCAGGCAATCCATGAACTTCTTTTTCCTCTCACATAATCACAGCCCAGAGCAAAGCAGGAGTGACTTCAGTAAATCCTGTAAAGCAAGCTGCATTTAGAATTGGGCATAATACTTTTCCCATGTGGGTTGGAAAAGGTCCCTCCACACCACCTCAGTGGGCACAGCACATGCTCACCAGTAGAACAGCTTTTCCTCACTTTCACCTTTGCAAACAGGATCAATTAACTTAAAGTCCACTCAGGAGTTATTCATGTGAAGTTACTTTGAAGGACTTTACTGAAGCCATGCAGGTTGCAAGTCTCCAACTCAGCTGGCTCAGTTGCCTGTTAATTCCCATTAAAAATACTCTAGCAAAAGCAGCCCTTTCCAAAGAGATAGAGAGGCTGGTTCTCTGCCTCAGACTAACCCACTAAAGTCTCAGTGTTGGTCATCATCCTATCGAACAGTACAGTTCTCCAGCTGAGTCTTGTGTCCGCTCCACTGTGGTAATGCCTCCAGATCTCTGTGTATCAGCTTAGCCCAGCAATATTTATTTAGCAGATAAAACTTTGATGCTGCTCCCATAGAAATAGTTTACAATATATTAACAAGGCCATAATATTAGTCAAAAACATTTCTCGTGTGCCCTCAAATGTTTGGTGTAAAAAAAGCAGCAGATGCCAAAGGTCACAAAGCAAATTCAGTCCTTAAGAGAAGTTAACCATTAGATAAAGCAAAAGGATGAGGGTGATCTGGGGGAACCATAAACCACTCTTTCCTCCAAGACCTTGTGCATGCTGTGTATAATAGGTGCAAGGTGAATGCTTAAAACAATTAAATATGATCCAAGTCTGTCCAGACACAAGGAAATAATTAATCCTTTTCCCACGGATGGGCACAAAACAAACCGTGCCATAGTGCCACACTGGGACAAATAAGTGTTTCTTGATCGATGCGACTGCATGAACTACCACTGCCACCTGGCCAAGATGGGGATTTCAGGAAGGCCTGCAAAGATTTGGGACACTCTTGCTTTCCATAAACCACCTCATCCCATTGTTCCCCTCCTGGGCACAGCCACAGACATCAGCACCTGCCCAACACCAGTCACAAAATGACACCTCCTGTCCCCACTGCCATGCCAGGTGTGAGAGGGGACACCCCACCAACAGCCAGGTCTCCTTCCCCAGCAAAGGGCAAAGACTTTCCTCATGGTGATGGAGGGCTGGCAGTGCCCACCACAGAAACCTCCCTTTGGCCTGTTTTCTTTTTGTCTCTGTTTCCCCATTCAGGAAAAAGCTTCTGTCACAACAGCTGCTGATTCATTTTCTGACTTGGTGCCGAGCGTGCCAGACATAACATTCGTTTGCTGCCAAAGTGGTAAAAACAATGACTTACCAGCTCATTTTTCTTCAGTTGATTATGTTGGGGAGGGAGATAGGAGCTTTAATTAAAATTAGATAAGGAGGAGAATAAATCCACTGAGATGCAAAGAGCAAAGCTCTGCAAGGCAGGACAGTGGAGAGCATCTGAGGCAGTGCGGGAATAACCATCAGCAAACAAAGGAAAACAAAGGAGTCCATGGTCAGTGGCAAAGGACTCTTGTCTCTTGCTGCCCTTCACCAACTTCTCCTTCTCTCAATATTTTCCACCCTTCAGGTGTCAACAGCTTCTCAGAGCAGTAACTCTCAGATCCAACACAAAGCCTTCCACACTGAGAGGAGAGAAGCCACTCAAAGATGGCTCCGATGAGGGCAGACAAATATAGTGGTCTTTGATCCTTTTCGTCTTTCTTCCCTGATTTTTTTTCTGTGATGAAGCAGTTCTGCCATCAACATTTATTTGCTTCTTGAAACACTGACTCGTGATTTGCCCAGTAGACAAAATCCACATCCAACCCACACTGTGGAAGTGTTCGGGGCAGTGGTGACCGGACTGAGATTTTGGCTTGCCTGTTGTACATTAGAGACAAAAGAGCCATGTCTGGATCCAATGAGTGAAGTCTGACCTGTTAGACTGTCCAGTATTTTTCCCAGCATTTGACAGAGTGCTTTAGACACATGGGAATTAAGCTAATTTATATTCCCTGATCTAAGCCATATTCTACAGGTTGTATTTGCAAACAGCTCACCACGTCACTAACTCTCATGGCAAACATCCAAGGGAAGTTTAGATGCCAAGAAAACAATGGGACAACAAAGGCTGACCATGGTATTATTTTATTTTTAAAGCAGCTGAGGATCAATCGTTCCACAGGTCTCTGTGGGGTCAAATATTATGATTCAAACCAAGGACTCATCATGGAGTGTTTATCTAATGCCCAGTAACTACTCCAACCACATGAGGAGGAAAAGCCTCACCTTTATAACTTAGGAAGCTCTGGCATTCTTTGCTTTAAATTATTGTTTGCTCTCTATTTGATGAAAATACAAAGAATGGCTATTTGGGAATACAAAACCCAAGATCAAAAAGTCATTCATGTTCACCAGTGAAAATGAAATAGACACTAGAGAGGCTCTTTAGATGGAAGGAAGGATTTTCAAGAATACCAGATGAAGCACCTAGTTACCACCAACAAGCCACTGAAAAAGCTATCCACTTTCTTGCAATATTTTTGGAAATCCACCTCTTTATGTCAATTTCCATTCATAACCCAAAGGGAGTATTTTTACTACCATACTCTCACACGTGGGGAAAAAGGAATTTAAGAGATCTTTTATGTTCTCTGCTCTCTTATCTCTGCTACACAACTAAAATACTCTTTGCTTGACTCAGTCTACCTCCATCACTTCACAAGGTCTTGTACACACTCTCCCTTGGATGGCATAGTAAACTACTTCCATATAGTAAAATATAGGTATTTAAGAAAATCACCAACTCAATCAATCATGTTTACAAGAACACCCACTAAGAAAGATTTCTCCCTCCCTTATCTTTTGCTGATTCAGAACCCACAGAATGCAACGCTGCACTGCAGAGCAATGCTTAGGCTGTGGATCATCATATCTGACTGTCCAGAGACACCCTGCCCTTCTTGGCTTCAGTAGGACCTGTAGTTTCTCAGCACCTTTGCAAATTAAGTCTAGAAACTAACACATTAAATTATATTGCTGTATGAGGACCTTCATTTCAAGTCTTTTATCAGCAGGAATGATATTGCCATTCTATACACTAGACCTGTTTTTGAAATACTATGGTTCATCAGAAGTTTTTATGTTAATACCGAATCAGAGATAATACACATGTGATTCATAATAATCTAACTGAATGGCTGCACTGAATGTATTGTAAGAAATTCTGGTTAGGAAAGAAACTCATTAAAGAAATAGTGACTACTATTATCCCACTGCATATATTGTTCTAGTGGAAAGTTTCCTTGAGTAGTTTCTTTAATTAGCAATTTGATATTTTGAAATAGTGTGATCTCCACCACACACAATTTGTAACACAGACTTGGCTGGCAAAACAAAGGAAAACAAGCAATCTTTTCAGAGTTTGCGTCTCTAGGGCATATCTTGTCATTTGCTGCTGTATATATGTGTATAACACAGTGACACTGTTCTTGTGGGATTTTGATTCTTAAAAGTTACACAGATAAAGAGCTTTTTTACTGAAACAGAATATATTGTTTTGTTGTGTTTTTTTTTTTAAATCCACATAAAAATATTTGCATAACTTTGGGCTATTCAAATAGAAGATGTTGACCCCAGCTGTGTTCTAGTGAATGAATCATTTATGTAGGAGCTCATTGCACAGAACGTATGGTATTTTATCTTTGCTGGGATTCTGCCAAATACAGTCTGTAACAATTTTTCCCCTTTGCCACATTTCCCGCTTGATATCCTTTAAAATATACCAGCTCCAAGTGTGAGAAAGCAAAACAGATTCTGGCTGGCTCTGGCTGAGAGTTATTTGTATGGATACCCCTGTGCTGGCACTGAGGTGTCCTTGCTTTTGGAGAACATTTGTTCCAGATCTGGGAGTCTCCTTGCACTGACTGCTTTTAATCAACATTGATTCAAAGTTAATTTAAACCTGCAGGAATCTGCAAAAGCCCAGGAGCAAGGGAAAACAGGGATCCTCTTCACATACAACATAGGACCTGCCCCAATGTAGAGTGACAAAATTCCTTGAACATCCTAAGCTCTGCATCCACAGGGAAAGCCTGGAGTAAGGCAGGATGTTTCTGCTGTAGCTCAGCTCAGTTACAACTATTCTCCAGGTATCACTTAAGTGGTATTTGGGCAAGACATATTTCTACCCAGAAGGGCAGGGAACAAGATTATTTCATTAAGTGACTGAGGCACTGCATGGCCAAAGCCACTATTACACCAGGTTTGATTTGAAATGGTAAGCAAGAGGTCAGACTCTCTCAACACTGATCTCCCAGGGGAGAAGAGATAAGGCAGAGTGCTTAGATTTCTATGCTCGCACATGAGTAGATAAGGTCTGAATGAGCAGCCTCATCTGTAGGCTGCTTCCCTGAGCGTTTTTCATAGCTTGCACTGGAAACCCTCATACCTCTCTACACTCAATCACATAATTATGGTTTCCACAAGAAATTCAGAGCAGGATCTCCTCCCACAAAATTTCCTCTCACCTGCAGTCTTTTCATCACCAAAGATGACTGTTTGTCAGCACTATCTCTGCTGCTGAGACTTCACATGCAGCTCAGTTTAGCAGCCGACGGAGGCAAGAACATTCCCCAATGTGCAAGCTTCTAAAATGTGCACCCGTGTTTGTGTGTGTGGCACGAGCATCTCCACAAGGAACCGTTCATTTAGGACACACTTGCAGGCTCCTGCTAAGCAAGGAACCACTTTTACAGCGGACAACCTCCATCATCAGGATGCTACCTTCCAGTTTCCCAGGAAAGCCTTGCTCAGATGGAGATATTGCAGGCAGGCTGCAGCCCCATTAACCTCTGCCATCCCAGTTCCCTCACGCCTGAGCTGTTCCCCATCATAGGAGGCTCCCTCTTCATTACACCGCTCCTCCCACATGCAACAGGAACATAATAGCCTACTTAAACCTGACCCTGGATGAACACCGAACACAGACAAGACACTGCTCTGAAAGTCACCAGTTAATTCATCTTTCAGAAGCAGATTATTTCCGATGTGGAATGTTTGCTCCCATGCTCTTAAAACAGCAAGCTGGGGTTTATCACAGCTCTGCAAGGAAGTTCTTCCTGAGACAGTCACCCAAGAACTCACACTGACACCGATGCCAGTGTTCCAGGCACAGTTGAAAGTGTTGCTGTAATTACAGGTTGTATATATACAGGTTGTATAAACTCCAGTTTTGGTTCCTCATAACTTCATCTATAATTAATTGTTTGGGCTGAAAATTTCTCCAGCTGGATTTGGCCTTGGGCTAAACTCTTTCATTTTGGTTGAAATGGCTTGAGTCTTTCCCAAGAACATGTTTAAGGACAAAGACTCTCTCTTGCCCCTGTTGAAAGGGCTTTTTTTGACACTTACTGAAATGTTCTCACATCTCCATGCTTCTAAAATCAGTACCTTGAAACACTGGCAGAGCTGACTGCTGTGAAACACATCTCTTCATATTCTCAGGGGGGAAAAAAGGATCACTGAGCTGTTTTCAGCCTCAGACATATATATATATATATATATACACACACACATGTATAACTTTGACTACCCTCAGTGCTGAGCAAGCTTGGTGCCCCACTGTGCCAGACACACTGGTGAGGCAACACACCAAGCATCCAACAATGACCAAGGATGCATACCCAGTGATGTCTGGCCATGCAGAAAACAGGCAGAAAGCACATCTCACTGCAGAGAAGAAACCCCAGAAACACAGGAAGTCCTAAAAAATCTGAATGGAAAGGTGAAAACTACATCATTAAAATCTTTACAAATGCAGTAAAGTCCAGAGATGTCATTAGGAGAAAGAAATCCCAGCATTCATCTGCTAACTGGGAAAGCAAAATGGGCCCACTCTAACCAAGAAATTAAAACACTTAGAGACAGTTCTTACTACTCTGTGAACATGAGTCAGTACAAGTGAAAATGGTGCACAGATGGGCCAGCACAGAAGCAGCAGAAGTGCCGTGATATTTACAAGGGAGAAAAAAACCCTTCCCTTACAAGTGTAAATATACTAGAGAAATCATCCGCTCACAGCACAAACTGGGCTTTGATGTAGCAAACACTCCCACCAGGGACAGCACTGGCTCCGCCGGGAGGAGTAGGGATGGTAGACATTGAATCTGGAAGGCAGTAGGCTCAAAGCACTGAGCTTTTCCAAGGAGTCACAACACACACAAACATGCCAGATGACATGGACTACTTTATAGTCTTCATGCAAGCAGCAGCAAGGGGCCAAGCACCATCCTGGGCCAGGGAAAGATGCTAAGAAGGAAAGAACTGTGGTGACTGTTGGCTTCAACAGCTGGAAACAGCATCGTGAGAGCCCAGCAAGCCTGGGCTCTGATGCACACAGCCTGTGCACATCAGCCCAGCCCATAGCCAGCCGTGTCACCAGACACGCAACAGCTTAAAGACTCACGCATCTGTGTTCTGCTCAGAGCCAAGTAAGTGGCACCTGAAATACTGTGTCCAGCTCTGGAGTTCTCAGCACTGGAAGGACATGGACCTCCTGGAGCAGGACCAGAGGAGGGGCCACAAAGATGATCAGAGGGCTGGAATACCTCTCCTACAAACCCTGAGAGAGTTGGGGTTGTTCAACCTGGAGAACAGAAGGACCCACAGAGACCTTAGAGCACCTTCCAGTGCCTGAAGGGGCTGCCAGAAAGATGGGGACAAACTTTTTAGCAGGGGCTGTTGCAATAGGACAAGGAGTAATGGTTTTAACTGAAAGAGAGTTGATTTCAACGAGATATAAGGAAAAAAATTCTTTTCACAATGAGAGTGGTGAAACACTGGCACAGGTTGCCCAGAGAGGTGGTAGATGCCCCATATGCCTAGAAACATTCAAGGTGAGATCCCACAGGACTCTGAGAAACTTGTTCTAGTTGAAGATGACCCTGCTCAGTGCAGAGGGGTTGGATAAGATGACCTTTAAAAGCTCCATTCCAAGCTAAACTATTCTAAGATTCTGGGGTCCTCCAGCCTCTCCCAGAGCAGCAATAACACAGGGGGTCTCTTTCTCCAGCCTCTTGCAGGTCAGTGCAAGCTGCTCAGTTCACAGCATGGCCATGGGGCTGAGCTCTCTGAACTAATTACGTTTCTCCCCACATGTCTTCCCCTCACCTGTAAAACTGCAGTAACAATATTTACACTTTGGCAGTTGGCTCAAGATGGGGGAATGAAAACTTAATTATCATCAGTGCTATTTACCTGTAAGGAACAGCTCACGGCTTGACCACGGCAGGAATGAATGGAGCCCAAGGAGCCAGTGGAGCTCCCAGTGTGGAGCTGCAGGAGACAGCACAAATCTCATCCCAGCAGTAAAAAGGTCTGGCAGCTTTGAAAGGGAAATAAACAGCTTCCCCATCACTTATGAACTTGCTTACAGTGAATTATCACAGCATTTTGTAATGGGTTTCCAAGCAGGTCAAGAAAACTCCTATCCACTCAGCTGCTCAGACTCCGCAGTGACACACATACTTGTGTTCTACAAGAAAACAATTTTTAAACAATAAATCCAGCTTTCCAAACCTCTCTCCTCCCCTGGGTCCCTCTAACAACTTTTGTGGGTTCGTGCTACATTGTCTCACACTCGAAGACCTTTTTTTTTCCCCAGTGTTGTGTGAAAGACCCAAGCACAGCAGGTGAAATTAATTAACTGAGCAGACAGCAACTCTGCCATCAAATGAACAAAATGAAAGAGTAACAGAGACTTACACTTATAGTCACCCCTAAGTGTTTCACATGACAACAGTAGGGAAAACACAGTCCAGACTGTTGTTTTAATGTTGATAATATTCCAAAATCCGCAGCACTTACCAATTTCTCAGTGGAAATAAAACCTTTGACATCGGTGGGAATTCTGTCTGGGCATGATAAGTTGGTTGTTATATTATGATCCAGCAATAAGAGTCTGTTTAGATTGTAAGATCTCTAGCACCATTCCTTTCCATGTCTGCCCAGAGCACCTGGGCTGACAAGCAGAGGGACAAAACTTCAGTGAGACTGTGTTAGACCTGAATACATCCATGCACTCACGTGCTTTCTGCCAAGGTTTGTGCCAGCGAAGAGTCGATTCCGTTCTCCACTATGGGCAGGGTTTGTACTTTGCAATCACCTCCCAGCAGCTGGAGGGCAGCCCGATGTGTCAGCCTGCTCTGCTGGAGAGCGCTGAGTGTTTGCATCTCAGAAGGCTTGTTATTGCCACGTGCATCCCGCTCGGACACAGCTCGGGACTGGAGGGAATGAGGCTGTTAATTTCCCCCAAAATCGTGAAGATGTTAAAGAATAAGGGGGGAGAGGAGGGTGAAGGAAAGCATTATGATGACAGCAAGAGCAGAAGGAGTTAAAATGAAGACAGGAACAAAATTCAAAGCTGCATGAGTGTAAGACAGCATCACTTCAGGCATATGTCAAAATAGTGTCAGATTTTTCTCTGTTCATTAAGTCAGCAGTTAAACACGCACCAGCTCTGCTTTTTGTTAGCCCTGGAGTTTTACTACACCTGGAGATCCTCTCTGTGGCATCAGCAGTAGAAACAATTGGGTTTGTCAGCAAATAACCTCATTCAAGAACAGGTTGACTCCTTCCATTCGTGTCTTTGTGAGGGCCACCAGCAGGGGTCAAGTCACATACTCCTTAGGGTGGAGACCAGCCTAAGCACAACAAAAACCATGGGAAAAGGGCCTGAATTTTACTGATTTTTCCTAATTTTAAGCCACATATTACAGTACTTAATATACGTCCTGAGAGTTTGATAAGAAGAAAATTACTAAGTTATGAACATCAAGTTCACATCTGTCCAGCTAACGTGGTAGAGATCACCAGCCTGTGATGAGCCTGAATGGTCCCAACAAGGGAATATCTGTGCACTGCTCTGAGAAGCACTTGGGATTCTTAACTTTCTTGCATTTACAGAAGAAAGAGAGAAAGAACAAAGCATGTGAGCACTTTTCAACACGGTTTTGAACCTGTAACAATATTTAATATAAAATCACTGCCCAATTACAAAATTTTACCACATGGTTAAAGAAAAGCTAAACAAACAACTCACACACAATAACTTAAGAATAACCCCAAACTTCTTGAGTTTTATAAACATTAGTTTCCTTTTTTGTACATAACTTCTGTTATACTTAACGGAACTTACCCATTACAGGTAGAATGAAGAGTAAACAAACAAATCCTTATTGACAAAAGAGGGATAACATTGTCCCAGAGTGCATAGTAGATTGAGATGATGGTAATTTCCTAAGACTGTATTTAGATGAAAGAGTCTGGGGTTTTTAGTGGTTTTGGCCTCAAAAGCCTTCCCAAGTGACATGTACAATTTAGCTGTGCTAAAAGTCTTCTCTTGATTTAGAAGCCAAGAAGACAGAGTCATCTCTCTTCTCCAAGAGGCAGTGTCCAGACTTTGGCAACAAACACACCTTTCTCCCAAGCAGTACCAGCCCTGAGTCATATCTGCTCTTTGTCATTAAACCAACCCAGCCACACAAATCACCCCTGTCCAGTTTGAGGGGAAAAAATCACAAGCAGACACCTTGATTGCCCTGACACTACCTGTTCTGCACTCCAATTTCCACACTTCTCTGCCTGAAAAAGGCTGTTTTATGCACTGTTTTATTGCTGCAGGTAATACTGCACACTCTCAGCAACAGGAACAAAGATTTTGGTGAAAGCAAGTTTGTTTATCTGAGGGTTTGGGATTTTTTCCCGTAAAACAACCCAACTCTCCGCATTTGTAACTGTACACATTCCTTGCCAGCCCTCACCTCAGTCAGCCAAAAATCACATGAAGTCTTTCTGAAAAACTAAGCCCTGTGCAACAAAGTTATTAACTGCTGGGAAAGGCAGGAAAGCTTTTTTACAGCTGTTCATTGATCCACTGAACGCCACCTTACACTCTGTAGCCCCTTTTGGATTCTGCAGACTTCTGGAGTAGGCTGAGAGAAAACAAAAACCTTGGCCAGAGCAGTTATGCTGCTTCTTGAGACATGTTTTTCTTGGGTTCAGACGTCAGATTCTCAGCCAGCAATTTCTGTCCCTGGTGGAAAATCTTAAAAAAAGAAAAAAAAAAGAAAAAAAAAAAGAAAAAGAAAACAGCAGGTTTTTCTGCTTTTCAGGAATCCAGAGAACAAACATGAATTTCTAAGGCATTTGGAAAAGATGTGAATTGACCCCAACGCCCCAGTATCCTTTCACCCAAGATCACAGTTATTCAGATAAAATAAAGTCCTGACCACCTCCACCTGCAAGTCCTGCCACCAGAAGAGCAGTGCAGCACCTGGCTCCGAGTGCGCTCCCAGTCACACCACTGGGAAGCAGGAGAGGAGCAGCCTGGCCATGCCAGCTCCCCTTCAGCACCAGGGCCCTCCAGGCTCCCTGCAAGGAACATCTCTGTGCACACCCAAGTCATGCTCCCACAGAAGGGGAGAGCCTGGTCCACCTGATGCTGAGGTCCCCATCACCAGTGCTCCAGTCTCTCCATGAGACAGCTTTAATGACTCTCGGAAATCTCTTTCGCAGGCACTATGGCTTGTACCTGTTACTCTAGTTTCAAACAGGCACATGTAAGCCTTGGTTTAAGCAACTGGCTGTCATCCTGCAGTGAACGAGGCCAGAATTAATTTTCTCTATTTAATTTATGATTCAACATTTTTATTCTAACACTGTACGTGGATGCTTGGGGACCAGCAGGTGCATTTCATCGGTTCCTAAACCATACCCAAGCAGTCCTGTTCTCATTCCTGTGTGCTCTCGCAGGAGCACACCATTCCTCACACCCAGTCTGCTGCTCAGCTTCTTTTCCTCTTTCCCTTCTAAATGGCACAGACAACTGATGAAGAGCCAGGCACTCACCTTGACCCAGACTCGAAGTTCCATCAGACTTTCTCAGCAGGAACAGTGAGGTTTGAAATGAGAAGAAATGCTTGGCAGGTGCTCCCAGGGGAATGGCCAAAAATAAATGCACTCTCCAGTTAATTTCCATCCGAGTATTACTAACATTTCTCCTTTAAGAGTGCAGCTAAAGCACTTGATTTACACAAGGCGAGGCAGTTCTGTATTTGTTTGCAGTCACAGTGGCAGACCCAGCATACAACAGGGAGCATTCAGAACCATTTTAATCACCTGTGTAAGGTGTTCGTGCTCCCCACACAGGCCAGGGATCTTTTGGGGTGTGATTCACTGTAATTAGGAACTTACCTCTCACCTTTGATTATAGCAGCAGTCTAGACATCTAATGTTGGCAGAGAAATGACAGACTTAAAATTAGCTTGTACAAATATTCCCCAGTGCATCGGTTCTGCGAGGAAGCAGGCTAGAGGCTCTCTGGAAAGAGGGTTACAGCGAGTAGTACTCTGATTTGGCAGGTGGAGAAGTAGGTAAGTTTGTTTACAGGGAGTTCTACTCAGCCGCGACTTGCGCAAGGGAAGGCACCGCAGCCAGCACAGAATACTGCGGGCTGGGAGGAACCGAGTCCCGAAGCCCCCAAGCCGCCTCCCTCTGCTCAGCTGCTGGCACTGAAGGAGGAAAGTCTGCTGGATGTCAGCTCTGGCGCAGGACCAGAGCCGGCAGCATGGCCACCCGCCAGCCCATTGCCCAGGAAAACACTCCTTCCTTCGCCTCGGTGATGCAGCTGTGACAGAAGAGCCGGGGAATATCCCCGAGTCCTGTAGCCGCAGGTGGTGCAGACAGGGCTGCTTCGAGCTCTGCCATCTCATACTGCTGCTTGCCTTTTTTTTTTTTTTTTTTAAAGGAACCACTTGGAGAATAACTTTAATCAACACTTTAGAAAACAAGGCATCTAGAAAATTTGACCAGGTGCATTCCAGCTTCACAAAGATATTTAAAAAACTCCCAAATTGGCAATTTATTTTTTTTTTTACTTAAAAAAGAATTGTATTTGGGAACAGGCTATACAACAATCCCTCAGGCAGGAGACAATCACAGGTGGAAACGTAGTTCAGCCTCTGAAATTGCTCACTTTAAAATGTGTATTTTCTTTCCTGCAGATAACTGTGTGGCAAGGCTGTACATTGCTACATGACAGCTCCTTCTGCTTTTAAAACAGCAGCACTTCAGTAGCAGTTAAATTGATACTTTTTATGTGTCCATCACTTACCAAGAGTAATTGATTAGTGCCTGTGAGGGGCTCTGAGATATAACGGATTACATGTTCTGAGCCTGCTAAATTATTTGAATACATTTAGGAAGAAAAAGATTCTAAATCAGACTTTTGTGTGACCCAGCATTACCTTTGCTAATCAGCGTTCCCCTTGCCCATATTTTGGCTCGGATAGACAAAAGCATGCTAAGCCCAGGGAGCAGATGTTCAAAGGCAGCAAAAAGAACTGAGCATGATACCTGTTAAAATATAAAGGGATGTGAGTATATTTTCCCACTGAAAGTTTCTCCGACGGCTGTTTATTCCGCTCTTTAAAGATTACAGCTTTAATCTAGCTCACGGTAAGAAAATGGAAAGGTCATAGCTCCATCGGGAGGAAAGCAATCCAACAGGAAGACAGCAGTGCAGCCCTGAACAACATGTTCGAGGCTCCAGCCTCACAACACATCTTCTGTGGTGCAGTTGGAAGCATTTAAGCCTCAGCTGCCTTAAACATCGCCCGAACCAAGAATAGCCTAGGCTCCTGGGCACAGGTCAGGCGATGCTGAGTCACTTGCTGGCTGGGCCCCAGGCTCTCCAGCTGCCTTGGGTTCGGCCTCCCTTAAAGACACAACTTGTGCCCGCTGCACACAGCCCCAGCTCCAGCCGGGCATGACCAGCCAGGGATGGCATCCTCGGATATCAGGGGCTTTAGCCAATGCATTATTGCAATACGAATTCCTCGTTCGTACCGCCCTGTTTCCCTCCAGCTTCGGAGCGCAGCACTGCTGCTGCCTTCCTGCCCATTCAGTGCTACATTCATACATCTCTTTGTAATTATGAATCAACTCACAGGCATCGGTGCGCAGCTCGGGCTCGCACAGAACGGCAAACAATATACTGTCACGGGTTGCATCAGCTGCACGATGCTCTCTCATGCCTTCAGGCTTGCTAAAGCTGATCCAACGCTAATATAATAATAGCCTTTTTACCCGCCTCCTCCCCCAACAATTACCAGAGGCTTGGAAAGCCATTGAAATGCAAATAGCACATGGAGAGGTTATTGGGGAACCAGGCTGGGGAGGTACAAACGCTGTCCTGCTAGTTTCCTTCAGTTTGACTCGAACGGGACCGTAATCCTGAGTTTCTCTTTGCATAAACAGGGAGAGAGGCAGTATGTGGATATACAGATGGCCTTGTGTAGCAGAACTGCATCTTCTCTAGGACTGCTCCTCTGCATCTGGGACCCCTTTAGCTGCTGCAGCAGCAGAGAGAATTGCACAGCACAGAAGCATCTGCAGCTGCGACGCCACGACTCGAGTGTGCCCAGCTACACTAACTCACGGAAACCCACGCCCGGACCTTCCCCCCGCAGCGTCAGTGGAAGGCGAGGCACTGGGCACTGTGCAGCCTGCAGCCTGCTGTGTGGCCATAGACGAAAGCCAGCAATACAGCATCCCTCCTAGCGTTAACCACCGCGTGCTTCGACCCAGGCACTTCTAAAGAAGACAGTAACTCCCCCATGGTCTATTTGCCTACCATATTTTCAAGGTGATGTTTCCGACAAGGACAAAAAAAAAGGCTTTCTGGACCCAAGGCAGTCCTGACACTCGGCTGGAGTAGAGAGGGACAGCAGTGTCTCCCAGCTGCTGTGAGGTGGCGTGGGATTAGGATAACCCAGACACTTCTTCAGGCTCTCAGTCCCCACTAAAGCTTCAGGAATTGCTCCTAAAAATAGGCTGCATCCTCACGCCCTCTCCTGTAGCAGAGCAACCTATAAATACCACAAAGAAGATATTTACCGTGTTATTAACAATTCTCTATACCCGTTCAAAAGAGCTATAGAGGAGATGGTCCAGCACTCGATGCACAGGGGGCAGCTTGTTTGCTTTGGCGAGGAGGCGACTGAGGCCAGGTCTAATAGCAGTTTACAGCCACTCAGGGGCAGTTATTAAAGACGACAGAGCCAACACAGCTGGGGGTGATGGCTGAAGGGTCAGTGGGAGGGGCAGGCTGGACCCAGGAGAATCTTCTTCACAAGGCAGCGGGGCAGCACGGTCGTTGGTCACCCAGAGAAGTGGGGGAGCCTTCAGCCCTCGAGGTTTTCGGCTCCCCCCGGGCATAGCTGTGGCTGATGTAACCTGATGTCCCTGGGTCCCGCTCCGAGGGGGCCTTTGGGCTGGAGACCTCCAGAGGTCGCTTCCAGCCAACAATTCCACTGCTCCGTAACCTCGACGTTAAACACTTGTCATTAAAGGGTGAAACTGCAGCAGCGCCTTCCCCTGTACTTTCCTTGGAGCGGGGCAGAGCACCCACGCGAGCACCATCGCTCCATCCCGGCACCGCCGCCGCTCCCCAGCTGGAACACGCTGCTCCCCCAGCTCGGGGGGGCACACGCGGCTCGCCCAAACNGCACCCCCGGGAGGGGTGCCGGGGTTGCGCACAGGCGGCCCCCACCCGTGCCGCGGGCGCTGCTCGGCGCGGATGCTTCCCCCGCTGGCGCGCAGGGTGGCCCGGGGGTCTCACGGGGCCGCGAAGNCCCTGCCCGTCGCTCCCTGCCGCGGGGATCCTCCCCACCCGGGCGAGCCACCCGCGGCAGCCCCGCACACGCCCTGCGGGANAGATGCGCCCCGAGGAGGATCCCCAGCTGGGAGGATGCTGCCCCGGGAGATCGTCTCGGGCAGGGGGGCTGCTGTCCCCGGGCCCCACCCTGCGCAGGTCACCCCGACTCCGCAGCGGATGGCGGAGTGCCAGCCTGTGCATCGCGGCCGGGCCACATCCCTGTCTCCCGTCCTTCTCCCGACCCCCGCCCTGGGCTCTGCCCGCCCGCGCTGCCCCTGCCGCGGCCTCTGTCTGCTCTGCTCGTTGTCTGTCCGCCTTGCTCGCTGTGAGGCCGGTCCCGCTCCGGTTCCCGCAGGTAGGGCGGCTCCAGCACCAGTGAGGTGTCGGTGCTGGTGACGAACGCATCTCGGAGCGCAGCGTCTGCCTCCGGGTGACACTGTCACAGCAGTGCTTATAATGTGCGATGCTGCAGGTATAAAGCGCTGGAGCAGGTTGGGGCTCAGCTAATCCCAAGCAGAGGGATTCATGGAGTCATCGGGAAAGGAGTTTGGGTTTGTCTCTGTGCTCACTGAGCTGTTGGATTAGGGGATTCTCTGTGTGACCCAAATTTGTCGGGCTGTTGGTTGTATTCTCACTCTTTTTCAGTCCTACTGTTATTTGTGCAGATCAGAATAGTCTAACCCAGAAATTAGTCCCCAGTTGAACAGCAACTAGGAAAATAAGGAAAAAGTACTTTTTTGGGGGAGGGGAGGCAAGGAAGAAATTAAAATCAGTGCAAAGCTTACCACAACTTGTTTCATTTTAAAAAAAAAAAGAAGTACTCTTAAAAAGCTGTTTGCGTGAATAAGGGAAAAAACATCCCTTTTAGAGGTTATTCAGAGAAATTAGGCAGCAGTTATGTAAAAGGCCTCGGGGAAAGTTTTTCTAAAAAAACCCCTGCTGTTAGCTAGGAGGCACCCGGCAAACAGACTGGTTAGAGGATATCATCATCAAAGTGAATAGTGAACTGAACCCCAAACAGCTTTTGCTGATGGAATAGATTATATTTTCCACGAGTCAACCTGGAATTAGTCTATTTGTGTTTGGTACTTACCTGTTCATGCACTTGGAAGGGTAACAGCATGGGTACAGAGTTGCTTGTGCTGACCCGGTTAATGGCTGCATTTTTAGTTGCTGGATATCAGTTTGACAGGCTGAGCTCAGACCGTGCATAAAGTCCTGATTTTAGGTTAAAATAAAATAAAAAAAAATCTGATTACTCAACACTAAAGCTATTTGCATTCTGTGTTGTTTGCAATGTGGGCAAACAAAGATTCTGTTCTGTTTCATTTTGGAGCTCTGGGCTGCAGGGTCCAGCTCTTAAATATCTTTGGCTGTGTTTGTATCAAAATGAATTTCACTGAAACATTCATAAATCATTCCTGCCAGTGTGAGGCTTCACAGGTAATTGAACAACATTAGGTTCGTCTCCTCTCTGAGCTGCTTTAAATTGCCTCTCCATGGCAATCACTGTAGAAGCGTAAGTGTGCTCTGTGCCTGCGACGGCTCCTGTGCAGAGCCCTGCCGACACGGGACACATGGGACCAAGGGGCTGGTGCGCGGCTTCAGCCTTTCCACGTGGCGTCTGGTTCCTCCCCCGGTGTGTCACGAGTCCGGTAGTGGCTCTCCCAGCCCCTGGGTGGGTGCCTGCTCCTCCCTCTGTCTCTCTCCCAAAAGTATTCGAGCAGCTTTGCAGCGCCCTGTCAGAGGCTTGGGAGTTCCCACCTCAGCACTGAAGTGGCCTCTTGGCTACCAGTCCATCGTCTCTGCCATCACCCCTTACCCATGGGAAAATACCAGGTGGTAGGAAGGCAGTGGGTTTCTCAGTCAGGGCTTTCTATCCCAGGTCCTCAGTACAGCAGCAGTAGAAATCACACTTCTTCATTACCTCTATTCCTGGTCTTAACTTTTTTTTGGCTACTCGTTCTGAAGCAGTTGCCTTAGTGCTGCCCAAGGTGGGTGGTGGGCAGCCCGGTCTCTTGCAAGCCTGGAGGTTTACAAACTACCCAGAACTAAGGGTAATAAACAACAAAATCGGTACTTAGCATAATTCCTGCAGCTGGTGTCCGGATCCGCCGCTGATGCAAGACTGAAGTATTTTGTCTGTGGCTACCCAGTAAAGCAGGAACAAACTCCACTTTTTCATTGAAAAAAAAAAAAAGGGTTTGGGTTTCTCTTTGCTCAAGTTCCACTGTGTTTCCCTTCATTTGTGACTGTGTGCTTCAGTGGCTGGTGGGCTGTTGGACACAGCCGTGCCGCATCCGCCTGCACCTCTGAGCCGCCGTGCTCGCTCTGCCCCACAACGCGTCTGGCTATGCATGCAGTGCTGGAAGCAGGCAGTGCTCACAGGGCACCAAGCTGTTTTCCAGTGCCACTGAACTCTGGCATATTCCCACAGTGTGGCTGGGGACAGAAGCATTAAAGCATTTTGAGGCGGTGGAGGAAACCAAACACCCTGCAAATCCTCTTTGCTGCTGCCAGAGGCAAACATTCCCTATGCCAGCCACACTGCATGATGTTTTAAATGCACAGATCTGTGGCTTTTCCAGAAAGTAGTTATGTTTGAGTCAGCCAGGGTTAGTTACATGCTTGTGCAAAACAGTAAGATAGTCAAACAAGGAACTTTCCACAGTTGGTTTTTTGGGTTTTTTCCCCTCTCCTGTCCTCCCTCTCATGTTAAGCCAGTACAGAAATGCATTGATGCATTTTCATGAAAAGATGACGAATTTGACAGCCGAGGTCAGTGTTCTTGCAGGGAGCTCAAGGTTACCTCTTGCAGGCCAGGCAGAAGGCCTGTGTGCAGATTTTATGCTTTACATTGTGTACGATAAGGCTGAGGGAAAACTTCACATTGCAAACCAGGAGTAAGAGCTTTTGGGCGTGTCCTCCAAAGTTGCCATCTCAGCGGTGATGAGCCACTCTTCCTGTTGTCACCCATGTCTTCATAGACAGCGTCTCACAGATCACCTCTCCTCTTGAGTGTGACTACAATATCCCACAGGCAATTAAAATAATTACTTAAATGTGCAAGTAATACTAGGCAGTATAATTAGCTATATATAACTGTTACACAGATGGCTGCAGTCACTGCAGGCGGCTCCTGTGCACCGGCTCAGCGTGACTGTGCCCAGCCAAAAGCATGAAAAAGCAGAAAGGAGCCATCTCTTTCCCAGATGTTTTTTCAGGTGCCTGGACTCTGCAGTGGGCAGCCATGGATGCAGTTGGGGGGTACCAGTGCCAAGTGACCCTCCATCTCTGTGCCTGTCGCTTGCCAGGGTCACTCGCCATGGATGTGCTGGGAAAGTTGCAGGGAGGAATTATTTGGAGTAGAAGAGAAAGGCTTGATTTGGTACTGTTGTTGAAATTGAAGGAGATAGCAGCATTGTGTAAAGCTGCTAAAAGTCTTTATTATAGTACATTATTATGTTATTAAAGTTATAATTACTAGGTATCAGCGGCGAGTCAAAGTAATACATTTAAAGAATAATTTTTACTTTGATAGTGTCTTTAGCACATACAACAAAGCAGGAGAAGCCAGATTGGTTTTCTTACAAACTATCTCTGATCTTTGAACACATATGCATTAATTAAATGTGCCATGCCCAGATATTTATGTACATAGCTGTAGAAATAATTGATTTCCATACTTCTGCTTGTATTTTGAAACTTTGTCTTCTACCAGCCTAGTGATATCTGTGCTTGGAAAGGGCCATTTAACTCTTGGGATTTTTTTTTCCCCTCTACAAAAATGTGATTTCTTCCTTACATCTGTTGCAACCGTTTCAGCCCTTAAAGCACATAAAACAGAAGTGTCTATTGATCTCCTGAGCTGACTGGAATAAACTTTTAGCACTGCTTGGTTTAAAAACAAATTTGTTTCTCCTTGGAAAAATATGTCCTGGAGGTTTAAGGCATTGACTTTACAATTAACTAAAGGAAAAACTGGGGTTTTATTAGACAGTGCTTCTGAAGCCACTCTAATAACAAACCATGTGTTTAATAAACTACATAACATTGATGGCAAAGAGAAAACCTTTGCAATCATTCCTTTGTAATACGATTGAAATTCACAATCGGTGGAAGAGCTTGAATAGAGGAAAAGGGGAGAAGACCAACGTGGCACATCAAAATGCAGAACATGAAAGGACTTTGAAAAGAAAACTTCAAAGTTGGGGATCCAGATGCTGGAGTCACTAGCTGTGATTTGGGCTGTGAGCACAGGAAGGCGATTGCTGAGGCAACAGTGCTTTTGAGAAGAAAACAGAGAGTTCCAATACAAGCCCATCAGCCGTGGCAAAGAGAGAGGGGAACACTGCCTGTGCACTCACAGGGATTTCAGTGGAGCGACATAGGGTCACATTTGGCTTGATCTGAGAGCTCAGCCTGCTGGGGTGATGGGGATGAAGTTAATGCTAATACAGATTTACAAAACTGCCTTGCAGTGACTCCAGAATCCCTTTTCACTGTTTTTCAACCTTGTCTAGGGAACACAAACTTATTGTGGAAGGAGATCTGGGACCGCAGGCAGAAAACAGATGCTGAGTGTGAGCTCCTCCTCCCTGAGATAGCCAACCACATGAGCAGCACCTTCAGGAAAGGGGATGGCCAGGTTGCTGTAGGGATCTGGTGCTATCACAGCACATATGTGTAGAAAAAGCCAAAGCAAGCAAAATCAGAGGCATTGGCAAGATTTTGGAGGTGATGGCTCAGACAGGGAGGAGGGATGCTGAGAACAGCATCATTCTGCTGTTGGAAGGCTCCACAGGCTGGCACAGGGTTGGTTCCAGCAAACAAAGTGCTGGGAAAAGATAGCTGCTCAGCATTTTGCTTGCCCTTTGAAATGCTCTATTTGCCCATGCACAAAGAAATGTGGATAGAAAGAACTTGTCAAAGTTGGAATAATCTTACTGGAATCCCACTTCAGAAGGTCATGCTCCAGGGTTGGGTGTTCAAGGGTAACTGCAGCTCTGGCTCTGGGAGAGTGGGAGGCAAAAGCTAAACAAGCAGAAGAGGTTTCCAGCCCCAGCTGTGGGTGGCAAAGAAGGTGCTTGTGCTGCAGAAGATATGTTAGATATGTGATAAGATTTTGAATAGTACATTGACCTGTGACCATAAAGCACTGTCTGCTGTCAAAAGTGTGCTTTTAGGAGTAGGAGCTTGGGGCAGAGTCTCTCTGTGTGTCAGATTTCTGTGGCAGGACAGCAAGCAGCAAATGTCTCTGGTGACCAGCCATCTTCATTCAGGTGTCCCTGCTACTGAGGACTTGGCCATCTTCCCAGACAATAAAATCTGAGCTAAGTTAGTACCAGACTAGTGTAGGGTCTGTCTACCTCATTTATAGTAAAAACCTCCCCAGGTACCATCCTGCCATCTAGTACATAGCCTTCCTCTTGGAGCTTTGCATAATTTCCA
Source organism: Sclerurus mexicanus (assembly GCA_013396755.1). Classification (NCBI taxonomy): domain Eukaryota; kingdom Metazoa; phylum Chordata; class Aves; order Passeriformes; family Furnariidae; genus Sclerurus; species Sclerurus mexicanus. The sequence goes on from VWZF01004324.1 coordinate 402,265, forward strand.
TTACAGAGCCTGAAGAGGTAGAAGGACCCAGAATTGGTGGAAATTCCCCTTTGCCCAGTGCATTTTCCAATCCTGCAAGTTCCTTTGGCTAGAGAATCACAGAATCAGTTGGGTTGGAAAAGGCCTCTGAGATCACTGAGTCTGAACACCGCCATGTCAATTAGACCAGTGCCACATCTGGTCTTTCCTGAAACACCTCCACTGATTGTGACTCCAGCACCTCTCGGGGGGGCCCATTCCACTGTTTAGTCACCCTTTCTATGAAGTAATTTCTCCTAATGTCCAACCTAAAACCCCCATGCATCTTGATGCCAATGCAGCACTGGGCATAAAGAGGTTGCATCCCCCAAACACAAACCATCCCATCCAGTGTGATGCTTCCAGCTGGTACAAGCCTGCCCTGAGCCCCTGCTCACTGCTAGGCACACCCCTGTTCTGTGACCCAGCCACAGGCTGGGTTCTGCCCCGGGAGCTTCAGCTGGGGTGGGTGTTCAGCCTGGCCCTGCTCACTGGGCACCAGCTACTGCTGCTGCTGCCAGACTGTCTCACACACTGTCAAGAGACCCTGAGCCCGTGCCATGCAGTTTCTGTGTAATTAATTGCCAGGAAACTGGAATTTGTTATTTCCAAAAAAACCACAGGACACACTAAGCTTTGAGCCCATGTGTGCTTTTAAAAACGCCCACAGCTCCCAAGCATGTCTTGGGCCTCATGCAGAAAATAGAGCATTTTCAAGTGAGGTTAAACATACATTTGAAAAGAAAGTGTATTCCTTCTTTCCTTTTTGTAATGATGGTCTTAACTGAGTGAATTACATAGATACTTTCACAAAGAAAATCTCAGAGCCACTACACTTGAATTAAAGTAACAGTTTACAAACAGTTGGGTTTGTAAGTGTTGGTGCTATTTCCTCCACAAGCAGGGTCAGAGAGAGCAAGAAACCAGTTGGGTTTCTCTTTGAACTCAGCGAGCTCCTAGTTTTTTGTTTAAATGATTTCATGCCACATCAATAGCACAGGGCACTCTGTTTATACAGCACCTGTTCCCCTGGTGACAGAGACACAGTCTGTGCTGGGCACGGGAAGCAGCAGAAGCTGGATACACACCGCAAACCTCACTTCTCAGGGTCTCCTCCAAGCTCCTCTATGAAAGCAAGAAATCAAACTCACCTTATCGAAGATGAGCTGGTGCAAAAGGCTGAGGGATGTGGCACAGCTTTCCTCTCTGTGTATGAGCCAAGAGGGGTGGTCTCACAGTTGCCAGTTGGGTGGTTAAAAGTCACCACCAGTTCCTGCACCACCTGCTCAAAATTATCTCCAGCAGATCTCTGCTGCTGCCTCGCACTTGGAGAGTGCAGCCCCCCACCCTGCTGTCTCTCCATGCTGACTCCTTCCCATGGCAGCACTGCCTGGATCTGGATGCTCTGGGAGCAGCAGAGCAGAATCACCCAGAGCTGGGGAGGGGAGCAGGTGTGTGGGTAGATGAGAAGGGTGCAGACAGGAGCAGCAGAGGCTGGGGTCTCAACCACCTCCCACCTGACCCGAATACTCTGTGCTTGCACGGGGAGGTGCTGTGGGAAGCCAGGGATGCAGGGACAGCAGCGGCCAGGCGGGAGCCCCGCAGTGCAGCTGTGGTGACAGGGCAGACAGATGCCCTCAGCCGAAGGAGAAGGCTGAGCCCCCCACACCCTCCCAGAGCCTCACTCCATCTGTCAGCATTGCCCAAGTCTTCATTCCCACTACTGCTCTGCTTCTGATTTTAAATAGTGCACTATGACAGGAGCATCACATCCCAAGTGATGAACTGGCATTTTTACCACATAATTCCCTATTTACTTACTTTTAACTACAGCATCTTCTCTTGATCTTTATCTGATGAGAACAATCTTTTTCTATTGGGAATCAGGTGATAAGGATTTAATCTCCGGCTTCAGTTTTCTTTGGGCTCCTTCATCACTGTCTTTGTCATCAGTTGTTCTGCACTGGGTTATGAACTAAATGCTTTCATGCCACAATTTTTTGTCTGGTTGATAAACAGGCATCTTTGGCCTTGGGCAAATTCAGTCATTACTTAACGTGTAAGCAGAAGTCGAGTGGCTAATGCGAACGTGCATCGTCATCTTTCTGGGTGGACAGCAGGCAGGAAAACATGGAAGCAGCTGTTGTGGCTTAACTCCAGCTGGCAACTCAGCCCCACGCAGCACTCATTCACTTTCCCCAGACTGGTAAGAGAGTCAGAAAGGTGAAAGTGAAAAAACTTGGGCTGAGATAAAGACAGTTCAGTAGGTAAAGCAAAAGCCACATGCACAAGCAAAGCAAACAGGGAATTCATTCACTGTTTCCCAAGGGCGGGCAGGCAGGTGTTCAGCCATCCCCAGGACAGCAGGGCTCCATCACATGTAAGGATGACTTGGGAAGACAAACACTATCACTCCAAATGCTCCCCACTTCCTTCTCCCCAGCTTTATACGCTGAGCATGACCCATGTAGTCTGAGATATCCCTCGGGTCAATTTGGGTCAGCTGTCCCAGCTGTGTCCCCTCTCAGCTCCTGTGCACCCCCAGCTTCTTGCTGGTGGGCCAAAAAGGCCTAGGCTCTGTGTAAGAACTGCTCAGTGATAATGAAAACAGCCTTGAGTTATCAACACTCTTCTCAGCACAAATCCAAACCACAGCCCCGTTCCAGCTGCTGTGAAGAAAATTAACTCTACCCCAGCCCAAACCAGCATACCCCCCAATTTCCAGCCCTGCACCCACAGTTACTGGAGGAAAACAAACTTGCTGAGTTTTTTGACCTTTGCTGTCTACATCCTTTCCCCTTAACAAAATCACAGACAAACAAACAGCAAGAAAGTGAAAAGGAAAAACAACTCCCTTTCCCATCTGATGCACCTTTGAATTATTGAGAGTTACCTGGGGTATTTTCCCAGAGTTGCAGGGAATGTCAGAGATTTGTGGAGCTCTTATTAGGGCTTGGACAGACTGAACTGCCCCTGCCCTCCTTAGTCCTTGGCCACAATGCCTCAGTACCCAGCCCAGGCACAGAAAGCTGGGCATGTTCCCATCCTCATCAGAGGTACAGCTGTGCTCAGGCACTCCCCAGAAAGGGAGGGATCTTAAATATTTGTGCTCTAAACCTTTCAGCCTTTTGCTCCTGATGCAATTGATCTGGGACTAATTGAAAGCAGGTTTTGGTGGTGGCTCTGCTGTGGCAGAGCCCTCTCTGACACAAACCTCAGACACCAGTTACTGTATTAAAGTTGCTTATGCTTTATGTGCAGAGATGGCAGAGAGCCCTGGAAACCTGGAAAGCTTTGAGTGCTGATACTGAAGAATACTGTTTCAATTGGCATCTTGTGTTGCCAGGGCAGGGCTACCCACTCTCTGACCATGCTGAAAGAGATGGTGAAATGTTTGTTTCATGTGGAGTTAGAGAGAGGAGGATGCTGTGCAGCCAGAGGTGCGGCAGACCAGTCCGAGGCGTTTCAAGGGACACCTCCATGCAAAGCCTTTCCTGGCTGTGGTTGTGCTGCCCTTGATGGGATTTTTCTTTTCCCTCTGAGCTGTTGAGGGTTGCTGCCAGCATCCAGAGGTGTTTGTCTGTCTGTGGTGGGGGGTACTCCTCTGGCCAGTTGCTTTTGTGGAGTCTGGGGTGCACAGATGGGTCAGGGGCTTGCTGGTATTCCTTGGAGCTGAGGACCACAGTCCAGCAGCCTCCCAGGGACCAGACACCTTCATTCAGCAGATCAGTTCAGTGGTGCCTGCACAGCGCTTGCTGCTGGGGGTGATGTGATGCATCCATACTCCTCCTTGGGATTGTCCCCAAAGAGTAGGGTAAGAATCACAGTAAAGGCGACTCAAGAGCCCTTCACTGTGCCACAAACACTATGGCTGCAGCCCAGGCCCAGCCAACGTGCAGTGACAGGGTGGTCCCCCAGGCATCGGGGTTCCTCTGTGGCCCTGCTGCTGTTACACCAACCCCTGTCACATCGTGTGGCAGTGGCTGATGGTGATGTGTGGTGCAGACCCTGGAGTGGGCACCCTCCCAGACAGATGTGTGGCTGACCGGGGCACTCACTACGTCACCCCAGGATTAGGGTGTCTCTAGCAGAGCCGCAGCGTCTCGTGGCCAGCTGGTGCCTGCAGGCCACCCCACTCACAGCTTTAGCTCGGTGACACACCAACACAGCAAGTTTACTCTGTCACAGACTGGGATGTGGAGAAAGACCTCTTTGCCATGCTCCTGTGGCCTCTGAGCTGGCAGCTCCATGCAGGCTATAAAATCAAAATCAAGTGGCAGCAGCTGAGCCACTCTGCTAATAGCCTTTCTTGATTTGTCTTTTTAATAAAATGTGAAAATACAGTAATTGCCACCAGTTTGAGTCAGTGAGACTTGAAGCAAGTAAAAGAGAAGTGTTGGGATAAAGCAGTATGTTGGAATGAGAGTTCAGCATAAGAAACATCTCTGGGTTGAGGGTGCTTTCTGCCCATTTGGGAGCCATCTGGGTGTTGGTGAACACTGGTGGATTTGATGGTGGAGGCTGCCGGTTTTGGTTGTGGATGCTGGTGGCTTTGGTGGTGGGAGCTGCCATTGCTCCAAGAAGGACAATGCTGGAGGATAAGCTCCCAGCAAGGGCTTGCCTTCTGCTCACCAAGATGGCCTTTTGGCCTGGCCCCACATCGTGGTGCTACTGGTGTCTGCTGAGGAGTCTGGAGCCCACCAGATGCGGCTGGTTTTGCCGGTCGCATTTTTCTCACTGGCTCCATCACTCCTGCTGGCTGTAGAACGTATCATGTGCTGCCACCGAATAATTTAAATTATTCCTACTAAGCCTTGAAATCAAATTGCAATAGACACCTGCTTTTTGTCCAACTGCCCTGCTGCACAGAACCTCAGCATTTTCCTGTGGCTTAGAGCCCCAGTGAGGTGTGTTTCCCTGACCTGCAGTCAGCAGAGCTCACACCAGGGTCACACTGTCTGTCCTGCCCCGTCCCGGCTGCCTGGCCGGAGGACAGGGCAGAACTGGGTTTCTTGTGGAGCTGAGATTCCTAGTGGGGACCCGTGAGCAGTGTAGGTGATTGAGCCTGCACGGGTCAGGGCAGCAGCGCCCTGGCTGTAGCAGAGACTTTTAGGTGTTTTTGTTAATAGGTTTTGAACACAACCACCATCAGTCCCTCCACAAAGAGAAAGTCTTCATTATGCAAATTCTCATCTTAAAGCTTTATTCATGTGCTTCCTGGCAGGCTTTCCTTTAATCTCAAGAGCGAGATTGCTTGGAATTACCATATACCCTCGTTAATTGCATTAAAAAAAAAAATCAGCAGAGGTTGTTTTTGCCATAATCAAGAGTGATTTTTGATTAGTACTTCTGGAAATCAAAATGTTTCTCTGGGAACAGAGAACAAGGACAGCAACATTCCCTCATCCCCCATGAGAAGCAGGGGCCATCCCAGCCAGGGGGCTGTGTCTCACCGCTCTTGCCTGGCCATGGCACAGACTGGGACGATGTACCCCTGGCATTAGCCCTTGGTCCCACTGCTGTGGCAGACGCAGGGGCCTGAGTTCCTCCTCCACTTTGCTTCCCAGCAGAGCCCTGCCACCCTTCGCCCCAGCAGGCTGCCGACAGCTTGTTTGTGCAGGGCATGTCCCTGGGCAGCCAGTCTTCCCTGACAGCAGCTGAGGAGCTGGAGGTAGTTCAGAGTCTGCTTTTCAAGGCAGAACTACTTTGAGTAGAAGGTCTGTGCTGAGGAGGCAGCCTGGCCTGTCTCCAGAGAGCAGTGCAGCTGCAATGAAGCTGCCCTTAGCCACCTGTCCCAGCAGCACTGCTCCCAGAGACTGTGACACCCCAGCTCTGAGGAGCGCTGCTCTCCCTACACACATGGAACTGTGCTTTGGCCTTAGCAGTCCAAAAGAATTTAAGATTTGCAAGCAGCTTGGCACTTGCAAGTAAAGTTCCCACACATTTGGCAGTGGCTGAGGCCGGTGCACAGACCGTGGTGGTGGAGAGCATTGGCAAGTCCGAAGCTCTGCTCTGTGATAACCGGGATTACTGCTCTGGCTGGTGGTGGTGTGCCATGACCTGCACCAGGAGAGGTCCCTGGGATCCCCCGGTGCTGCCACAGCCACCCCAGCTGCTGCAGAGCAGGTCTGTGCCTTCAGAGGAGCAGCTATTTACTCCCCCCAGACCTTTGGGGCTGCATCTTTGCTGAGATGGCAGAAACCCCACTGCCAGGATTCAGTCCAGCCCCGACTCTGCACCCAGACCCCTCCAATCCCCAGCGCCCTGCCCTGAGGTCCCAGTGCAGCTGTGAGTGCCCAGCATCAGGAAACCACCTGCGTGTGCTGACATCTTAACTTGGAGCCAAAAAGATGAGCTTGATCACCAGAGAGGCCCTTCTGGCTACCTCAGCATGCGCTTTCCTGCTTTCCTCCTGCTCTCCCACCTGCCACGTTGCTCCTCAGGTAGATGCATAAAAGTCAGGCAGTTGGAATTACTTTCCTCTGCCCTTGTACCTGCTTTGCATTCTCCCGTAATCTCCCGGGCTGTCAATCTCGTACCGTTGCAGGCTCTCAATTCCCAGGGAAGCTAAACACATATATATTGCACAAAGAGATCCGTGGGCTGGCGCTAAAAATGGAATACACCTCGCTCTGAGTGCTGCAGACGGCCTGGCAATATCCTGGGTGTGAATTATGATACTGTAATTCAAGCTTTGTCAAACAGTGGGGCTTAATTAGAATATATATATAATTGTAAAAACTAAAAAGCTGACGAGTACAATTGTGCGTTTGAGCTGCCTGCTACAGGAAATAATGAGGAGAGAATACATTAAGGCACAAAACCCTTCTACCTTCAAAGAGCAGCTAGTTCTGATTAAAAATACCCCTGGCAAGGCGAGGGGACTCAGCAAGAGGTGAGAGAATCTGCAGTGCTGGCTTGGTCATAACTTTCACCCCTGTTCTACAGCTTCTGCTTGGCACAGCTGTAGCCTTGGGGTGCCCTCACCTCCCCACACTGGCATTGGGGGTTTCAAACTAGGTACAATGAGATGTCCTGGCTTGGTCTCTTTGAATTGTCAGATTAAAGAACAGTGTGGTAAATGTGTCTCAATTGCCTGTTTCCCCCCACCATGGAGCTGCAGTCTCACAAGTGCTTCAGTGCCCTTGGCTGGTGGCACACAGGGCTTGAATCACCCCCAGCTACCCTTGGGGATGTGTGTTTTCTCCCAGCAGCCAGAGGGCAGAGTTCTTCCAAGGACCCATTGCCAGGGTGGAAGAAAAAAGCCCCCAGGCTAGCCTAGACATCAAGCCCAGTGAAGATCCCATACTGCTCCCTAGCACTGAGCAACCAGCGGAGGGTGGTTTTGCATACCAGTAATATTATGGCTCTGTAACAGGTTGTAAGGGGTGTGGAGATGTCCTGCGGGGGAGGTGACACGTCAGGGCATGCAGGACCCTGACTGCTGTGTGGGCATTACAGACAAACTCCGCTGCAGCTCAGCAGCTCGTGAGTGCTGCTGTGTAGAAAACATGCCCCTGGCTTCTCCCGAAAAGTATAAACCCTTAACATAAAAATACTCTGTGCTGTACATGGGCTCCCATCAGAGGATGGGCTTTGGAAACCCCACTCCTCCGGTGATCACAGAGCAATGTTGGGGCCCCAGGAGCAAAGGGATTTGCACAGGACAGTGCAGGGAGCAGCAGTGCTGCCTCCCAAAAAACTGCATGTGCAAGGTAAACACGTGCACCAAGAGCTGGTGGGTCTTTCAGTGTCTGGCTGTGAAGTGCTCAGTTTGTTACTGCATAATAACTGAATAAAAGAATGAGGAGAGCGTTCCAGTCCTATCTGTCTGAGCAAGCAGGGGAGTTTGCATGCCTGTGACAGCAGCGCTGTGTTATTGATCCATAAAAGGTGTCATATGTCTCTATAACACCTTTTGCATGAAATAGAGATGTTGTCAGCTTCAATTAACTGGCAATCTATTATTAATCCTTGCCAACGCCTATGGGAATCCTGGAAAAGGATGTCAGTTTGCTGTGGACAGCAGTGGGAAAGCCCTGGCTAACATGCTGTGCCAAGCACTGCAGCTCCTTGGAAAGGTTTCACTGGGCAATTCAGTGCATCAACAGTTTTCCCAACCCTCACTTGGGCACCATTCACACCTCTCCTGCCAGTGTGGGAAAAGCTCCTGGGATGCAGCTCCAGCCCAGTACACTTTAGCTTTGCTTTTTACATCAACCCTGAGAGCATGGAGGGCCCTGAGCACTTTTCATCCCGCTGGGCCCTGTCATGTGCCAGCTGGCTCTTCAGAGAGTGCTTTTGGAAGGTGGCACCCTCCTCTTGTCCTGCAGGGAGAAATGCCAGGGGGAGCTGTCAGCAAACCCAGGGAGGTGTAAGTGCTTCTCAGCCAGCAGGTCTGGTGAGCCCCCAAAAGCCAGGCGGGGGAGCCCATTTTTTGGGACACTTGCATTCCCTGCAGGGCCCATGGCTCCACTGCAGCAGCATCTCTGTGCAGCCCCATAACCCCCACAGCCCTTCAGAAGAAGAATGGGTGAGCTGCACACACAGCTGTCCACTCCTCCCATTTTTTATTTGGGCTCCTACATCGAAGGTGAAGCACAGGAAGGATGTGCTAACACAGGGCTTGGCGTGCAGCAAGTCAGTGCCTTAATATTTACTTAATCACGGAGAGCAGAGGGAGCGAGGGAGACAGAAGGAATGGTTCCTGGCATACCAATGTGAGTTGGTGCTGCTGCCACGTCCCTCCTGCCAGCTTGCAAGGTGATGGTGTATTTCCCCCAGCTGGGTTTGTAACACTTCTCATCCCACCAGAGAGGTGATGTGGGTTTCCCCTTCCTCCTATTTTTAAGCACAGTTTAAAATAGAAGGATGAGAATGATGGAGCCCTGTTGGTTCCTGAAAATCCAGTAAAGACTGGGGGAAAAAGCCATGCTGGGAAAGGGACACTGCTTGAAATTGTCAGACTGATAAGCCTGGGACAGTTTGCCACAGCAGTGATGAGTGTGTCAGGTCTCAGCAGGGATGTTGGTGGTTTGGCAGCCCCCTGTGCAAGCACTGGAGCTGGGCAGGTGTTTTTCAGTGCTATGGATGGTCTTGTGTGTTCCTTACTTTGCTCCTTTGCACTGACAGACCACTTGCTAACCCTGTGACTTTGTCCAGGGAGTTTGTTGGAGCGGGAGAGCATCACCTGTCTCACAGTGCCAGTATTTCACCAGCAGTAAGGCCCAAGAGGGAAATACTTTGGAAAGGGATGAGTGGGGCCTGGAGGGAGGCTGAGGGTGCCAGCTACAGCCCTACTGTGCTGAGCAAGAGTCTCTTCCATGTGCCTCTCTCCCTGGATTTCACATGGATATCCCTGCATCACCTGCTGCCAGCCATTTCTCCAGGCTCACAGGGAAGCGTTGGCATCGTTCAGCTCGATGAGAAACACTGCGTGGGCTGGAACACTCATTCCTTACACACCCCTCTCAGCAGCGCCTAATACCGAGCCTTTGCCAGGGGAGAAAACCCCACAGAGACTTCCCAGCCACAGACCCTGCACATACATCACCCTCAGGTTTGCTGAATGTTCGTTTAACAGACGGCAAATGAGATGAGATGTGATGTGCGAGTAAGTGGAACCGGAGCTGCAGCTGTTGCAGTACTTAGTGACCACTCTCAGTAGAAGTTTTTCACCAAAATGCTGATACCTGCTTTCTGATGGACTGGTGCCTTCCCATTGTTATTGTCCTTGTCAGTAAAGCTTTAAATTTATTCATGAAGCATGCTGGAGCTCAGGTGGCAATAGCTAAATCCATTTAGCAGTTGGAATAAGAGGAAAGCCATTTTAATGTTCTCTTGCAGTGCTGCAGTACTTAGCAAACCCAAAGGATATTAATTACTCAGCATGCTCTGAGATGTAAAAGCATGAATTTATCAAGACAAATACATTCAGAACTAGGGTAAGTCAACAGTAATTAATGCCATGCAAAAAAAAAAGACAGAGAAAGGAAGGATTAGCTGGCCCTGTCGCAGAAGAACACGATGTAGCGCCGAGTTATCCCTGGGATATGGAACTGGAGTTGTGGTGAGGCACCTCTAACAAAAAAATCTGCCTGTGCTTGTCGGGTATATCCCTGGAATGGGAGTTTGGTTCTGGTTCACATTTCCAAGGCAGAATGTTGCAGGCAGCCTCTGAAATGCTAAGTCGTGCTTGGCAGCCAGCAGCAGCATTTTCATATGAAGCCTTTGATGTTGGAAGGCACTTGAGAAGAAGAGGGGCATAGGGCTTTTTTGTTTTTCACTGAATTTGCCTGCACTGTCCCAATGTTTTCGTGGTGTTTAGCAAACATATAATTGTGAGCACAGCCAGGATGAGTGGCAGCTCGAGAGATGAATTGGTAGGCTCTCCTTGACAAATTTAAGCATAGCATGTGTCTTTATACTGCATCCATTAGGGCAGATAAATGGAAAATCCAGAGATGACTGCTCTGCAATTTAACAGTCACAGCATTCGGAGAGGGCTGATGTCTTCCTCATCACCAGTGTTGGGTCAGGCTTGGAAAAAAAACCAGCAAAAAACTAAAGCAATTTGAGCAAACAAGTCTAGCCATGCCACATTTAAAGGTGGTTTACTTTGTGTGGAGTAAGTACACCCAGTGCTGATTCTCTGTCTCTAGGTCATGGGTATGATGCAGATGACTTTAACCTAGAAGATGCCCTGCTTGACCCCACCACCAAGCGACGTAAGTCACATTTATGTATTGTTTTAAAGAGGGGAATACAAATAGGTGTTAATAGATGCAATTTGTTCTTTGGTATCCGATGCTGGTGCGAGGGTGGTGGAGGATACAGCTACCTCATCATCTCTGCCTGGGATATACAGGGTCCGGGTTTGTGGACAGGTGGGACAGGGGACAGTCCTGGGAAAGGTGGCTGCTGACCAGGTGCCCTTTGCTTCCTGGCTCCCATAAGGAACCACAGAGGCACAGTACACCTGTGCTCTGACATAGTGGCAATGAACAAGTCCTTTTGGCTTCCCTGCATTCATTAGTTACACCTACCATCAGACTTGGCCCCGCTGAGCTGGCAGCCAGTGCATCAACCCTTCCCTTCTCCAGTCCACTAGGGCAGCTCACTGTGGCTGCCCAGGCAGGGGCAGCACCGGGTCCTTCCCTGCTCCCAGTGCAATGCAGCACCCGGGAAAGCAAACAGCTCATTAAGTGAAGCAAAGCAACAGCCTAAGTTCCACTGTAGCCCATCAATCAAAGGCAACTCCCTTCCAAAAGGGGTGCCTTGCTGCTGGCATTCTGACATTCAGTATTTGGTGTTTTACACCCAAAAGAGAGACCCTAACTGCCAGCACAGCAGCTGGTGGTAAGAAACTCATCTCCTTCCCTGGGACATGTCATGTGCCTCCCCCAGCACCAAGGGCTGAACCCAAGAGTGCTTTGCACCCAGACATGTCTCTGGCTCCACTCTGCTGCCCGGCCATGGAGATGCTGTGGTGGAGCTGAAAACACCAGCACCCAGGACCCCTTGCTGCCCATCCCTCCCCACATGGCTCATGGTGACCATCTCCAGACCCAGTGCCTGTTTGCTCCACAAGCAATGCTGGGCTCTGGGATCACACCCACATGTATTTAAGTGAAAGCTATAAGAGGGTTATAGCTTAACCTCTTATGCTGTACTCTAACAATGCTGACACTTGTGCTGTTACATTGGAGATTATGTGGAACAGAGTGTCAGGATGCTCTGTGCAGCTCTCCTGTGGCATGCTGGGTTCAGCAGGAGGGGGACACAACAGACCATGGGGTATGAGAGTTGGGCACAGGGCTGACTCAACTCATACAGGATTTTGCAAGCCCTTTAATACAGCACGTGAAGAGACCTGGTTAGAAATTACTAATGGCCACCTCATACAGAGAAAAAGCGGCATTCCCCAGGCTGGGGTCCCAGCAGTTAGCAGGGAGAAGAGGCAGCATTGTCCCTGCAGCCTCCCCAGCTGCTGTATCCCACTCTGGATTCATCATGTCACCCCCAGAAAAGCAAACCAAGAGTCTGGAGTCAGGTTACATCAAACCAAAGCAACATACTGAAAATGAAGCCCAGCAGCACCACTCCAGTGTAACAGAAATTAATGGGAATGGAACAGCCACAGCTCTTGCTCATAATTTATTCATATACTTGGTAATGCCAGCCACTATTAATAGGTAGTGGTTTCCATATTGTCCCCTCCCTCCCCCCTCAAAGGCTGGCTGTGTCTTGTTTTAGCCCAGGAGCAGTCAGCAGAGCTGGGATCTGGGTATCAGGGTGTCACCAAAATTCCTCCAGCTGACAGGGAACCTCCTGTACATAACATAGCACTGGAAATTATCTGTCATTGAACTGACCGACCCACCAGGGGACAACAAAACATTGGCAACTCACTTCTAGTTTCCACACTGTTACGTGCAGTGTCCATCTTTGCCTATTTGCTGCTGTCTCTAGGAGCCTTAATTCAGAGCAGATTGTTACAGCTCCCTCCTCTTTGCCAGCTGGGATGGGATCACAGTGCTCAGCCCAGTACAGCAGTGCCCTCAGCTCCATCCTTGTCCATAGGCAGCCCTGCTCCCTGTGGCCATGCATTGTGGCTCTGGGCCCCGAGTCTACAAATGCAGACATTGGAAAGTCAGGGTGAAAACCTTGCCATTTATTCTCACTCCAGAGGTGACATTTTCAGTGATGCCCACGACTAACATTTTTTCTCCCCATCTGTTTTGTCACAGCCACTCCCAAGGGCCCCAGAAAGCCTGCAGGTGGAACAGGTGAGACCTTCTTGCATTGCATGTCATCTCAGCCCAGCACAGGGTTGCTTCCCATGGGGGTTTGAACTGTGTGAGCCCCCACAGGCTGCCTGGGTGTGGCTGGGTGCTGCTGTCTCAGCAGGTGCTTTGGGACCCCTTTACTTGCCCCTGGGAAAGCTGGTGCCAGTGTGTGCACATGCACTGCTCCTGTGTGGCCAGAGACATGCAATATTGATATTTCTGTCCATGCTGAAGGCAAGTGGCAGCAGAGTATTTACAGCCAAGGCTGAATTTCGCACACTTTGCAGTATCCTAATGGAAAAGACACAAATCACTGCTCAGCTACACAAGGGCTTTTGTTCCTGGCTTCATGGCACCTGCTGGATTTCCTTCCAGAAGGAAGCCCAGAGGATATTTTCTTTCCTTTTCTTAGTTTTTTTACTCCAAGATATCCCTGACCGCTATGGAAAGTCCCAGCCTGGTGACACTTCCCATCTATAGGAGAGTGTCTTTCCGAGTGTTTGTGTGCATCAGATGTGCTGGCTGGCCAGCTCCCAGCAGCACTACAGTTGAGGAAGCTCCCTTAAATTCACCCAGGTTTTGTTGCCAGCAGCTTCTCTGGCTCAGTTCTGGCCAAAGAGTGCTATTTAAATATAGTGCAGTCACAGGAGCCGAGGGTTGCTCAACCCCGCCAGAGGAGCCTGAAATAAACTGCAGCAGGGGAGCGCTCAGAAGTGAATCCGCTCACCCCTGTGTGAGGACCTTGGCACAAATTTAAGCAAATTCAACTGACTCCTTGGCCACCATGGTCTTTGCTAGGGAAAAGCCAAGTGCCAGAAGCACGCGCAGGGCTTCGGTGTTTGGATTGCAGCCCGAAGGAGAGGTTGTTCGATCCAGTGAACTCTCCCTGCGAAATGGACACATGCTGAGGCTTTGTCTCAGCCACTTTCTTCTTCCCCAGGGATCCTTTTTGGATGAATGATGGCAGTGAGGGGCTCCTGCAGCGGGTTCCCGTGCCCTGGCCTCTCTCTCATGTATGTCCTGTTCAGCTTGAGGTCGCTCATGGGTGACTGCTCAGGGAGCAGAGTGTGTCCAGCCACCGGCTTAGTTCCACAGCACCCTCTCATCTGCACCAGCTCTCAGGAGGTGCTGTAGGAGACCGGTGGGACTCCATGACATTATTTTGGTGTTGCTGGGGATAGGAGTGAGCAGCAGCCACACCTTGGATGGGGATAGTGAAACGGTGGCCAGGCTGGTCTGAAGAATTGCTATAGGTTACAATTAAGCAGCAGAGTGGCTGGATGCCCTTTCCAGCTCCAGTAGCCCCCGACAGTGGTGCAGCACTGTGTGCACAGCTCCTGCAGAGCTGCTGGGCAGGATCTGTGCAGACAGCCCTGTGCAGTCCACACAGACAACAGGGGTGTAACAATCCCTTCTCTCCTGCAGGCTTTGACTTGGCTGATTACTTTGACACACCTCTGGAGACTACTACCAAACCAGCAAAGCCGACTCCAAAGCTCTTCCCTGGGCCAGGGAAACCAGGTAATGTGGGGCTCCCTGTGGGCTCGAGCATCCCCAGGCCATGCATGGGCAGGGGTGCTCCCAGTGTCAAGGCAGCTGAAGCTGCAGAGAGACCAGAGCACTGAACTGACCCAGTACAGCCCCAGTCTCCCTGCAGGGAGGGGCTTTCCCTTGCCAGCACTCGCCTGAACCCACATTTTAGAGGGGAACATAAGTTTGTTCTTTTTTTCCTCCCCTCCCTTCAGACAACAGCTTTTGGGATGTCATCCGCACCACCACGACCAAGCAGCCAAAAACTACGAGAGCTCCTCCTAAGCATAACCCAGGTGAGCTTCAGCTCCACAGCCCCTCTGGCTTCACCCTGCTCTGCTGCAGACACAGGCAGAGGCTTCAGGATGTGCTGTGACAGTGGTACTGTCTTCATCCCAGTATTCCCAGCCTCTCTCTCTTTGCTCATATGAAAGCACCTCAAGAAAAAAATATTAAAAACCACAGAGCAGACAGGGCATCTCAGCATTACCTTGCACTTCCCTGGGGGTCTCAGTGGTTCCTGGACCATTTTCCATTCTGGTGCCTTTTTTGAAGGCTATGAGCTCACTGTCCTCCCCATCATGGCACAGCCATGCTGGGCTCCACCAGGACACCCACCCCACAAGCTCCAGGCATCCTGTCAGCAGGGAGTTTGCTGCCTGCTCAGACAGAGTTTTGGCAAAAGGTACTTCCAGGCTTAAAACAAAAACAAAAAACCAAAAAACATTTAGATCAAAATAAACTCAGGTGTGCACTGGTGGGAGGGATGAGAAGCTCAGTTGGCTCCCTGCTGTGGTTTTTGACACCATTTAGCAGAGGCAATAGCCGCTCCCAGAGCTGGGCTACTCGGGGTAACAACCGGGCATTCATGGAAGAAAATAACTCCTGGGAATCAAGTCCCAGGCTGTTCCAGCCAGCACATCAGCATGGTGCAGCCACCTCCTTCCCCGCTGCTGGCTGGGCCCTTGGAGTGCCCGTTTGGCTCTGATCATTCCTACTGGCTTTATTGATCCAATTGCCTGGTGCCCCAGCCGTGGCAAGACTGTTTCTGCCACGAGGATGCATAGCAGAACTGAGAGGCGCTTATGTCAGAGACTTCATCTCTTTCCAACAGTGCTTTTCCCTGGCAAAGCTGAACGTTTCCTTGATTGATTTCCTTGAAAAATTACAGAGCTGCTCAGCCTGTGGCCACACTGCTAACCCCCATCTTGTTTTCTAGAAAAGAATCCTATGGATTTTGACTTGGCTGATGCCCTTGATGAGAAGAATGATAGGAAAGATCCTGGGAGGCCAGATGTAAGGCCAGGTGAAGGTATGCTGACCTCTCCTGTCCATCCTGTTTGCCACCAGACCTGCTGTTCCCTGGGACCTGCAGGAGCGCCTCCTCAGCGCCTCGCTACCAGACACCATCCCCACGAAGGGATGGGATAAAGGGATACAGGCGCTGCCTGGTCTGAGGTCCTGCCCATAGTCAGCACCCACCTCCCTTGTCCTGCCTGTCCAGACTGGGGATATTTCCACAGGCAGCTCAGCCCTGGGGAGGGAAGGAGACCCTGCCTCAACAGCCCCTGGCGGAGAGAGTTTCTTCCAAATGACCTGCTGCCTGTCTGTCCGCAGGTTTTTTTTTTCCCCAGGGTCTCTTTTGACCCATTAAATTGCGGTGGTTGTGTTGAGTTCCCCCTGTCCCCATCCGTACCTGACAGCTCTTTAACCGAGGGCATGTGCTTCTGGGGTTCGCAGCCATTGCCAAGGTGTAAATCTAGAGCAGGCTGAAGTCCCGGCATAACATGTGCTATGGGCTGGGAGGGGTTTTTTCCATCTCTGAAATACTCCAGTGAATGAATCATTTGTCTATGAGGATTGTTCCCCTGAGCACTTGAGCTAGGAAACAGACTTTGCACGGCTGGTTTATTGATGTCAGGATGGCCGTATACCCTGCTCACACGCATAATTAACAGTCAGGTATTTTATTACATTGTATTAACTAGGTGACTTGTCTGCACTCTGGTATTCTGGGCTTGCTGAGGTTTCAGGCTCCTGCAGGAAAGGTTGAGGTGTCGAACCGCTGGAACGTGGCACTGGCTGCAAACCAGCACATACGTTCCCCCAGCACCACTGCTCCCTGGACTGCCTGGGACGTCTCCAGGCTCTGGCATAGTCAGGGCATTCATTCTTTTTACACTCATTACTAAGCCCATAAATCTGGTTTTTGTGGTAAGCTGATGAATAAGGCAGTCTCTTCCAGGCTGTTAAGGCAAAGGAAACCCTTCTCTAGGCTCAGCATCAGAGAAGGAGCCTTTTGCTGGCTCAGTGTTGGGTCTCTTCTCCCTTGCTGCACACCAGGGCTCCCTCTGGGACCAGAGCCGAGGTGTTCAACAGCACCACTCATACAGCTGCAGTACATTTCTCTGTACTTATCCTGCATGAGTTAAACATGCCCACTTTCACCTGTACCAAGACACGCTGGTACTCAGTTCTGTCCCTGGACTGCTCTGTCCCTCCAGGAAGGATAAGGGTCAGTTCCTGCCTGCAGGACCCCAGGCCTAGCTGGTGCTGCCATGGTCTCACCAGAGGAAGGGCAAGGGCACAGGCACACTGATCCCTGGCAGCACAGCCACTGCACACATGAACCACTTCTTCCTGCCTCTTCTACTGCCATCCAAGGCTGAGCACCAAAACATTTCACAAACTCTTAAATACAGCAGTCTTTTCAATAAAAAAAATAATAGTCACATTTAAACTCTGATTTAAGGGTGTTTCTTTTGAGCTAGACTTAAAGTCAGTTATTACCTCTTCTATGACCTTTAAATAATCAAGGGTTAAACATTTTCTTAACATCTGGTAATTGCGAGAGGAGCAGAACTGCTAATTCACCAGTCCTGTTTCCCAGTGAGGTCAAAGCAGCTCATGACCCTGACCTCTGGCACAGCCATGGCTCCCACAGGTGCCAACACCATTTGTTCCTGTTCTTTTAAAGGGATTTCAGATGATGACCTGGCCAGTATCGTGGATGGCGGCTACAGCCCAGACAAGAAGAAAGGTAAGTGTTGACCTGTGTACAGTTATTTGCTTTAGCAGTCACAGCTTGGGCAGTAATCACCAAACTGGTATTTTGGCAATAATCTGCCAGACTCCTGGGAAGGCCCCTGAACAGATCAGCACTCACCTCCATGGCAGGGGCAAAAAGGGTTTCAGCCATGGAGCAAGGGAAAAAGGTTTTTGGCCTCCATGGTCACACCTGGTGCCATCGGGTGGAGGTGCCTGGTTTTGATCCTGTGGAGGGTCTGCAGCTCCAGCTGCCACCAGGGCAGATGGGACCTGTATCTCCCCTATCACCTCAAGGGCAGGTGCCCACCCCTGTGCTGTGAGAGGGCACACGCCTTTGCTTGCCTTCCACCACACAACCACCACTGTCTGGAATGAGGGAGAAAACCAGCAACAATCGGATAAGCCTGTGCGCTCACAAGGATCCAGAGTATTAAATATTAAAAGCAGCTGCTTAAGGAGCTGAACACCACAAGCCCAATCAACATTTAATGAATCCCTGTGCCAAGGACAAGACGCATCAGAGGCATTAATACAACGCTGACCTGCTTCCATAAATTCAGAATGGAAGTGACTCGGCAAGGACCGCAGCTTCCAGTGGGAGCAGCTTCTCCTCCCAGCCCAGTTTCTCCAGGGAAGATGATGTCAAAATAGAGTTTAAGCCTAGTAAGGGTTCCCTGACATGAGGGAGCTCAGCCAGCCACCTCCCTGTGATGGCACCAGTGTGCTGTGTAGTGCTCTGACAGCACCAATGTGCTGTGTAGTGGCTCTGACAGCCTTTCAGGTGTTCTCCTTGCACTGAGAGCAGCAGAGGTATAAAGGGCAGGGATGAAGGCAAGTGTCATTCAGGCAGGGGTGTTTCCTGCAGAGACTCCCCCAGAGCTCCCCACAGTCAGACACAAAGGGAGAGGAACAGCTTCAGACCCCTCTTGAGAAGCACGAAGAGCTGCCCCAGGCAGCCTGGTGGAGGCGCGGGGCAGCAGAGATGCCGCACCCCACAGTGGCCTCTCACCCTCAGCCCAGGGGTGCCCTGGGGCTGCGCTGCCACCCCTCTCCTATGTGACCTCTTCCTCCCAGCATTGCAGTGAGGGGAGCACAGGGGTGCAGGGCTGCTGACAGGCTTGTGTCTCTGCAGGTGCTGAGGGCAACACTGACGACAGCTACAGCGGAGGTAGGTGCTGCTGTGGATGTGGGATCAGCAGTGGGATGGCAGGATGGCATAGGATGGGATGGGTGGTGCACGTGTCCCCACCACACAGCTCCCCCTCTCTCTGTGCCCCGCAGTGGCAGAGACAGGGACTATCGCCGGCATCGCCAGCGGCCTGGCCATGGCGCTCATCGGGGCCGTCTCCAGCTACATCTCCTACCAGCAGAAGAAGTTCTGCTTCAGCATCCAGCGTAAGTCCCTCCCCAAGCACCTTGGGGGTACAGAGCAAGCTTTCCCCCTGAACCCCACTACTATTTTCCTGGAGATGGGGTTTCACGCATCCAGTGCTTCCAGGCTGACAGAACAAAGCCCCAAGCACAGGCCATTGAACCCCCACCTCACAAGCAGAAACCCACCAGCAGTGACAAACCCAGTGCTGCCACCCCAGGGGCTGCACAGCACCCGTCACACCCCCCACAGACAGTCACAGTCCAAGTCACACAGCCCATCAACACCAAACACGGCAAATATGAATATAAAATCCCCACCCCAAAATAAACGAAAAAAAGAAACAAAATCTCAGAGGCAGTAAAACTCACCAGGCAGCAGGGAAGGAAGCAGGGGGAGCATCTGCATCTGTGGTAGCCCAGGAAGGAGTCCAGCCCCCCACACCCTCAGCAGGTGTGTGGGAATCGCTGCAGTTAAAGACAAATTAAGCAGTAAAAACTTCCCAGAAAATACCTTTTGCAGGAGATGCCCTCTTAAAGCTCTCAGGGCAAGTGCTACAGGAGTGTCCCAACAACCTCAGCACACACCTGGCCACAGTGGGCTGCTGCAGCTCCTTATAGGAGGGGGTTGCAAACAGCTGAAAAAAGCTCCTATCTAAATTAATCAATTGAAATCTCCTGTGAGTCTCCTTTGCTCTAGGGAAAGGGTGTTTGGGGTTGGAAATTTCTGCTGGAATTGTGCTATTTTCCCAGTTGTGCCTGAAACAAACAGCATTTTGGTAAATTAGATCAGCAGGAAAAGTCAAATGAATGTGATGGAATGAAACACCCTTGTATATTCCCCCCACTTAAATGATATTTTGGCAAGAATAAATAATAAAAAAAAAAGGAGTAAAGGCTTTGATGAGAGGGAAGCTGAGAGACACAAAGCCCCAGAAAGGCGGCAGGAAATTAGAGTTAATTATAAAGGAGGATTAATTTAAGCCATCAGACATGGCATGCTGGGCTAATGTCAGGCCTTAGACACATTGCAATGCATGACAGAAATCTAAGAGCCGTCAGCCACTGCAAAAGTGGAGTTTTATTGAAAAACATAAATTGCATTTGGTGTTATCCCAGCAAAACACATGTCTGAGTGGAGGCAGTGGTGGTGTGCAGTGACCACTCTCTTGACACATGGAGGACCAGGCTGGGCTGTTCCTCTGCGGGGCCGAGGCTGCAGCTCCGTTCCTCAGCCTTGAGTCGCTCCTGAGGAGCATTTGCTGATTCCTCTAAAGGACATTTTACAGTGCTCCCTAGGATACTTCATCCCACTTTCTTTTCTTGCACCTCACCTCTGTGTACCAGCCGTGCCCCGGTCTATGGCTCAGCCTCTTGGTGTCCCTGAGCCGCTGGCTGTGTTGGGGCAGGATGGGAGCTGCAGGCTGCAGTGTCCCTGTGGGCATGGGGATTTTATGGGGGTTTTTAAGCCAGTTGAAGAACTTTTTCTCACATGCCTTAGAGGCAACAGCTGCCCCATTGCTGCCCAAGGCTCACACTGCACTGCTTTGGCTTGGCCCTGGCACCATTCTGTGCTGCCCTCCTTCACTGGGAGAGACCAGCGAACCCCATCCAGACCTGGTGGTGAGGTGCAGTCAGCTCCTGCCACACCTCGTGCTGCATTTAGATGTGCAAACAAGTTTAGACGCCTAAAAAGCGTGTGCTGCGTGGTCTGATTGCCTCAGGATTCCTTCTGACACAGCACGGCCCCTTCCCCTTCTCTGGTCCCTCCCTAATGGATGCAACAGTTAGCACAGCACTCCCACCTTTGCCTCTCCCCATAGGGAGCTGCAGAGGGATCCTTCAGGGGGAGCTGCAGAGGATCCCTGAGGTCCATGACACACCCCAGAATGTCTTAATTCACCTGCAGCTCCGAGCTGGACCATAGCGAGCAGTGCCACCACCTCCCCCTTGCCCACCCTCCTGCAGCCACCCCCAGTACCCAGCAGTGCCCAGCCTTGCGCCTCAGCCCGAGCTCCACTTGTTGCAAACGTTGGGAACTTCTTTGCATTTAAATAAGGGACTTACTCGGGATTTGACACCCCACTGGGATCCTGCTTCATCACCACAGCCCTGCTCTGAACTGCTGCTGGAAGCTCTGCATAACTTAGGTTTTAATGAGGCTGTGGCACATCTCTGCGCTGAGGCACAGCCCCTGCTGCACAGCAGTCCCAGCCGGGAAACCTTCCTCCTCCTCCTCCTCCCCGCTCTCCTCTGAGCTGAGCGCCTTAGCACAGGAATTAGCTGTGCTGCCTCGCGTGATAAAGATGAAGCAAGAGCCTCAGACAAAAGAGCCGCTGCTGGGAGCTCTGTCTGCCAGGAGAGTCTGTGGGCACTTTGAAACCCAGCGACTCTCTCAGCACTGGCTGTGGGTCACTGAGGCTGCTGTCACTGCAGAGGAGATCGCAAAACGGCATCTTGGCTTTTGCAGCACGCAGGCCCATCACCAGAGTTTTTAAGGTATCAAAGCAAATCATTTTTACTTTGTACCTTTCCCGTCTCACTCTCTTTATTGTACTTCTCAGAGGGACTTAACGCGGAGTATGTGAAAGGAGAAAACATGGAAGCTGTTGTAAGCGAGGAGCCCCAAGGTGAGAGCCTTGCAACCCTTACCCCTGCCTGCATCCAGCCACAAAAGCAGCTTTACCCAGGGACTTCCTTCAAGTCCCCGGTGCTGCCCAGAGCTGCTGTGTCCCTTTGATGAAGGAACCGCTTAGGTGATGCTGCAGCTTTTTGTGAAACACCCACCGCAGTGCTTTTGCCCCTTTATTGCACACAAAGGAAAGCCATGGCAAGAGCCCAAGGAGCTCATGCTGCAAACGATGGCAGTTAATATTTAGCTTTCATGTATCCAGCCATCGAGTGTCTTGCACAAGAGAAGCGTGATCCTTCTTTCAGTGACAGACAATCAAGGCTGCTGCAAAGGCTTTTCCAATGTCACATACAATCAGCAAGTGCTGGGCGCCCGTTGCTTGCGCCCTGGTTCCATCATGTGCTATTGTACTCATGTTTTTTTCTTTCTCCCTAGTTAAATATTCAGTCCTGGAAACGCAGTCAGCAGAACCACCAAAACAAGACAGTGCGAAGATATAAAGCATGAGAACTAGAACCAGAACTAGAAAATAATCAGTCAGCAGCAGTGGAGATCTTACATGCTTGTAATTTAGCTTTTTATTTAATTTGACTCCAAAGCTATTTAATGTGTACTTAGGCTTGAACTGGCTTCTTCTTGCTCTAGGCTTTAGGCTTAGACTGGTCGCATGTGTTTATTTTTTGTAAAGAGGTTTATGTTTACATTGAAGTAATATTGTAGGATTGGTGTGCAGCTGTACAGAAACCCACAGAAGGTGCTTCAGCTGTGGTCAGTTTTCAAGAGCTTACAGGTATGAGGACATTGAAGTGCCTGTAAATAGCAATCCAAAGCCAAACCATGCAAAGGCCTCTGCAAAGCACCTCCAGCCAACTTCTGCCATCAGCTCTGGGCACGTCACTTCCAACGGCACGGGGTTGAAAGCTGCACATTTCCTGAGGGTGGATTGCAGTCCTTAGTGTAGCTACACCTTAAAATGAAGTGCCTATGGTAGGTTCTTGTGTGGGGCCTCGGGCTGAGCTGGGTCACTCCCCGCTCCAAAGCCAGTTGAGGATGCTTCACCACCACCACCATGCAGTGCTGGGCTTCTAAACCAAATCAAAGGACCTGATTTTCATGCCAAGTCATAAAGACAGGTAAAAGCAGTGTGTGCAGTGTTCACTTTTAGCAAATACCATTTGAATGCTCTGCTGTGCTAGAGATCAGAATGAAACAGAAGTGATACAGTTTGTCTTTGTGACATGAGATGCTGTCACCACAACGAAAGCTGTGTGTGTTTGGATGCTTTCAAGGACAGGTTCAGATCTCAGTCACACTAGAACAAATGACAGATTTAACTTAAAAGAAAATAAACAAAGCAGGTATCTGTTAAAACCTGTAACGCTCAGTACCAGAACAGAAGTCAAGCTTAACAAGATGCAGTCCCCCCCTTCTCCTTTTATGAGCAACTATTGAGAGTGCTCCCAGGCACCCAGAGGCATAAAAAGGATTTAAGCTTTACCCTTTGTGTCACTGACTAACCTTTAAAAAAGGCAGAAGCTCCTGAGAGACGAGTCCTCCATCACTGTCCTCCCTGTCTGGGAAGCACCGGGCTGTGCTCAGCAGGACACTGGGCTGCCCCAGTGCACACACAGCCCTCTGCAGCACTGCCAGACTGCTGCCTGGACCCAACCTTCACCAGCTTGCAAGAACTTCTGTTCAGATTTCTAATCCCTCCCCAAACCTTTTTTATTGTTGCTAAAATGTGGATACTGCTACTTTTCAATACATTTGTCCAAATCAATGATTACTTAAAAAGCAAGCTCTTAAGTGAAGGAGTTTTCACTTTACGTGGAATAAGAGGTACTCACTATTTATATGTAAACCTAAAATGTGATCATTTTGTGTTGGTTTGCAAATCCCGTATTTTGTGAATATGTATTAAAAAAAAACACCTTTCAGTTTGATGTACAAATTCACAGCTTTCAGGTAGACATGACTTCCAGAAGGCCTTGTCAGGAGGTGCATCAGCCCAGGAGCATCACTGCCTAACAGCTCCATTTGGAAGGAAATTGCCTAGTAACTTGGTTAAGTATTTTGCAATAGCTGCACAATTCTTTATGCTCTTTTTAACACGTGCATTTTTAAAGCCTTACACTAGCACTAGCAGAACAGCTACAGTGGTTTATAAGGTACCTCATGACTATGCAGAACACTTAGGCTACAACAACACTACTCTGAGCTACTGCTGCTTTGTTTTATGAATGCGTTTGGAATACGAAAGAAAAATATTTACTTACTGGCTGCTCAGATAATGGAAGCAGAGGAAACAGGGATAGGATGCCCTCTGTGTCTGCTTCCTCCCAGAGACAGGTTTTCATGGAGGAAGCACGGTCTGCAGGATTCGGATCATCACGTGCAGGTGCTCAGATGCTGGCAGAGCCGTGCAGCTGAGTTTGTGAATCTCCAGTCCCAAGCATCAGCGCCTGTTTTTTTGTTCTTACCCAAACACATCTGAAAGCTGTAGCATGAAATGTGTTTTCTGGAAGTTATTGCAGATGAAGTGCTACAGCATGGCATGGATGATCACTAGAAGCCGCTTTCCCAGCTCAGATCCAGTGACTGCTATTCCCATTCTCCCTTTGCCAGACTCTGTGTTCCTGCAGATCATGGGTTTTGCTCTGTTCTCCTTGTCTGACCAGAGCAGAGTGCAATGGAGAGTCCAGCGTGGCTTACAGAACACAGCCCCTACTGCTCCTTTGGGAAACTCTTACATTAGGACATAGAGGAAACATGAGTCTAATTCAAAATACTGCAGTTCTGTAGTTTCAGAAAAATGAAAAAGGCAGCGAGGTGTTTCACTGAAAAACCCAGCCCAGTTTTTGGGACTCAGAAGTTGCTCCTTTGCCCAGGGCTTTTTTCTGACTTACGTGAATACTTACACCATAGTGTAATGTCTATGTGTAGTGGAAATCCATAAATGCAGAGTGAAAGAGAACACTTCCAAAATGTACAGTGACAGGATTCAAGATATCTTTCTCTAAGATTTCTAATAGGAAAATATTGGCAAATCCTGTAGTAAAGAAATTAAACTTGGTCTTATCTTCAAAACTAGACAAAAGTCAAAGTCTTAGCCTTAAATGTCAGCAAAGGCTCAAATTGTTTTTTATTGCTATCTGTTCCCTTCTCCATCTGAACTGCCAGACCAGTCTCTGAGAAACAGGGAGTTTGAACATCATCTGTATTTTAGGCATTAGAGCAACTCAGAGGCTTCCTGTGTATTTTCCTAGTAGTGATCTCAGCTCTGGAACAGCTGACCCAGCACTGACCTCTAGTTTAATTAATTTTTATTCTCTTTAAATCTGGATATGAAATTTTTAAAAATCCTGCATTTAAGTTCTGTATATATGGTATGAACTTTATAAAAAGCGACAAATCACTGGAAAACTGGGATCTTTATTTCCTTAGTCTAAAACCTGTGTATACAGATGTCCTGAGAGTTTCTGTACTACCTGTGCTTTTTTTATGACCTCTCTTCAGCTTAACGAAAGCCATTTTTAAATGGCAATAAAATGATTCAGAAAAGGTTTGTCAATGACAGAGAAAAGAGAGAACTGAAAGAATTCAGCTGGCTCTTTTTCTGTTGTTTATTCTCTCAATTACTTGCATTTTCCTTTGGCAGTACTGTAGTACTTTCTTTGTTTTAGATTCCTCAGTTGAGAATTCTGTGACATGAATTTCAGATTTTTGGCACTATAAACTCAGTCATTTTCATGCAGCCCCACTAACTAACCCTTACAAGTGCTCTACTGACATCCTTAACTACTCATTTGTTGTGATAAAAGTGGAATTAGTCCATAATACCATTTCAGATTCTGAAAAAATAAGATGAGTCGACAGGCTGAGGCTTTAAAAATTGCTTCTGCAACAGATGAGGTTCAGGAACAAAGGAAGTTCAGAAACAATGGGATTGTGAAATTAGAGAATCCTTTCTTTTGAGTGAAGGTCTTATTTAAAGGAAGGCAGACTGCTGCTGCAGAAGTGACCTGTACCAAATGGAGGTCGAATGTTACAGTCTAGGAAAAAATGATTCCTTTTGTTAATGTGCATGTAAGGAACATGGAGGGAAAAATCAGAATTTGACTACCTTTGGAAAACACCAAATAAACCAAGTTGACTAGTAAGACATTGTAGGCTTGATTTTTTTCTGGGATTTTTTTCATGTTGGAAGTTAACTGCAAGTGGTGGCTGTATCCTCATGGTACATCACCTCTTGTGTGACTACACCAAAGACTTTACTTACAAAACCAAACTTAACTGGACCTTGTAAGAAAACCATTAAGTAAGTACCATTATGAAAACTTCAGTTTAATGGTAAAAATGAAGTGCTTGCACACGTATGCTCTCCTTAAGGTCACCCAGCAGCTCAACGCGAGACAGTGCCCTGTGCCCCTGGCTGCACTCGGCATGGCTGGGTTTTGGTCCTTTTTGGCTGGTTTTTGGTCCTCTTTGCTGTCCTAGGTTTCCTGCAGTTTTCTTTGGATTTTCACACCCAGTAGATGACTCCCATGCAGTGCAAACTAAGCTTTTGACCTTTGTATAATGATGAAATGCTCAGTCTCACAGTCAAAAAGCATGGTTTCTATTTCAAATGAATTACTTCTGACTCATGTTTCTTGTAGAAATAGAACTCTTTCTTCCCAACTGCACAAGATCTGGCAAGTAAAAGCTCTCTATGATAACCCACTTACTTCAGCAGATGTGATCTCTCAGCAAATGGACGTTCCTTTTCTTGTCTTCTACCATAAATGCTTCACTAGGGGAATAATCTCAGTCTGCTGTGGGGCTTAATGCACATGAATGACAGTTGTTGATTTCTTATTTCTAGCTTATAGAAAACCAGCTGTTTTTGGTGTTACTACAATACAGCATATGAATTAGCACAGCTTTGTTTGGAAAATGAAAGCAATGAAACACTTCTTGTTTAAAGCTTTAACTCGAGAAGGCTGCCTCTGCAGGGAACAGAACCAGGCAGATAGGAGTGTTTACCAGCTTTAAAAGCCTACTTCCATTGTAATGAAAAAACAAAACAATTACTTTTATCTACAAAGGAGAAGGAAATGTAAATTCAGCTCTGAAACTACTATAATGGCAAAGTGTCTGATGCTGATGATTCACTTGACTTCTCTACTAGGAAATAATGTGTCAGCTGGTTACCAAGGCTTCCTCCCATTCTGGGGCGCTGGATTCAGGTTCCCCCTCTCCCATGTCACTGACAATAGGAAAACCCTACAGGCCAAACACAACTGCTTGCTGTCTTTGCACATTCCTTTTATACCCAGCCGAGACAAAACCAAAAACCAAAGCAGAAGTTCCACCTTTTGAACCAGAAGTTAACAGTTCTGTCCAGGCTGTATCAGAAAGGGAACAGGGTTCTGCTCTTTCCTTGACTAGTTCAGTACTGCCTTATTGAACAATAAAAAAGTAATGACAGAATTAGTTGTTAAATCAATAGGAAAGAATCTGATTATCAGGAAGCAGACTGAGTACAGTGACAGTCACCTCTTCAGTGTAAAGCTATGCTTTAACTAGCACATACGAGCTATAGAATACCTTTGAATATGTCCATGCTAAGTACATACAAAGCCATCCATTGTGCTGACACAGAGAACAGCAGGACCCTTCCCCAGTGCTCTCCCTGCAGATCAGAGACTCACTGAGCTGTGTTGAAACTGGTGGATACACAGCCAGTCAGCTGAAATAACTGGTGTTCTTCTATGCAAAACCAAATTCTGAGTTTAGCTCTAGGAATCCAAGCTTTAAAAATGTCCAAGTTAATCCAGTCATCACTTTTGCAATAATTATAGAGAAAATGTTGTGATTATTAGCACCAATAAAGAGAAAAACTTCAAAAGATTTTCTTTAGCACTGCATTTTAGAGATAATGTGCTTTACTTTAATATACAGTTAAAATGTCAAGGAAATCCAAAGTATGGAATAGTTTAATTCAATACCAGCTCAACATATTTTGGCAATGTAAAATTCACTGCTGGCACACTGTTCAACAGAACCATTTTTACAGGAAAACATCTTCCATGTATTTATAAAAAGCCTGAGGTTCAAGAGACGCAACATTGCAAGCCTTCCTAAACTCCGTACTTGTGGGAGAATATCTATTATAAAAAGCATTCACTACAGTAAAAAGGACATGTCGAAATACCCTGCACTGCACAGTAGACATGTAAGACTGGATACAGCACTTCAGCCCTTCCAGCTGAAGTTGGGAAAGTGCTCAGCAGCTCACCTTGCTCATTAACTATGTGCTCTGTGGAGTTAATGCAGAGAACGAGGCAGGAAAGCGCCGTCAGGTTTTAGGAACAAACGTGCAGTAACAAATGAATCCTCAGAGTCAGGAAAACCCACAATCAGCAGACAGAATCAACTGGCTCTTAAGAATGGGGCTTAATTCCCACCAACAGAACTCAGAGCAATACAAGCACGAGTCAAAAAGCAGAGCTGCAATATTTTAAGTGTCCTAAGGAGAAGAACCAGATTTTCATGAAACACAGCAAGGAAAACAATCTATGGAAAATTTGCAGCATGCACTGTTTCTGGGCCTTCCAAGAAGGCCACTGAATAATCTTCTAAAAGGTGGAATGTTACAATAATCAAATCTCTCTGATATGAATATTTTTGGGGGAGATGAAAGAAAGTTGGGAATGTGTATTTTACATGAAAACAGTTAAATTATTCATTTATGGAAAAAATGCTAGTAGGAACTTAAAAACAAGAAGCCAAGAGGCTTTATTTCAAGAAAACCAATTATTATCATATTATTCAAAAACTTTGTCAAACAAAGTCATTCCAAGTTAAGGTCCTCAAAAGATTTTGGACAGGCAGGATCCATTTTCTGAACATAGAGCTTAAACCCACGAGAGGATGCATATGTTTAACATCACATACACATGGGTATAAATGCACACAGCTTTGCATTTTGTGTGTATGCTTTGAAACAAAACACACTTAACAATGTGGAGCTATACAGACTATACAATTTACACAGCTGGGTGTCGTTCCAACCCCAAATATTACCATTTGCTAGAAAACAAACTTTTACTTTGTACAAGACCTTGACATGAGTAACTTTACCTCTCGCTCAGGAGGCTGAAACTGAACCATAAGCTAAACAGTCAAAAGACTTTATTTCAACTTGTACAAAAGGCATTAAAAAAACCTAAAATACATGCTTTACCAAATATATTACATCATACAAGTCAGTGTGGTGTACTCGATAAATCCAGCTTAACTTCATCCACTTTTAATGGCATCTTTAGTCAAAACGTAAAACTGACTACACTGGAAAACATTTATTTTAAAATCCATTTCCAAGTGCATTACCTAAAAAAAATAAATTGCTCTAGGAAAAAAAAAATATATATATTACTGAGTGAAGTAAGGAGCTCTCATTCAGAAAAACGTTCTGTGTAAGCATCATGTGGCATTTCATCTGATTCTCTCAACCAGGCATGGTACCCTAGGCAATGTGAGAGGCATTTTTCTGTCTGTTTGGCAGATGGATTCCTTTTTAGGATGGCTAAATTGTTAGTTGCTCAAAACAAAGTTTAATTCCACAATTGGTGATTTAGCTAGAATGTCAAAACACATGTGGGAACTGCCAACAAGAAAATACATCACATCTACTGAAGCTCTTTTTGGCCTCATCGTGATAATATCAGACACCGAATAAGGCATGTAGATCATAGCAATTACAAATCACTCACAATCCTTTTGTGATGGGAAAAGCATTTCACCCTCCTCTCGGTATTACCTGACAGTGATTTTTTCACATGGCTTTTGTTACACATCACACAGAGGTGTGCACTGGTGTGGCAGAGTGGGAAGGAGATGAACCTCTGTCAGAGGAGGAAGAAATGGAACGTGTAGCAGCTTCCCGCTGCAAATCTTCAACCTTCTTCTGGAGCTCTGTCCGGATGGCCAGGAGCTCTTTAAGATTTTGGTGGATTGGAACCTGCCAGATAAAAAAATAAAAGGCTTATTTTGACTCTCATACTGTGTTATCTTCCTTCTCCAGCAATGCTTCTGCTGTTGCCTTCAGTTAACACAAGGAATCCAACATCTGTGACTTTCAGTATATCAATATTTAAGGGAAGTGCTCCTTTCGTCATTTGAAATGAAACATTTTAGGAAACTGTCCCTTTCTAACAACACAGTTGACAGGAAAACTATTCAAAAGAGTGTCTGCAAATGGTTTTGATGGGATACCAAACATATTCCAATAAATGTACCTGTATCCCTTACCAATACCACTGGTCAGCTGAACTTAAAATGCCTTGCCTGGGAACACTCTTTCCCCTGCCTGTTGGGACAGGACTTATCATATAAAGAGAGTAGAGTTCACAAAGCTGTCTCCATATGGAGCATCTTATGACTCTTCTAACCAGGCAACTTTCCAAGAGCCTGACCCCTTTCAGTGAGAAAAGTGAGGCAGCCAAGTGAATGGTGCTTGTGGTGGACCTCCCAGAGTCACACTCAATAAACCTTTCATAGAACTGAGTTGTACAGGTTTCTGCTTCTGACAATACCCAACAAACACCAGAGATGCAGCACTTCCACCAGAGTTCTCAGCATTTTTCACGTTCATCTGAAACATTCAACTATATCATGGCCAAAGGAAGATTCAAGCCACGCTGGGTTTTGCAGCTGGATTTTTTATCTCAGACAAGCAAAGAGAGACCTCCCCCTCTTCCAAATTCCATAAAAAGGCCAAAAAAGTTTGACTGTAAATTGCTTTTAATTTATTTTATCCTGTATAAACTCTAATTGTTTATAGCTTTTGGAAAGAGCAGGATGGGAAAATAATTTAATGGGGCTGATGCAACCATCAGGGGGAAATGCAGCACTAGGACTGCTAGATGTTTTGAGTATTTATACCCTGGGCTTCTGGAATGCCAGGCTCCAGGGAACTGCATTCACCCACTATTGCCTCCTACTGCTCAGCAGTGATTACAGGGCTGGGATGAACACCTGAGCATGTCATTTTGACACGGTGCTCTGTGAAGGACATAGCAAACATCAAAGAGGGTTTTTCTTCTTACCATCAACACACAGCTCAGTCACAATTTACGTTTTTGTGAATTCCAGCTTTTTAAAGGAAGTACATAAAAACCCATGCATTGGATTTTGGTATATTCAAAACCTAACACTTGTGTTTCTGGCACAGAAAAATACCATTTAATTCCTAACTTTAGTTCTAACTTAAAACAATGAAATAGCGCCAGTGGTCTTTTTAGGTCAACAATTTTTTTTTGCCATATACTTTTTTCTTGTTTGTGGCTTAGCCCAGGAACAGAAACTTCAGTGTATTCAAAAAGTGCTGCTCCCAGTACCCTGGGAGTCATCAATTCCTCCAGCATGTCATCTCCAGCAATTTTAAAAGCATAGCTTTTTGAGTCTTCAGCAGAACAATCGCTGCACACCACCAAGCTCCCAGTGACCCTGGAGCCCTGCGTTCGCTGTGCAATGAATTCCCGCTCTTGCAATTTTATCCTGCATCCACCGTACAAACTCCTCAGGGAGTGAGGCCACAAATCTACGGACGAGCCTCCTTCACGAATCAAACACAAAGCACACCCTCCAGAAAGCCAATCTCATTTTTGTGAGGCTGTCTACAGAAACTGTACACACCTAGAAACATGGCAAAACTGAGCCTGGTGATGAAGTTTGTCCAAGAAGCTCTAACGCACACTATGGAAAATTCAAGTTTCAGTGAATATTGAGACCTTCTGGAATTAGCAACCCCTGTATTTCTTTATTTCCCCTCAATAAAAGATCCCTTTCTCAGACTCCCACTTTAGATTTCTTTATGAAGACGTTTCCCCGGAACACTCAGGTCCCTAACAGCGTGATTTACCGCTGCTATCATCAGTCACGCAAGCCCTGGCTCACGGCAGATCTGTACACCTGATTTCTACGCAGCTCAATCACGACTCAGCAAACCCGGCCAATTTCTCCCAGCCAGCTTTCACACGGGCATTAGCTGCTGTGTTCCACTGCACAGGGCTCCAACACTCACACACAGCAGTTCCATACAACCGGCTTTCGGGGAACCGACTCCAAATCCTTTCAGGATACACTACACAAAAGCCGCTGCAGAATCTGGCACGCTCTGTGAAGTGCTTCGAGGAGGAAAGCCTGGCTGCACATCTCAATCCTTCTTCTGCATGCCCAGATCCCAATTCAGCAGACACACGCTCCAACTTTGACGCAAGTGCTGTTGTCCCCATAGGTCCATCTTGAACAGCAGAACTGCCTTTAAATAAATTAGCTAAATAACAATAATGACACTTAAAAAGTCTGTGTCTAGTCAAGTCACACACATGACTCTTCAACATTAAGATTGTAAAATTATGCTCTCAAAAAATTAGGAGGTGTCAGGAAGATTACTTCTCTAAGCTCAATTCAACCTTACCATACATTGTATAAAATCATTGGTTAAATAAACATTAAAATACCACCTTACCCCTTGTATTCCTCATTTACTCAGTGCACAGTTTGATGCTACTTCATTAATGAGCAGTTGTTCAATATTTAGTTTTCGTTGCAGTGTCTGACCCCATCTTTTATTTATTCTTCTGAACTTAAAATGCTTAAGTTTTCTTTTCGGTACTTTCATCTCCTGACAAGAAACAAATTTATTTCTGCAGCACCCTAATGAGGTATGTTAGTACTAACACTCCACTTTCACAGACAAGGACCTGTAGCCCGCACCTCCTAATATTGTGCACCTTGGATCTCCAACTGGTTTAACAGAGAACTTGGGAATTCTGCAGTTGGGGCAACTGGGTATCAAGCAGGACACCCAGTAAATAAGGAGCACACACAGAGTGACGACTCTGCTCCAGGTGAACTCCCTTACAACAGAGGAATCCTGTGGCAAAGACAGGGAGAAATTTCATTTCTCTAGAACAGCATCATGCTCCCTCTCCCATGGGACAGCTCTTCCTTTGTAGGCACGTCCTCTCCAGCCTACTTTCCCAGATTGTATTCCATGGACTGAGAAGAAAGCAAACACCTCTAGCACTTGCAGTATTATTCAGTCCCAGTTCCTATTCCCACTTAGTCACAACTCTCTCAGAGATTCTCTATAAAATCCATCTCTCAGTCCTTTTATTTATTCTCAGTCCTTGAGAATTCACTGAGATTGCTGCAGCCTCAGACCTCTAAATTGGATGAATTTCTTCCAGGATATGAGCAGGCATGTTTCTGAAACATAATCTCTCTTACTAAAATCCCATGTTTGCCCTAGAGATGGAATATTTACAGAAAAACAGCCCCTTCCCCCAACAGAAGAAGTTCACAATACCATATTTTCATATGGGAAAACATTTTTCTTAGTCATATTCACACAAGCAACTGAGCCTTCTTGGATGAAGTTTTAGAAAACAATTTAGTCAGACACACACACTTGGTGACTCAATACAAATCATCAGAACCCCATAAAAATGTAAGCAAGGCAGAGTAAGGTCTCATAATCAGGAAAAAAAGGGGTCACCTTTAAAATATTGGCCATGTTTCAATAAGGGCATGTTAGATGTAAACACTGCAAGACAATTCTACATAAATACCATCATGCCATTTCATAAAGTAGTGTAAACATGAAGGGTTTTCTGATGTGAAGTCTTTCCCAAGGAAGATTCTTTTTGGTTACCATTAACACAGCATCATGCAGATGCACACTGATATAAAACAATTCCAGAAATAGGTTTCACACACTCAGTCTAGAGAAATCTTGAGCATTTTCAAGCAGCAGACAATAACCGATTTTTTAGTAATAGAGGTTCATGTTAAAATTACATACTCATGGGGTAAGGTATAGGCAGCTGGAGTATTACAGAAGTTCTCACAAAAAGACCTAAAAAGCATCCTAACATGAGGAGCTGTGTTTTTTCCCAGTTGTCTTCAATGCTGCTACTGTAATTCCTCCTTAAAAAAAACAAAAACAAAAAACCAAACTCGAAAAAATTAAAAAGTGAAAAAATTAAAAGACAGAGTGAAAAAGGGGGGAAATGCCCAAAACAAAACCTCAACCTCAAGCTGTGTGTTTTGTTTTGTTTTTTTTAATTAAACTGTTAAGAGAACCAAACATAACTAAAATTATGCAGCTTTCTGGAAGCCTCCTTCCATCTTGGAAGGAAGAAGGAAAGTAAAACAATGAAGTATCATCAAATGAATTCTGTCACAAATGCCACTAAAATAGAAGTAAAAAAGAAATTTAGTTCATGTCCAGATTTCCTAAAGATAATTTTTCCTAGGCAGACCTGTTGCTGCCAGTGTATCCTCATAGAATCCTGTACAAATTCTTACAGATAACTATCTCCATTTTTGTCACCTCATACCATTCTGTATCAGCATGTGATTCCTCTCTCAAAAAACCTTTCTTCAGAAGGAAATGGATCCAACAACCTTCACAATAACACCTGTAATGGCTTGCTGAGAACAAAACTCTCCTTTACTTTGCCACAGTTTAGAATAAAAGGAAGTGGAAGAGTGACAGATTCTGTAAGGACCAAGAAGTTTGGAGAAGATCGTTTATTAGATCTTGTTACCACCTTAACCCCAGAAGTGTGCACTTGCACAGCACAAGTAGTGACTCCAAGGCAAGCTTTTATTACAGTCTTGTTAAGAAATCAGGTAATTGATTTGCCTGACATGAATTTGTTGGGAGGCTGACAGCAGCTGTACTGTTTCCTGCTCTCTCATCCTGCCTCTCAAATTAGGAGTGGAAGCTCAAAAAGTGACTCTGGACCCATCACCCTGCCGCACTCAAGTTATTTGTGCTGAACCACTCCACAGATTTTCATCAGAACGTGCATCCCTTCCTTTGTCACACCAGCATCCCCACAGCGATGCTGCCAGGCAACAAACACCTGGCTGCGACAGCCTGGTCCAGCCTTTCTGTCCATAACCCAGGGAAAAGCACAGACCTGCTCCTGCTGCACGAGAGGAGCCTACGCAGATGCTGCAAAATTGAGGGAGCCAAGTAACGTGCTTCACTCCGAAAGAACTGATTGCAGGTTCCTGCAAATTAGCCAGTTAAAATGGATGGGGGTTTATTTTCATGATTAGCTACCTTTGCTGCTTCTTTCATTCCAGATACTTTTCCTACACTTTAAAGGTAAGGTATCTACTGCCTATAATGAGCTGAAAAATATTCAAAACACTGCTAAAAACATTCTTTATTGCTTAAACTAGCATTGATATGAAACTATTTTTTAAACTGAATTACCCACATACATCAAAAGCAGAACTTGGTGTAGTGTAACACTCAGCACACATCACTTCACAGTTATAATAAATTACTCCTGCTGGGAAAATATAAAGTTGGGGTTTTTTTAATTATACCCACACAGAAACTATAATTATGCTATACACCATACATACTACTTCCCATATAATAACGATCTAGACATAAGACAGCTTCATTTCCACAAAAACTCAAACCTCCCTCTTCACAGAATTACTACAGTTCACTTTCAGTATTGATTTTCAGGCTTTCATTCCCAAGGAATCCTTCAGGATCCTGAAGTGCTTTTGGAAAGCAAAATTTGTCAACACAAGGATATGTGTAAGAGAAATTATAATTGCTACTCACTTATAGTACCGCCAAGTCTTAATTGGATGGATATCTACTGTGTATTACTGTACTAGCTCAAGGACAGTCATTCAAACAAAAATTGTTCAACACTGAATGCATTTTGTCTTCTTCAGCGAGCACACTTTATCTATTTTAGCAACACAGAAGAAAGGCTGCAGAGGAAAACGGTTATTTTAAATTCATTGCTTGACTTAAGACTGTCAGTTTTCCCAAAACCTACTCTGTGCATTGGAAAGACAACGATATCTTTCACTTGAGCTTTTTTGCTCATCTTCATGAAGAGCTGGAACTCTGACAGTCTTGCTTTTAAAGCCTAGTTAACTGGACACTCATAGCTAAAGGCAACCTCAAATCATGAAGACACCAGTTTTCAATAGTAATCAATACTTCCACACTTATTGTAGAGGTGTGCTCCTGAGAAACCAAGCAAAACACCCTGGCCTTCTGGAAAAGCAAGGACTAGCAAACAGAAATTTTTCTGAATCCTACCAGGTGGGAATTGAAACAGATTTTTTGCAAGCAACTGCTAGATTCAAACCAGACCTGGGAAACTGTACATGCTATCAGCTGATGCCTTTGCTTGTTAAAACCTACAGCCCACTTAGATTTAGATATCTGATAGATGAGAGCAATTTTTTGAATGCTTACCCTTCAAAATATGCTAGGAACTCCCAAAAACTACGATTATTTGCACAGTACTAGTTTCTCTCATTCTGTGCATATTCTGATGCTGTACTTGTTACAGGATACCAAGTTTTTTTTCTTAAATCAGATTCTTTCAGCACCCAAGAGAAGCCGTTAGTCTCTATTTATTCCACATCAATTGAATGCTGAGAGGTTTATCTGTAGATGACAGTTACCTGCAGTAAATCAGAATCTGGAAATCTTAAGACACCCAGTTAGAGAGAAACTACCACACAGTGTACAAAACTTGCCCCATCTCACAAGAAACTCTTTGGTAACTTCAGGAATGAAATCTCCTTTGCCAGGGCAACACTCAGTTATCTAATCTACAAGGTGGCCCCTCCTGACACCTCCTGCCTCATTCTTTTATGCAAAAAGATGGAGTCAAGACAAGCAATGCCAAGCAATTCCAGAGCCATAAAATGGCTTGGTCGTGCCACAAAAAGGTGTTAAAATCATATGTATGAACTTTTAAAAATATCACAACCAATGCCGACATTCTCAGAGAGGAACACGCCAAGCAATGTAACTGAAGGCAGCGATAAAGCATATCAACACTTCACATGTCATGCAGTAAGCTCTATGCAGTAAGTTCTGTGTTATCCTGTTATATGTAGGATAAAGTATCTCAGTAATTATGTTTTCCAGTTTATTCTCAGCAATTTTCCCAGTGACACTTAGCATCTTATTTGTTTTTTTACTATACAATATGATGTATTTATTGACACTGAAGTTCAGCTGACATCTGATCGCTCAACTGTTCAACACATCAAACCCTTTTGCAATTCCATACATATAATAAAAGCAGCAATTGTAAGCTATTTATATGCTTTACAGTCATTTCTGTATATACTGAATAAATAGTTTTACTTTTTCCTACCTTTTCCTTTCATAACTGAGCTGCTAACCTACCAATAGATTTTCCCTGGCTTTTCACAGAAGCTCCAGCACTGCCTTTAGCAGATAATCCCATTCCAGTAGCTGAACTGAATTTCTAGATTATGGATGGTGCCAGCCTTTTACTCTGGATGACAGTCCATACACAAAGAAAAGAATGAATTTGAAAAAATTATAGAGATTCCCATGGTATTACCACTAACACTGTGGCCAAATTTACAGAACAGAGCTTGAAGGAAAATTAGCAGGCATAGAAGAGTAAAAAATCCACATAAAAAGAAAACAAAACTAAGCCCTGACTCCCTGACCTCCAAGGGTTAACATGCCATTTCGCAGAAGGCATAAAAACAACTAAATACATCCTAATGGACCATACAAAATCTGGTGACTAAAATACATTCTTTTCCTTGCCTCTCACATAGCAAGACACAGCTTGAATTGAAGGGACCAGAACTTTTACTCATGCTCTGCATATGTGAATGATAAGTGTATATTAGTTCAAAAATACTGCCCCTACAGAAGTCACACTCAGGAACATCATTGTTGTGCTCTCCCCACCTTCCAGAGTTGCTCAAGCAGATACCTAATGGTATCTGGCAGCCAGAACTCCTCAAACCAGTGTCAAAAAGAGGTCAGAACAACGGCACAGAAAATGAAAGGGAAATATGTATCAACTGAAAAAAATTCAAAAACATCATATTATCATATGTATTCCAGACTAGTAAGATCATCTGTAAGCCCAGCAGTAGGTACCCAGAGAGCCCAACCTTTGTATGAGAGAATGGAAGAACTTATCTTCCAGATGTCATATACAAATCCACATTTCTCCAACTCCAGGAAGGACAAATCTGAAAAAACACTCTTCTCAGTCAATGAATTCAAATAAGATAGAACTTAAATCTATCTGATTTTCTCAGGACAAGAAGTCAATAATGATGTAACGCCTCCAAACTCAAACCAGTGAACATTTTATTTCACTTAAGAATTAGAATGACCTTGATGAAGCACAATTTAGCAAAAGAGGAGTCTACAAGAAATGCCCATGTTTAACCCAGAACTTTCCACAGTGTTCACTTCTCAGACTCCTGGGCTTTGAACCCTATGGAGGGAGGCTGTGTGTCACCAAAGTGCACAGGATCTATTGCAATACCAAATAAATAGGGCTCTTGATGCAAGTAAACACCATCAAAATCATCACCTCAGGCTTCCACAAAATTCAGATTGAACTGAAGATATATAATTCTAAGCAATCTTTTATTTGCAGAACATACAAATAACGCTAAACTGTCTTAGTGCAATGAATATGCTCAGATCTTACCATGCTTGTAAAGGTCTGATGAGACACAGATATTTGAAGACAGAGTACAATAATGCAAAAATAAATGGTTATATCAAGTTAGCACTCAGTCATTTCCAAATTAAAAAAATTAAAGGTCATATATGCTTATTTCCAATAGAAAAGGTAATGAAGTGCAATGATTAACTTCTCTCAGTCCATTTAAGGATTCAAGCTCACTAATCAAGCTGAAATTAGAAAACCTAAAATATTGCCTCAAACCAAAACCTGCTTCTCTGCTCTTGAGAGTTTTTCTCTCCCATAACACAAAGTTGGTAGAAAACCGGTGTCAAAGATCCATTCTGATGATGTTAAAGAACTATTATTCATTTTCATTTAAATTCACCTGTTGGGCATTTCTCCTTTTTGGTGAGCTCCTAGGAAAGAATAAACATTTTCCAGTTTCCTAAAGATGTTTTCGCAGCTGATAAAACAGCACAAGAGGTTGCCTTGAACTATTAATCAGAGAGCTCTTCATTCACGTTAAATAGTTAATTTTCTCTTATATTTAGTTAAAAACCAAGAGAACACATTAAGAGGTATTCAACAAAATCACCTTTTATCAGTATGCAGGGATCCCCATTCTTCTAATAAATCCACTGATTAAGAAATTTTTTCACTGAAGATAAGTGAAGACCTGCTGGGCATCACAAGGGCCATTGTGTTTTTTCTCTGTCACTGAATGGGGCTGAATGTTACCGAATAGGTTAACAGGGTGTGACACCAGACAATGGAAACACAGAGGAAAGCACACTTAGTATACTCTGATTACAAAGACTGCTTATTTACTTGCTTGCATGACTTTGTGCCTCCATAATTAGACTGGTGAATGCAAGTCTAAAACGAAAAATTGTAATGTCTGCAGCAAATTTACCCACGTGGATGGGAAACACTTCCAAATATTTGTCATAAATATCACATAAATTCAAGCCAGAGACAAGAGCAAAGGGATGATGTATCTTCACAAGACAAAGCTTATGTGGTAGAACTAAAAAGTTGAAACAGTTGTGTAAGTACTTCAAGAAAAGTAGATGTTGTGAAGCTGAGGCAGTTGCCAGGACCATCACATTTCATTACCTTCAGCTGCTGATCTGAGGGACCTGCTCTGAACTGACCAGTGAAGACCAAAGGGTC
The DNA here is from genome assembly GCA_013396755.1 of Sclerurus mexicanus. Taxonomy (NCBI): domain Eukaryota; kingdom Metazoa; phylum Chordata; class Aves; order Passeriformes; family Furnariidae; genus Sclerurus; species Sclerurus mexicanus. Next base: position 441,354 of record VWZF01004324.1, read on the forward strand.
CCACGTGCCAGAGTGCGTAAGGAGTGCTCTCTGACAGAGGCGACGAGCAGAGCTGGTCACCAAGTAGATGACAGCTCTGATGTTCTCTCATCATGTCATCTCTTCCCCACCCTCTTCACTTTGGGACCAGGACTAGCCTTCAAGTGAGTTTACAAAGCCTGCTTGCTATCAGGGCCTATGGATTTCAATCAAACACAAGCAATAAACTGACACCACTGCAGGTCAATTACACTAAAATGTGCATAGACCACTCAAAATTATTTTCATCATATAGACTAAAGGAAAGATGTTATTTTGCTAAAAAGCGACGATAATTTTACTTTAAAAATTATAAAGCTTAAAATACACCATCTTTTAAATGTTAAACAAGAAAAACAAAGCAGCTCAGAGGAAACACCTCAGTGACAAGGCAAGCAATGCCGACTTCTCCAGGACCTTACAAGGTACTTCTCAGATACCTCGACTTCTACCAGTGTACAGTCCTTGAAACCTACCTTGGAACACCGTCTTTTACAACAGCCTCTGACTTGTGGATGTCTAATAAATCTGAAACTCACATCTCATTCTAACTGCTGGAAGATGAAAGCAGCTTTCGAGCAGTCACTTAATACAGGTAATTTATCATAATATGCTTGGGGGTACCTTGGAATGTTACCTTAATAAAGAGATGGTGTAGCACTCTCAGATATATTACGGTTGTGACACAATCTGAATGTTCTTTCTTCAGACTTCTAAGCATGAGAGCATATGGAGTATTTGTCTGACAAGATTTAGAGATTTATCTGAATAGCAGACATTACTTATAAGAACAAATACTGGATGAATCAAGGAGCATGTATAGGGAGTGTTTAATCTTTAGTATGCCAGCTTGAAACTGTAAAGGTCAATTGAAAACAAGCATTTATGTGGTGCTAAGTTTAGAGAGCCTGCAAAATGAGTTGGTGTATAGTTGAATTCTTTCAGAAACCGCTGCTATATTTTATGTCATCGTTGGTAAAGGGCAAAACATGATTAAAAACAAAGGTACACAAAATTCTACAAGAAGGTCAAGGCAATAAAAGTATTACAAAGGGTTACAAAGTATTCTAGAAGTGTTATAAAAGTAATTTTCTGACAACTAAGACTGTTAATCTGTTACCTTTCACAAGCCAATACTGTAACTCCCTATTCTACAGGTGACTTCAATGAAAACATCCTTTTCCCAAATTTGAAAAGATCTTTCCCTACAGCTGAAACACACACAACAGACAAGCATTTCTGATATTAAATGCTGCATTTGACACTACGAAAAGTAATAATTTCTCTTAATCTCTGTGATCTTCACGGAAACATGAAAGACACGTGAAAGCTCCTACCTGAGGCCGCATCCTGGGGTTCCACCTGACGTAGTAGTTCACCCAGAGTTCCAAATGGTTCAGGCTGGCAACAGGATACAGCACGTGGTTTTCATAGTTTACGTAGAAAGGATTTGTGAACTCCTCTAACTGGCTGTTTATGTAGGACCACAGCGATACAGTCTTTGTGCTTACCTCCTAATGGAAAACAATCATAATAAAAAAGTTCATCGCGTGCCTTACAAAAACCTAAAATAGGTTGTTAATGTCTACATATCAGTTACTCTGCCTGTGAAATTTACCTTATCTACCAGAAAATTGCAAGCATTCTGAGAACGCTTCCTGGGGCTGATCATTAAACAGCCTCAAAACTTTAGCTAAACATCTGAACCCTTATTCTGGTCCAAGGTTAACAGAGAAAGGAGATTTGTATTGTTTTCAGAGACACTAAATCTAGATGAGCAACAGCAACCTGTACTGCTCATAGTTTGCAGCAATGTTTGCAGCTACTTAAGTATGCAGCTACAGGCTGACCAACTAAACAAGCAAACACAAAAACTAGCTTTGACAAGAAAAGCAGTGAAGAGATACGTAGCTTAGAAGATTTAAAACACCACCTGTGAAAAATAATTACTCAATTTTCCCACTCATACCATTTGCTCCTAACAATTGATACCATGCTTTAAATTGCCTATTTTACCTTTGTTTGCATTTCTGAAAGCAGTATTATTCTAAATTTAATAAGCATAACAATGGTTAGATCAAAGATTGTAAATCTGAGCTTGCATCATATTCATTTTGCAATTTTACACTCCTTCAGGCCAGTAAAGCACGTGTTTCTACACTTGCTGTGTCTTAAATTGTCTTTCTTTCTTGAGAATTGCATCTGACTATTCATTTAAGGAAGAAAGCTGTCTGGAAACATTTGCTTAGAACACATTATTCAGCTCCATCTTGTGGTATTTACGTGCAACTTTTCCCCCACAGAAGCAGCAGAGACAAACTAAAACAAAAATGGCAAAGCCAAAAATAGTAAGGAATTGCAACTTGCTTTAGAAAATATGAAGTATTAAAACAACAAAGCCAAAAGTAAGCAAAAGGGTACTTAGAATATTAACAAACTTTAACACTTTTTCCCCAAAACCTACAGTATTTCACTGAGTTAATTTCACAAACTTAATTCATTTAGATACTTCAAATTTCTGTAGTCTTCAACCATAACTTCTATCTAATTATGTCCTAAAGTGACCTGCAAAGTCAGCCATACAAGTTCCTTTGGAAACAGTGAAATAAATGCTAATATAATTTGAAAATTACTATTATTTAAAAGTGTGTATGTTGAATAAAAATACCTGCAAGACAACTTACTAAAACACTCAACCCCTTGAAGAGATAATAACTAAAGAAACCTAAGTGCCACCCCATTTAACAGCAGGCATTCAGTATACATTTCTCATACCATGAAATTTCAGGTCTGCATCATCTTTTAAGACCATGTAACAAATGAATTCAAAAACATAGCTCAGATGTTCTCAGCTCTTCTATTCTAAACATTCTGATATAAAATCAGCAAACTAAGAATGTGCATGACACTAATTATTTACCTCTTTTAATCTCTCTTTTTCACAGTTGCATAAGAAGGTCCCAAAGAGACAACTGTAAAGGTGATCCAGAATGGTGATCAAAAATAACTCGTTGAATTCAAAAGCAGCAGGAAACTGAAATAAAACAATTGGCAATATTACTTTAAACTTTATTTTAAGGAGTGTAGAAAGGAAGTAAACACCAAGAAATAATCAAAGGCTTCATGTAAGATTTTTTTTTTCTTATTTAGGGATTATTTTCAGGAAAACTCAGGAATTTCAGTAACTGTCACTGCAGTAATACATTTCACCTACGTACTTCTTTAAAAGTATTTCTCAGAGACAAACTTTACATTCATTACCCAAGTGCACTAGAACACAAACATTTGCTAATGTGAAACTGGCGATACAAAACAACCCATTTTAAGGAGCTCTAACAGTACTCTGTTCTACCCCACCCCAAACCCTCTTAAAAATAAGGTTTATATCTTGTTACAGGACAAGAAAACATTTTTTGGGGGAGGGTGGTGGGAGAAAAAATAAGATAATGGCATCTAAGAGCTTTATTTCTTTTTCTAACATATGATGAACTGGAAAATAAAGACTACTGCACATACACTGTGCTTAACATATATTTAAAATTTTTCTTTCTACCCAAGTTTCACCCCCTGAGTTTACCATCAGCCATATACAATAAGCCTTTAATCCCTCTTCTTTTGTACTGGAAAGTATATCCTATACATCTGAAATATAAGAACTGTTATTCCCCTGAGCACCATTATGTATTTTATGCACAAGCAGAAGTTACCTGATACATTCTAGGAAAAAGAGTTACAAATTTGAAAACACTCAAAATGTTTCTTTTAGTCTGTGGTGCTCTAAGAATCATAAAGGAAAAAATCACTGCAAACTGCATGGGCTGTTATGCATTCACTTGGAAAAAGTCCTTCAATCAAATTTTATGATAGGACTACATGTGGCTTGATGTGTCAAAATAACTTTGTGTTCAGCATGATAAGGGTTGCAAACACAGATATGGAATGATAGACTTTTAGAAGAATAAAAAATTGAGAAGACTGAAGGAAAACTTCAGAAGTAGCATTTCTTTCATTAACATGAAAGAGAATGTTATAAGAGACTAATTTTCAGGACAAATGAAACAAACTCTCATTCCCACTAAAGGACTAAATCTTTAGATAAGTCTAAAAGGCAGAATTTCCTGCTACATAGAGAAATACAGGGGACTGGTTTCTGTTATGTGCCACTGAAGCATACTGAACACCTTGGCAAGTGACTCAAAAGCTACTTTAAATAAAAGAAGACAATAAGTATAACTAGGAAGAATAACGCAGCAATTGGGACTGTGGGTGAACTAGCTGATCCAGAAATTCCTCTTCAGAGTCATCTGTGATTTATGAAAGGCAAATGTTTATTCATGTTGAAAGTAAAGAGTAGAATAACACACAATGGGTGCGCTTGTATTAAACCCAGAGAGATCTAAGTTTTAAACAATGTTCTATTAAAAGAAGATTTATTTAAGTCAAACACTGTAAAAACATTCTCTTTCCAAGACTTCTCAAGCTAATATATACCAACTTTTCACTGAAAATTTTGAGTAAGGAAATGATCAACATCATGACTCAGAAAGTGAATGGGAACCTTCTTTCTTCTGGCTCTGTTACAGACATTGTTCACCAGCATGGCTCACACTGGGGCTTCTCTCACAAATCATGGGTTGTTTTCCCCCCTTAGCCATTTGTTTTCATAAAACATAGAGGAACTTCAGATTATCAAATTCTCTTTTTCAGTGATGTTCAAAAGTTATTACTTCAGCACTTTCTTCTCTCTAGGCAATCATGCCAGAACTTAATTACAAAACAATGATGTTAACAACACCACTTTGATTTTAAAGAAGCATGAACAGAACTTGACAAGCAGGTGTGCCAAAGCAAGTCAGGAGAAAATTCAGTGGGTCTCAGATCTCGGTCTGCTGTGTCCAGCCCGAAGCAGCAATCAGATACAGAGAGCAAAAATAATTTGCAAAGCATCCAAATGATATTTGGAAAAAACTTTGAAGACAAAGCCTCTCCTAAAGGGACTCTGTTTAACTGAAAGCATTTAATGAGCCTTGTCACATCAGGGTTCTGTGCTGTGGCAGGTCCATACTAATCAGATGGATGCCGACATGGCCACTATTCCTATCCAGTGAAGCATATTCAAAATTCCATACATCAGTGGTTACACTCCAACTAATGTATTAATAAGTGATAGCACTTTATTGAAGCCCTGTCTTTGGATACAAGAGTTGTACTGTTGGAACTGATGTATCAAGACTGTAAAGCTTCTATTACTGCTGCTGAAAAATCACTGACCTAAAAATGCCTTCCTCTGTAGTTCCAAGCCCATTAGCGTCTGTTTGAAGATTCAGGTGGAAAAATTCCCCAAATGAAAATTTACTTCTTGTCAAATCCACTAATTGTGAGAAAACACACGGGTCATTAAAATCTCCCACTTGATGCTGCTGGAGTTGTTGGCGGTTTTTGTAAAGGAGGTACTCAAGAAAAGGAATTCTCTTGTTAAGTCTGATGACGCCAAGTGGCATTTGATTCAGAGACATGCAAAATAAACTTGCTTTTTAATCAATGAACTCATTCTGTACTACAGTAACATTTAACACTGAAACACTGCAGAACAGTTCTTACAATTGTGCAGTTGGACAGGATCAGGTTAACTGAACACCACACACTGGAGCAGAGTGCACTGCTGAATCCAGTGAAAAATGCATCTCCAGCAACAGCTGACACCCAGTTACAAACAGGATGAAACTTTGCCAACTTTAAACAGACCTTCCTCCTGTGAGGGTTCTGTGCATGAAAAGTAAAAAGTTACTACTGATGCTGCAGGGCTACATGCAAATTTTACAGTTCTGTTTCATTTTTAACAGGGCATCAGTATTTCATCAGCTCACATGTAGCCTTTCCAATTTGACATCTGCTATTCAAAATCACCAGAATTTACTAATGGAGGAGGGAAATCACTTCACCATATGTTTTTTTATTAAAATCTGATGTCAATGTACTTCTCTCAAGTTCTCCATTATTGTATTTATGTGTCACAAAGACCATAAAACCAAGGGAAAATATAAGGCTGTCAAGGATTAAATTTCATTGTCTGAAACTGTCTGGAAATTTGTATCTGAGTGGGAAGTTAGAGATTCTCTCACTGTATTAAGTTGACTGTTTAAAGAATATAACTCTTAGAACCCAAAAAAGCAAATTTGCTTGCTTTGAGCCCATGCCCAAACCTGAGCCTTTACACCCTCCTGCAGTCATTAACACTTATTTGAGCTTTGGAACACTTCACATATGTTTACCATGAATTCTAAAGCATGAAACTACCACAGTTTTACGAGCAAGTGAGCTATCTACACAAGGATAAAAGAGAACCCTTTTCAAAAGCCCATGTCACAGTCTTCACATCTATCTTCTAGGTGTTCAAGTCAACTAAAAAAATAGAAATAAGTTGGCAAGAACTATTCAAGAATGATGTTATCTACTTTATCCTCTGTAACATTAATGATTTTTCACTGCCACTGCTGTTAATGAATTTCAGAACAGTTTCTGGATCCAGGTTTTGAACAGATGTGGTATTGGCAAAATGTTTCATAGATTCCCCCCTGCCCCCATCCCTTTCTGTTTTTTAAACTAGAGGGAACTAAACTGTCTATAGCAAGAAACAGGAGGCAGCAAGGGAGATCACAAAAATAGAAGAGGCTGCTCTCAATTAAGGGTCTCCCCAGAGGACTTTTGTTCCTACCAGGTGTTTAGGACTGCTTCCCTCTGCTATTGTTATTAGCTTTCCTCTGAAAGAGGGACAGAATTTTACATTTATTTTCTCCAGCCCTACTAAACAGCACATTAATGCTGCAATATAGATACAAAGAAAGAGAAAGTCTACAAGACACCCTGGAAAAAGGCCCAGTGTAACAGCAGGGAACTTTCATAAAGCACTAAAGATGACTATTTTGAATACAAGTTTTGGAAACTATGATGTAAGTTTTTAAGAACCATGTTCAGAACAAGAAGACTAAGGTAAGAGACCTGGAAGTGCCAGGATCATATGGAACCAGACTGTTACCCTCTCCTCTTCAGAATAAGTCACAAACTGTACAGACTTCAGTATAACAACTTTTACCATAACAGCACAGATCTATGTTAGGCTTCTAAGAGGGGGAAAAAAGCTAAAAAATAAAGAAAAGAAAAGAGAGAGTGGGAAAGAAAAGAAAAAGAAGGGAGTCAAGCACCAAGCACTTCTACTTCACTTGGAAATAAAGCCTTAATGTGGACAACCTATTTCAGTAAACCCATTAAACAACAATACAAAAGCTCAGAAAAACCTTAATTTTGCTCATGGAAGTACAAGTAAGGAAAATGAAGGTTAAATCCATTCCATAATTTAACTTTTCAGGACAAAACCAAGAAGCTTAATATTTTATTAAGTATCACTAATTTCAAAGATTTCCCCTGATCCAGAGCTAAAAGCAGCAGTGGAAGTAAAAAATCTTATCAGAGAATAGGCTTGTGTGTTAGAAATGCTGTCCTGTCTGCATTAATGATGAAAACATTAACATTTGAGATATATATAGAACCCTCTCCTGCCCTCAGTTCACAATCACACTGCATTTTTGCTGTTTCTTAAGGACAATATAAATCCATACAAACATTTACTCCACCAGTGAACATGCAATGCAAATCATTTATCTCATCAATAACCCTCATTTATGTAATCAGGGAATCCTTTTAAAGCTTGTTTTAAACAAAAACAATTGCAGGTATTTTGGTTTCAAGACCATACTTGTACTCTATCTCCTTGTTCCTCACTTTGAGCAGAAATTTTCCTCTGTGTGCATAGTGCAGCCACAGCACAACTGACTTAGGTAAATATGATACTGCAAAGGAATGTGTTCTCCTCCAGGAATTACATTTCCAAGATAAAGACTGAGACCTCACAGAAATACCCTCTTAAGCATCTTACCTGCTTTGTCATTTGCCAAACACAGTCAATGAATTGAAGGAAAATGGGAGATCTGTCAGCATCCGCATGATCATCATCTCCATGTCCTACTCGCTGAAAGTCAAAATACATTTCATTTCAGTCTGGGCTGTTTACAGCACCATCCCAACACTGTAAAGCCCAGCAACTCTTAAATATGTTCCAATGGTGAACAAGACAAGCAAATCTTCCATAACACTAAGCTGTAACTTTCAACTACTAAAATTGTATCCCAGTATTCACTTACGGACATGCATTTGCTATTGGGCAGAGTTAGAAAGACTCTTGGTCAACAAAGCTGTGCCAGTTGCTTACCCATCTTCCACTGCACAGCCACTGATTTCTACCAGTGGGTGAAACTGGTAGACATTTACTATGACTGTACTGAAACAATGATTATTCCACATCCACCTGCCATAACTACATGTCATTTCTCCTAAACCATCTTAGAGTCAGAGCCCACAGAATGTCACAACAATTTATTCTAATTCCCCACTAGTCCACGTGTTAAAACTTCAACCTTAAATCAGAGTAATGGTTCCAGCAATTTTACCTTCTAGACACCTTGTTTTCCTTGTTTCTCCATTGATAAGATTGTTAAAGATGAAGCAATGTGTTACAATCCCTCTTCCTCATAGAAAAAGCCATGTGACTTTTTTTAACCATTGTGTTCAAGACACTTCATTTTCATTTACTTTATTATTATACCTCACATAGAGATTTCCCATTAAAAATGAACAGGTCACAATTCTCTGACACACCATTAAAAGAAGGACACCAGAGACAACAACCAAAATGCAGCAGAGCACTCTTGAGACAACTTGCTATTCGAAAGTGCAGAAGGTGACAAACTGCACGCTAAATTTTCCAACTTACCATGGCAAATCGGTGTCCAAAACTTAACCATTCTTTCTCCACAAGAACTTCAAACCCCTTGATGGTTCTGTAATAGCTGTCCAGCATAAGCATGGCCAGTGCAGTGAGCTGTGCAGTTCGATCCCAGCCGTCGCTGCAGTGAACCACTACAGAGGTTTTACCAGATTCAATTTTATCTGCAATTCTTACTGCACCAGCAAGAAGCATCTTAAACAAAATAAAAAGAACAAGCATATTAAATACTGATCAAAAATCTACCAAAAAAAGTTATACTTTTACACGTTTAAAGTAATTATGTTTTAAAATTTCATATTAATTATATAATCATCCTGATGACACTGCTTTAAAATAGAGGTTTCATAATGGTGGTATGTGCTCTTCTAGACGTACAAAAGCTGTGTGCACTCTGCTGTCCAGGAGAGAGTTCTTACCAGCAGCTCTCCATCATTAGCAGCACATAACAAAAGAACCTGGGAATCCCTTCTCTAAATTAATTGATATTCTGTATTATGATGAAAAGACACAAATACTGTAATCTATTCTAAAGGCTGAAGGTTCAGTGTTTTCAAAGTTAATTTCACATTAATCAATCACTCTTTCTTCCTCTGTTTTCAGTTCAACTGAAACTACTGAGTTCAGAGAAAGGGACAGGCCACCCAACTAATCGAAATCAAAACACAACCCAAACAAACCCAGGAACTGCTGGCTGGGAGCCTGTTCTGATTTGTTGGTGCATGGAGTACATGTAGTATTCAGGCCCTTTGCAGACCATCAACAGCCTGGGTTGAGGAGCGTGCTGGAGAGCAAAGGACAGGGATGGCCAAGGACTGAGATCACTTGTGTGAATTTGTTATTCTTCTCCCCACTCAAAACCCCTCCTCTCTTGTTCTCAATACCACCATCCAGCTTTTTTAAAAAACTTAAAAGAACTCTCTCCTGTGAAGATTTGTCTCTAACATGACCTATCACAGCAGTGAAAAATCTGTGGGGAAAAAAACAACCACTAAAAATAGGACCAGAGGACAAATTCCTATTCTGCATTCCAACATCAGAAAATGGAATCTTGCAAAATACTTGCACTTTTCCCTTCCCAGGGAAGCAAAACCATCTTCAGTGGAGTAGGTGAAGCACTTTATTCCACTTCGGACAAGAGCCTTTAGAAAACAGCTTCCTCCACAAACTATCATCCTTTACAGACGTTTGAAAACTTAGCAACCATCACAGTACTTTAGTTAGGGCTTCTAATGAATAACTGGCTTTGGATTGGTTTAGAAAAGGAGAATCGGTTTAAAAATAATTAATAGTACAAGGTCTACCCTGAAAGACAGAAAATATTCTGGGGGGCATGAGGAAACACCCTGGGTATGCAAAAAGCACCAAGTGACTCTACTCCTGTTGTTGCTGCTGCCTTCACACGCAGTGTGTGCCTACCCAGACACTCCTCAACCATCTTTGAAGAGCTGTGGGTGCCTGGGGGTAGGAAAGTGAATTTCCAGTAATGCATTGCATTAAACTGGGACACAATCACACTGGTCTGAGCACGGAGAACAGCAGATGTGTTAAGAGTAAAGCTGTGGATTTGTTAATGCTATTACAAGCCAAGTCAAAAGGCAAGAAAGGAAAGGAATTCTTGGATGAAAGCCCAGGGAAATACTACCAAGACTACTAATGTAGAAATGGCAGCTTTTAAGAAATCATGCTGCAGTTTGTGCTGTTTGAAATAGTTCAAATTCAAAAGAACAAGAAAATTAAATTTAATATTTTGGGAACAGTTTAACTCTTAATTTTGTGTTTGCTCCCTCTGCTGGCTCTCCTGCACCTGTCAGCAGGCACTACTTAACAGTGTAAAACTAATGAACAATCCCAAACATGTTTTGCATGACTGACATTTGAGCCAGCTGCTAAAAAATAAATTACAATCCATCCATATTCATCACAAACACGGGAGTGAATGAGGTAATGAAATAATCTACTCTAAAATAATTTCAAAGGTTAGCGAAACTGAGTGTGGTAGTGATTTATTTAAATATTATGTTAAATAATAAAGCAGATGATAACTCGATAGAGCACTGACTATAAACAGCCCATAAAAATGTAGGTGCCAAGAACAGTACATTGCACTGAAGGAGGGAAGGATGAGACAGACTGCAGAATGGGCCCTTTTGCAGTCAAGTCCTTTTGGCCATTGCTCAAATATAATCTGAAGTTCCCAGGGCATTCTTCCAAAAAAAGAGGGATAACCCTGAACTGCTTCACAAACATTCCTTCTCAAGAAAATAAACCATTGTCCAACAGTAAATACAATACTGTGCTAACACGAATTAACTCATTATCTACCAATACAGAAATCTGGAAATACAAAGTCATTATGGAATGCTTAAAATGCTGTATTCTAAGTGACCATTTAAAAATAAAGCTTTTTTTACAAGATTATCCTGATGAAAGAAACATGCTTCAATATCAAACTTTAGCGATGTTTTCAGAAATGCAAGTCAAAAATATGGTTTAAAAAAGCAACTGATTTTTCACATCAAAAGCGTTTTACCCTTATATATTCCAGCCAATGTGTGGAGTCCACGTTTGATAACCACCGAGTGTCATCAATAGTAGGATAAACTATTTCTTTAAGTTTACGCAAGGATTCTCTCATCACGTGTATATTATGAATTTCCAGAAAGACCAGCTCTGCATTTGGGTAGGCACTTTCACTTTCATATCCTCCACCTTTTGCCTGTTATTCAAAAAGAAAAAACAGACGACAAAAAGAACATGCACAGGACTTCAGTTTAAGGTTAAGAGAGTTATTCTGGTCAGGTTTCAGCATTTGCTAAAAGAAGATATTATTTTAGGCCTAATAAAACCACATTTTTGGTTTCTGTTTTTCTAAGAAAAACTAGAGTGATTTGGGGTTTTTTAAGTCCAAGAAATTCTAATTGAAATAGGTTAGAATGATAATGCATCCACATACCTTCCCCTTTTTACTAATGAAACCTTTGGTCTTCTGTGAGCTTTACTGCATAATTTCTCAGCTATATCTTCATGCTGCCTTCAAATCCATCCAGCCTTTCCAAAATGCTACAAGCAGCTTACCTGCCTTCCCCTGCCCTCTTTAGGGACCCTTTGTCACCAATTTTCAACGTCAGGTTCTCTACACCCTTACCTCTTAATCTTCAGCCTCGAAATAAACATAGAACTACTAACGCTAGTTTTGCTGCCAACCTACCTTGTTTGTATCTGCGACACTGTTCTGTCTGGCATCAAAGATGATAAGCTTGTGTGACTGAGCATTGGCATCCATTATTGTCTGCAAGTATTTTTCATCTTCTTTGCAACGCTTATCGTTTGGGCCTACCGATGGCTGACTGCATCGTGTTATCGTGGCTTGGCTCTCAGGATGAATCCAGGATAACACCTGGAATAAAAGAAAACTACTTTAGTTTACTACATTACTATAGTAGCAGCAGCAGGCCAAGAGCGCAATTAGACAATCACACTGACTGCATGGCATTATTTTCTGGCAAATCAACAAATGCACGTATCTACAGCATGAAAACCATCACCATCTCACATATTTAAAGGGGTTCTTCTGCTACCTGCAAAACTTGTCTATTCTCAAGCAAAGCACCATGGCTGTACCACATTCTAATCCAAATGAGAACACACACTAAGATGTGCCTTAGCACCAGATACCACTGTCGCCTAGAAATGCTGACTCCAAACAAAAACCTTACTACAGAGATGATAATCATGCAACTAAACTCACAGTTAAGTTGCTCCTTCAGTTCTAAACCATTGAGCCTAATTCTTCTTTCTTTGTTTCTCCCTTCCCCCCTAACTTCCAGAAAGGAAGCGATCCCACTGTTATTTAAAAGACAACTGATAATTTCTTACAAGCCACCCATTTCTAGAGCACTTATATCTCCTCTTAGAAGTTTCACTTACTGGAACTCTGCCTTTTGCTCTAAATGCTGCCACTTTTGAGAGGTCATCGTCCTTGACACTGGTTGGCACAACAAGAACAGCAGGATATGTATCACAAAGCTCATAGGTGCTGTTAATTTTGGATATTTTCCAACTCTCATTGGGCAATCCCTGTATGAAAGCAGAACAGTTTTTTATTTTTCAGGCTAGATCTTTACATACCTGAATTTGGAGCATTTTATTGTTTATATGGCTCTAGGGAAGATGGAGGGAAAAAATTATACCAAGTACTTCTATAACTTACCTGCCTCTTATATTCTGCCATTGGATCATACACTTTCCAGCCATTAACAGCAAACTTTTCTTTATAGCTGAATGCAAAAAGAGGCTAAAGACAACAAAGCAAAGGTATAAATTGCTGCCTGATGGGCTGTACGTACAATAAGCTCCAAAACAGTGAACATTCCAATATTTCAAATCTAACACTTCTAAAACTCTTAACCAGCAGATATAACACCTTCAGTCAAGACTGGACAACTGAGTTAGTAGGATGAAAACCAGTTTTCTCCATCAAGTATGGGTTTCAAATTAACAAAATCAAGACAGGAAGCAGAGAGAATTGAAGTTATTTGCCTCTGATCACAGAACACATCAATGGCAATACCAGGATGAGGAAATTGTTTACCTACCTTCCAACAAGTTCCTTATCCACACAAGCAAATGAAATAGAATTCTGCACCTAACTAATAATAAGACTAATTGTACCCATTTGTTGCTTTAGACAGAACTTCTAGACTGAATTATCTACTGCACAAAATAATAGTTAATACATATGTATTTTTAATCAGTAACATTAGGCAAATCTAGATCTCAAGGGCTATGTACGAATTAAGTAACTACACCAGCAGCAGAACACAACATGATGTTTTATGAATTAATGCAAAAAGGAAACAGGGTCAGAGTATCCTGCCCACTCTGCAGGAGATTTTATGGATCAACGTTTCAGAGTCTGCTATACAGGCCTTGCATTTCCTCCCCTCCACTTTCCAAAAAGAGGCCAGTGACAGCCTCCTCTCCATCTTCAGACTCACCAGCCCGTTTGAAACAGGAAACGCGCGTGTTACGATGTTCTCAAAGATCTCCAATCTGTTCTGCTCTTCCTGTTTACAGGCCAGCCGCAAATTTCTCATATCCTGCCAACAGTAAGGTACACTATTTTATTCTAGGCTAAATAAATAAATAAAGAAAGAAAGAAGTTATAAGAAATTTGATTGAAGGAAGGTATACATGCAGCACAAGTCACTGATATCATCTAACCCACACTGGAACACATTCTGTAAGCATTCATGTTAGATAACCAGGACTGTCACTAGAGTTGCTAGATATAAAAATAGCCACTTCTCTGAATTCACTCTTGAGACAGAAGGCAGAAGTGTTTAAAACTGCGAGTATAATAAGAGGAATTGAAATATATTATAAATGAAGGAGGGTTCAAATATAGGGAACTGATCAGACAGAAAAACTGCACAGGCGCTGGCAGATTCTTTCTACAAAAAAATGAAATGAAAATAATATGAATAAATCTCTACCATGCCTTACCTTGCAAACTATTTCTATACCACATGAGTAGTCTCCATGGCTCTGTACTCCAATTTTTTCAACCCTACTTATGACTCCAAGGGGAACATCAACAACAAAAGGTGGATCCTGAAATTTGTACATAAAATAAACAAATGTTATTACATTAGGAAGAAAACAAATTTATATTATTAATGTATGTTTCATTAAAACCCACAATAATTCCTGTTGAATAAACTGCTGGGAAACATTATACTTCACTTAACCTGAATTTGTCACATTCTGAAATCTACTTCAGCAACATTCCTACCTGGAACAACAGGCAGAGGGATAGGGGAGTCTTACCCTCTCGACACTTTTGATAAACATCCTGAAGTCCGTCACAGTGAGCGTACCACTGACTGCTCCCATAAACGGGCAGATGTACATAACGTCTTTAGCTGGAAAACAGACCGATTGAAGCTTTGTTTTAGTGTTACAGACATTTGCTCCAGAACAATCTATTTCTATTTGAAACTGGCAAGACTTTTGGCAGCTCTGTAAGATTTTGAGGCTTGACCTCTATAGGAAAGCCCACACTTCCTTCAGAGGCTGTCGGGACAACAATGAAAGCAATCAAATTCCTCAGTCCCGCTGCTGCTCAGCAACTCCCGAGCACCTGGGGCTGCAGCAAGGGCAGGCAGGTAACCAGCACCCTGCAAGGATGCTCAGCTGCCCGTGGCTCTGGTCCCTGCCCTGAGGTGTCAGGCACCCACACTAATTCCAGGGAGAGCACTGAAAGGTGCAGTCACCGATCCAAACACAACTGACCTCCCAATAATTCAATTAAATGTCCACATTTTCATGTTCACTTTTATTTGATAATATTATTTTCTAGCCAAGTACTGCACTGCTCATGCAGAGCTTGCCAAAATTTTGTCACGGGCCAAAATGAAATAAATCTCAGTAAGAAAAGGAAACTAAGTTTCCCATAACTCCATCTTCCTTGCTATCACGATTTTGAATCTACGAAGTATCCTTGGCACCACCAAGCAGAAATACAAGCCATACACCTCTATGGAACATACTATCCCTTGAAAAAATTAATTATCTATATGGAGCAAGTAATCCTCTGCAACTGATTTCTCTTTTCTACATTTGGATTTAAAAGACAAAGAAAAGAAATCCACATCTAATCAGCTAATCTAAACTGGCATTAAATTAAATAACAAAAGTCAAAAGGAAATAATATTCTGTTTCTAAATAGATAAACTACCAATTTAATAGTATTCAGTGTAGCACTCAGTATACTCTTACCGATAACTTTGATTGATTCTCCAGGAAAAAGCGGAGCCTCTTCCATCTGTGCCAGTTTGTTTCCATCCCGCAGTGCCTGGCAGGAATCCAAAGGCATGAGTAAATCTCACTTTCCATCTGTACCACATCGATACATTTTGATGCAAAGTGCTTTTACTACCAGATTACTGGAACACAAGTGTGTCTTTTTTGACAAGGCACAATTGTACTAAACAGTACCACAGTTAAAAAAAAAGAACAAACATGAAACTTGGTATTATAAATATTGCACAGACGTGTGTGTTAGTAACAAAATAGTAACAAAGCATTTATGCAACAATTAGTGTCACACGCTAGCTACATATAGCATACAAAAATAAGAAAAATAAGTTCAGCAAAAATTTATAATTAGTAATTTGCTAGGCTTTTGCTAAATTCGGTGTTACTTTGTGTATTTTATCTACTTGAGAACATTTTAAAGCTCTTTTTATTTTTTTTTAAATCTTAATGTTGTTTATTTAAATTTTGAGTCTTTTCATTTGAAAGAACTATATGGTTGAAAGTTTATTTATTTAACATTTTAAGTGGGTTTGATAGCAAGAAGTCAGAAGCACCCTATGATGCCCTGTTTCAATCAATACTTTACTGGGAATGCCACAGGTTATGGAATAGGTTCATTATAGGAATTTTGGATCCAGAAGGTCAGATTAAGAATGAAGTAATAACAAAACATAGAAGAACAATTAGCAATTTTAAAGTAAGGGTTAGTTCCATAAATTTTCATTAAGATAAATGGCTTCATTCCTGAATGATACAAGATTGATCCTTTAGGTCCTTTGTTTGCAGCTAAGATTTACAATGTACTAAAGATTTTAATTAAAAATAAAAGGGTTTGTGGGACTTTTAAGGACCACGCGAAAATGTGATCTCTCTCAGGTCAAAATGATGAGATGTAAAGTTTCTAGTTTCCATATCCTCAATGGAGGACAAATAAAATGGGCTATGTGGCAGCAAACAAGTAACTCTCCCCTTGTATTGCAGCTCTGACCCACATACACATAATTGGTAGGATCTGTCTGCTTCCAAACTACCCTAAGCTCTCATTTAGAAATCATTTCTGAAGATACTTCAACTGATCTCTGGCTTTAGATTTCCTTGGAAACTAGCAGAATTTCACATTCAGCACCCAATCATAAAAAATAATGAATTGGCCAGTGCTTACAAACTGAGGGTGGATGTGCTCTGCCAGATTGGGTTTATGTGCAGTGTTACATTTTAGACTACGTGACTTTACATGAAAAGCCTGCCTAGCACATAACCAGTTATACACTAAACGCTTTCTGGGGATTCTCTTGCATGAGAAATATAAAATCTGTATGCACTGTATGAGTACTAATATATAGTACCTTGCTACACAGTTAATGAATGAAAGATGAGTAAAACTTGCCACCTGATCAGGTTCTGCTTCAGAATGATAGCCATTGTGTCCATCCTGAATCTCCTGCTTTGCATGAGGCAGCAGTAGGGCAAGAGAGAAGTAACAGCAAAAAAAATGCAGACAACATGTGAAAGGACAGAATCTTCTCTTTTTTTAGTTTCCCTTTTTTCAATTTCCTTAAAAAGACAGCATATACTTTAACTCCGCTTTAGCTTTTCGAAATCTGGGCACACACTACTTTCCACAGAAAGGAATCCAAGCTATTAGCACCATCCTTTGAGTGTTATCTGGCACAACACAAAATAAAAAAGTCACTCCCTTTTTGACAAAAGAGTCAGTGTTGGTAGATAAGAACATAAAAGTATATACTGTCTTTTTAAGACAAACAACATTATAGTGAAGAAAATTAATTTCAAGTATGCCACATGCTTATCAATAGAAGAAACTGAGTACAGCTTGCAATGGCAGCATTACAGGAAAACTCATGCAATCTCTCACAGAAAAAATAGGTCGACATCAAATAGAACTATTTAAACACTTTAAAAATGCTTTACTGTGTAAAACATGTTTTAATTGAACTCTCAGCTTTATGGTTTTACATATTTTTCCAGCAACTTCTATGTTGTTACTTGAAACTTGGCCAGAAACTTTGCAGAAGTTAAAACTACTCCTCATAGCAAAATATGCAAACAATTCACATTTTCATGTTAATTTATTTTTGCATCAGCTGGCAGAAAATCCTGAATATTAATTAAATTTCTTTAATAAACATAAGGTCCCTAAGCATGCCAGAGAAAAGCACAAATGTCCTTCGGTCAGATGAAGGAATGGTTTTAATACATTAAGCCAAAAATGTTCTTCCGTCTTCTTTTTTTATTAACTGGAGAGAAGTTGTGTTCTTGACAGTCTACTATTCCCAGTTCACATGCAAAGAACTTCTCACTTGGTCAGACTGTAAAATCAGCCTCAATCTAAATTTACACGTTTGCTAAAGTCAATTTTTCATTTTACAGTATTTCTACAGAACCCTCAACAAAGAACAACTTAGAAGGACTTCAAGTATCTTCAGATAATTTGAACTCTACATGAGTTTAAAAAGTTATAAGTAATTAAAAAACTCTTTCAAATTATAAAGGATTACTAACATTTATGTATGAGTGGCATTCTGTTAAATAAAAATTACTTAAATTTCAGGTCATAATTATGTTGTTTCTGAAATCAAAGCAAAGTAGATATTGTGATTTCTGGAAAAAAACCCAGAAGGACAATGAACAAATATACCAAAAGATTTTAAATAAATGAAAGGCAGAGAAGCACAACAGACCATTCAAAGACCAAAGCCTTTACAAAGAACTATGAACCACTGAACACAACCAATTTCTGTTACTCAAACCAATTACTTCAAGAGCTATCTTTTTAAAAGAAAAAAAATATCAACTTGTGGATTTGTATGATTGGACTAAACACATCATTTTCAAATACGTAAACAACAGATGAGGAAAAGAAATCATTCAGACTTCATCTCTTGGTTTCAGACAGAACAAGAGGTCTTTGTTTGAATAAAAGTGCTGGACACATTTCATGAACAATGTCAGAACACTACTCAGATCATTTCTCACTCCATAAATGTTACTAAGAAAGAGGGGCAAGAAAACAAGGCTTGCCCTTTTTATATCTTCAATGAACAATGGGCAAGACCTAGTCTCAAAATTATCATTAAAAAGATGCAGGTCACTGCACTAGTGCCTAACTCCAAATCTAACTTTCAATCCTACTACAGCTTGGTAACAGCTAAGGTAAAACACATACAAAGGCAAGCACGAATTTGGAACTTGTTTAAATAGGACAGACACAGATGTAATGCTTTTACCACTGGTATTCTTTAGCATAGACATGTTAGAGCTGCTAACGCTGTACTCTGCAGTCCAAAGCATGTAGACCTCCATTTCAAGCATCCGTTTTGTCAAAATTAGTGTAATAAAACTGAAGTTAGTATTGCACATTCATAACATAATTTTAAAATACTGCTCTCTTACACATGGACTTTTACTGCTCACAAAAACATTGTAATGTATATAAAGCATTTCTACGGCAAAGAAGCTGTTGCACTGCATAACAAAATGGTCTGACTGGTTCATAAAACCCATTAATGAAGTAAAGAGGAACGCTTGACACACCAAGATCTCACACAGCACAAAAGACAAACAGGTAGGAGGCCGTTTACTGCTAGCCAAAGGTAATCTTACCCGTATAACCGGCCTCCTGTACACCTGTTAGTTAAAATATAAAATGTTATCCAATGAAACACACAGATTTGATTTGCTAAAGATGTAATATGTTATTTCACCAGATTTACAAATGAACTCTACTCCCAAACATTATAGACAGATTTTGAAAGAACAAAACTACGCAGAACTAGTAACTCTTATCTGTAGAATTGTTTCAGTCTGAAAAAAATATTTCAGCCACTTTATTTCAGTATGTAACAAATGCCAAGTTCTTTGGAAACATTCATTCCTAATCACCCTTTTATGCAGCCACAATGTGCTATTGTGAAAAGAGAAGAAAGAGCCTGGTAATCCTTCTAGGTGGAAGACAATAAGCCTGCACTAACAACCACGAAGTGTAACCATCGTAGCTTTTGGATTCAAATGGCAAAACAGGATAGGAGGACTCTTCTCAACTTACTTCTGAAGGTGTCTGTAGTCAGCCACTACAACCTAAGCCATCTGCGCTGATATGAGCCCCTGAATCAAGAACACTCTGCAGGCAGAGAGTGTATCAGAGAAGACACAAAGAGCAGAGCTCAATTCCGGAGTGAGAACACGTTGCTGAAGGGTTTAGCAAGTAAGCGCTCGCCCCCTGCTCCCCAGTTCTGACCATTCCATCAACTGCCCCTTTGCCACCTTTTGATTCCCCCCTCCCCTAAATTACAGGCTGGTAAGACAAATCACTCAGAGTAACACCATTAGATACAAGAATTAATACATTTACTGTTTTGCAAACATATTCATTTAAACCTTAAAACAAGGATGAATGAAAGAATAAAGCAGGTTGTTCCTGTAAATCCAAAAGAAAGTAGCCAAAGTTCCTGACCTGTTCCAGAAGCAAACACACACATCTGGCCCTACCTGTAGGTTCTAAGACAGTCTGTAAATGCAGCAATTCAAGGTAACCAAAGGTAATGAAGACCCAGGCAGGTGACCAGTGTGCATCAAAAGGGAAAGACGACTCAAAGGAAAACGGAGTTACATATGGACATTGTATTTTTATATGTGAATTCCACAGTAATAATGAATAAACCCAACCTGTTAGTGATACTGACTAAGCAACTATTTGTACCACCGAACTTCTGCAGAAGCTAAGTGCAAAAGAAACCCCTCTCCTAGAGCACAGACACTGCTTCACAAGATACTGGTCCTGTACATAACTAAAGACGTTCCAGGATAAGGGATTCAATGAAGTTATATATAAATATGGGATTTCAAACCACAGGAATGCAACGATGCTGAATACAATTTATCCACAAAAAATTCTGAATTTAAACCATCAGGCTCATAATATTTTCTTTCATTCCTAAGAAACACAAAATGAAGTAGAATTTTAATTAAGTCTTAAAAGATTTTTTTTCCTGTTAAAAAATATTCAAGATGAGTTTGGTATAGAGATGGAGGTTATTTAGAATTAAAAAGTGCTCTAGGAATGCATTCTAACTCTGAGATAAACTGAACACCAAGCTTATATACTTGGATTTTATTAAAATGAAGTTCTTGATCTACCAGGCAAATACAACATTGACAGCTGTAATGCAAAGTCTCCCAGAGTGTTTTATCAAAGATGTTAGCCTTGACCTGGAGCAAGTCTTTGCAATTCATCTGCTGCAGCAAGGAAGAGCTGCACTCCATAAGCTGCTGACTGCCAACAGTCTGAAACTCTGTGAGATAAACCTTTCAGTAGATGACAGTCAAAGACGTTTTGTGGACTTCAGGCTTGGGCTGAATCTGCCCTGCTGTCACTGAATCTAAAACACACTGTTTCTGGAAAACAAACTTTGTAATCACAGAGCACATTAGAATTAAAATCTAGTTAAAACAAAAGATAAAATCTTCATTTGGCCACTCTGCATGAAGACCATAAAACTGTTTCAAATTCGAGGAAGAAAAACCGACCTAGACAGCAGCAGTTTGGGCTTCTTAAAGAGAACTGAAACACAGGGGACTTTTGTTGAGAGAAGAAAAACTACCCCTGCTCCACTCCTGACAGTTCAGTTGACTGGCTGCACAGAGGGAACAGCCAGTGAGCGTGAAAGAACAGGGGCACAAAAAGCATAATGGAACTGTCAGGTAAACCATACTGTGCAGTCATTACCTTTAGTGACAACAGTATTGCTGGGAGGGAATGAAAAAGGTGACTTGTTTGTTTGTTTGATGTTAAATTCTCTGGTGAAACCCCATGAAAAATGATAGTCATTTATGTTCTCTGCACAGAAGCAAAGACGTGCATTTATTTTTTTGTGAAATCTGAGAGCTCAATTCTGTACTCTGAATGACACATACTAGAAACCATTTCAACCTGTATCTATTAATCTATCGATTTTATTACATAGTAAACAAAAGAAACAAAACCCTCACTTTTGGCATTTTAGGCAAAACATCGACTTTTTTAACTTTCCTTTCACCTCTCCGTTAACTTCTACTCTGTAGACTTCAATGCCTCTATTCTAAAAACAGAGAACACAAAGGAGATTCAAAGGGCTCCTACACATAATGAGATGTTTCTAGTTCTGAAACATTCAGTGATCACTCAAGTACTTATCACCTGCTAATCAAGACAGCAAGGACTTTCCTGATCATTCACTTTTTTATCTTAAACAAATTAATGTAATCCTCAAGTCACTTACCCTGTAGTCTCTGGACACACCTTCTGATGGGACAGACCCTGAAATCTGACTCGAAATGGTTGCAGCTATCAGCTGTTTACACCATTCCACGTGGGATCCAGTCGGGCTACAGAAACAGAAATTTTAAATTATTTAGCAGTAATTAAAAATGTATATTGAGAATAGCGTAGCAACTGAGTGCATCCAGAAAGGAACACCATAAATGATCACTAATATCATAAAAATTAGCTTGCTTTGTGGGCAGAATGCAACCATTTCACTGACCAAATCAGGAAAAAGAATTTTATTAGATTGTATCAGAGA
Source organism: Sclerurus mexicanus (assembly GCA_013396755.1). Taxonomy (NCBI): domain Eukaryota; kingdom Metazoa; phylum Chordata; class Aves; order Passeriformes; family Furnariidae; genus Sclerurus; species Sclerurus mexicanus. The sequence goes on from VWZF01004324.1 coordinate 463,614, forward strand.
TTTAGAGCTGTCAGTAGGTTAAAAGTAAGGTTAGGATCCTAGGAATTTATAAAAATATTATGTTCCTTATCCAGTGTAATTTTTTTCATCATTCACACACTTTTTTCTTAAAGCCATCCATGGAATGAGTTTGGTCAAGTAATAGGAAACTCTTTTTATTCTCCTTATTTCCTGATTATTCTGTAAATCCTCAGAACTAAATTACTCTATGCTAGTGTTGTATTCTGTATTAATATTAAATGTCAAAAATAGAGGTTTTCTAAAGGGTAACTTCTAGCTAGTTGTACTTTTTTTCCCCAGTTCATAAAATAATCCCTGAATAATTTTCAGGGCAGGCCTTCCCATGTGCCCATGTCACAACGAGAAATTCTGCCGTGTAGGGTGTTTATAAGAACCATAAAGCATCTGAACAGCAGAACTGCACTAAATCCCAGAGGGTGCAATCTGAGAACAGTAACCTGAACCAGTGCTGTTCACAAGTAAAGCAGTGACAGTGAGAAGCAATGATAGCTTGAAGTGAGCTGGGTCTGCTTCAAACAGATGAAAAACTAGCAATGCTAGAGGAAACTGTCCCCTGAGTTCCACCACTGTCTGGGCCGGTACCTTAGAAAACTGCCATTTTTCTTCAAACCATTTAGCTGGGCTCTTTTACAGATTGAATGCTTATTTGGAAGTCAAATACAGAAAGAAAACGCTATTTTTTTAAACCCATTCATAAAATAGCTTTGGATTCTGTGAGTAGCCTGTGACATCCAAGTGACTATACATACACATAGCCAGCACCCAACAGCTGCACCGCGCTTCAGACATTAGGAGGGTGGGGTAACAGCCTTAGAGGACCAAGTAGTACTTAACTAGAGGTCTTTCCTTGCCTTAATTCTGACAGAGATCCATACAACTCCACACCCGAATAAAAAAGCTCTTCCAAAACTTTCCTGATAAATTTTAGTAGCTTTCTCCCCACCTGCACATTCTGTACCGTACTAGATGTCACAATGTTGTTTTGCAACTAAAACACATCCGTGATAGTCCTGCTTGAACAACAAAGATAACGCTCAGGTTAGTTAATGCTGAACTGGAGCCCAGGTTCACTTAGAGAAACTTTTCACTTCAGTTTTTCAGTTAAGAGCGCGAGGGCTAAAACCTACAGTAATCCTTTTCTGATCTCATTTATTTCTCCTCTCTCACATCTCTTTAGGGCTTGCCTAAGTTTGTTTTCAAATAATTTTTCTATGGCTTATCTTCACCAGGGATCACTACATCAAGAGAGTTCATAGCGGCAGGAAAAGGAATGTGAGTGCAGGACCATCCCCAGGACCAGTGTCAGGACGTGTCAATGCCACAGCACACTGATCACACCGCTGCCTTCCCACACCGGCCAAGTGGGGCACACACCAGTACTGCCCTTCTGCTCTCTCATCCGCAGGCACGAACATTAGCGTGGCGTGGTACACACACTGGCAAATAAATAAACTGTGTGACCGACGGACATGATAACTTCCCCAGGGCAGAACAGGATTAGGAGAAGAAAGTTGAGAAATAAGTAAATTAATAAGGACATTTGATTTCCGCCTTCACTAGAACAATGTCAAACTCCAGGTTTCTCCTGGCAGAGGAGTAAGAGAATACAGAGACTGGAACCTGGCACCGATTTCTAAATAGGTTTCTTAATTTATTTTTCATCGGGGTGAGATTCCCGTTAGTTTCTACTCCTTATTTAAGGATTTTTAGGCTCAGTTCTTAAGTCTGCCTTCAGCTGGAAACTTCTAAATGAAGGAATGACTCCGCTGGAGGAGCTGTGGTCCCACCAGGCGCCCAGCTCCTGGCACTGTCCTGGTGACATCCCGGGTCAGCCTGGCACCGGGGACACCCGGCCAGCACACCGGGACACACCGCGGGTGGCGGGGGCGGGTCACAGCACACCGAGTGCCAACACACCACACAGCGGTGCCCGGGCAGAGTCACAGCCCGCAGATTGAACACAGCACACAAACCGGCCCGGGGAGCAGCCCCAGCGCCCCGGACGGTGCCCGGCCCGGCCCGG